>JAECWJ010000594.1:1635000-2235000 GCA_018150375.1 Drosophila sturtevanti
TCAGTTTAGAATAATTCCAAACTGAATCAATATAAATTTTATAAATTTATTTAATAAATCTTTGAAATCTGTCAACAAAATGTAATTAATTAATTAAGCTAAAAATGAAAAAAAAAACTGCATACACTTTTAGACCAAACAAATGGCAAAAAGTAAACATTTATTCATGTGTTGGCAAACAAACGATATTCATAGCCAAATATCGACTAAATGATATCCTCTAAATTCAAAGAACTCATTCGAACTTTACATATAATGAAAGATTTTTTAATTTCCAGTCTAAGCTTCAACAAAATCGTTTGATGAAATATTATAGGTACTTAATTAATGCAAAACATAAAATGATTCAATCCTAATATACTCATCTAGCTCAAAGTTAGGGTATCACAATGTGTTGACAAAAAATTAAAAGAATGTAATTTGATTTGTATAAAAGAAAAAAAAAAGTAAAATAAATTACTTTAGTTTTTCTATGCATTTGTGTTGATGTTATATAAAACTGCGAGCAAAAGACTGTTGTTTATGAATAAACAAAATGATATGAAAAATACATATAATACATATATTAACGAAAAACGTGACAACAAGTGCCAATTGAATACGACTAAAATTGATAGAAAAAAATAAACATAAAAAAACTCATATAAACAGAGCCGAGAAACAAAAAAATACATATATATTATATTATATAAAAGGAAAGCGGAAAAAATAAAGTGCCGAAGTTTGTATACCCTTGCAGATTAAATAATTACTTTCTCCGTCATATCGACCTCAAATCTTTTTAAATACATATTGGAAATACATATAAAATTTAAAGAAATTTGAAGGAAAAAAAAAGCGACGTCAAAATTGATTTTGTTGATATATGTCTGTATTTCTTCTTATTTCGATCTGAATCAAAATTGCCGTCTGTATGCCAAATTTGGTTGAGATAACTCAAAAAACAAAAAAAGTTGTTCTCACAAGAACTGTTTTGAACAACACAAATTTTGACCGAGGTACTTCTGATCTTTCGTATTTTTCTATACCTTATAATTGTCCGATCCGATCAATCTTTAAACTTGATTTACTTACATCATCAATGAACAGAATGATATGACTTTTATTCACGTAGCTCAAAATTTAAGTTCGATTTAGTATGAAGAAACAGACAGACGAACAGACGGACATGGTCATATCGACTCGGCTATTCATGCTGATTAAGAATATATATACCTTATGGGGTCGGAAACGATTATTTCTATGCGTTACAAACATCTGACCAATTTTATTATACCCTCTGCAAGGGTATAAATATAATTGCATATTATTTATGAATAAAATTAAATAAATTTCAATTTATAAAAGCAAGTACTTCAATAGTTTATCAATGAAACTTTAAATTTTCCTTAGTTTATATTGATTTGCTTCTTTTTTTCGTTTTTTTTCGTTTTGTTTTTTTTTTTTTTAATTAAATGCAAACAAGCGGAAAGTTCAAATTACAAAATATTACGTATACGTCAATTTGAAATTTAATTTTCATTTCGAGCTTTAATTATAACCAACAGCCAAAACAATAACAAGTAGTAGAAGAAGAACAAGAACAATAAGATGGGGAAGAACAGGAACACGAACACGAAGTAGAAGTAGAAGAAGAGGATGAAGAAGTAGAAGAAGAAGAAGGGTGATAATTGAATTCATTGAAGCGCTTTAGCACATTTGCCTTAGGTATATAATAGAAAATGAAGTTAAATGAAGACAAAAACAATTTAGTCAAGTGATATGAAAGTGAATTCTTTTGCTTGAGTTTGTTACTGTTGTTGGCAAGGAAGGCAGTGAAGTGAATGTCAAGAGAACTTGCAATTTAAACGAAACATTGATGACATTTTTGACTAATTAAGCCATTTTGAATGCCAACCTGTCTGCCTCCGATGTATGTATTTGTGTGTCTGTTTCGTATCTATATCTGTACGTGTGTGTGTGTGTGTGTGTGTGTGTCTCTGTCCTTTTGTCTGTCGGTCTGTCTGTGTGTGTCACGCCCACTCGTTTACTATTAATGTTCTGGAAACACGCAAAAAGCACGCAATCATCATTAAAGACACTGCCAATGGATAAATGGGGTCTAAGGTGCTGGGATTTTGGCATATTTGAAAGTTTTATCACACTTTGTTGCTGCTAGTTGTTGTTGTTGTTGTTAACTCTTACTATTCATATATGTATATGTTTAGTTTATTTGTCAGCATTAATGTCTTGCTGTGCATAAAATGTTGCTTAATCGATAAAATTAACACATTATGTGGGAAAGAAAGTAGAAAAAAGGATAATAAACTCAACCTGCAATAATTACTGTATATATATATATATATATATTTGTATATATATGTGCCAGGAATGTGTGCGTAGGTGTGTGTGTGTGTGTGTATCTATGTGAGAGTGGGTGTTTGAGTATGTGACTTTAATTTACCAAATTTTTTTTATATGATAGCATACATTTAAGTTACGACTATTCCCCATGGCATGTGGAATATTGGATATATGTATATATATATATATATATATATATGTATATTTATATGTATATATTATACATATATGTACATACGTATACTGAAGTATTCGGTGATATTATTCCCAGTCATGTTAGTTTGTTTGGTTTATGGTCCATCACTTTACGGTCCAGCATATTCCCTAGACTTACCATAAAACAGAATACGGAGTAGTAGTACAGGAGTAAAAAAAAAAATAAAAATAAAAAAAAACAACAAAAAAAAAAAAGAAAACTTTTTTATACACATATGTAGATACATACATATGTATGTATGGGTACATATATACATATGTATATACATATACACGTATATTAATTTGCCTCACCTTCCACACCGCACCATGCCATATCATCCCATCGCACTCCACACCACTCCACTCCACTTTTAATTAAAGCCACAAAAATGCAACACACTACACCATACGAAACCACATCACTCCACGTGGCAGGGTGTGGAGGGAGGAGTGAGAAGGGAGATGGGTGAAAGGAGAATGGAGGAGTAAAGGTACGAGGTGCGAGGTGATGGGATGGAAGGAAGGGGGGGGAATTGGCAGAAGAGCAGCACACACCCGTTTTACTGCAACCAATTAAACCATAACGCATACATTATAATTTTATTTTTATTTTAATATTTATGTGTTTTTGCCATGCGGCACCCCATGAGAGGACAACACACACATACACATACTGCAACTGTATGTGTGTGTGTGTGTGTGTGTGTGTTTGCCATAAAAATGGCGCCCAATTACTTAAAACTAACCAAAAATTTCCCCTAGCATAGTCATAGTCATAGCATATACATATACATATATATGTATACATATATATATAGCTTCCACCGATTTTTGCTTTTCATAAATATAAATATCACACCTTTTGCATAGTTTTTCCATGCCCAAGACAATACCAACAAACTCGGCCTTACCTTACCTATCCCTGCTTCCCCTCCCTTTTGCGCCATCCTCTCTTCTCTTGGCCTTACCAACTTTGGGATATGTGTTGTCTATATATACACATAGATATATATATATATATATACATATATATATGTGTATGTATGTATGTAAATGTAGTGCTGTATCTTTGTATGTACATTTTAACTACATATAGATGTATATAGTATTCAAGTAATCAAAAATGCAAATCGAGCCCATGAATTTCGAATTAGTTTTTACCCTTCGCTAGCAACAACTACTACAACAGATACAACTATAACATCTACAACAACAACAACAACAACAATGTATAGAAAAGGTAACTGGGCAGAGAGAGAGAAAGAGAGATAGATAGAAAGAGGCTTATAACCAACGCGAATTTTAGGCTAACGAACACACGTTTCTCCTACAAAATAGTTACGTGTATGTATATGTGTGTGTGTGTGTGTGTGCGAGTGTGTGCGTGTGTGTGCTAGAGCACATGTAACAAATTTGTATCAGTTAGCTAGTGCAAACCGTGCAAAAAAAAATAAAGTAAGAGATGTGACGATAGTAAAAGTCTTTTTATAGTGAAGCAGTTGCTAGTGATGACATTATTGCATCAAAATATTTCAAAAGTTTCAAAAAAGACATGTGTACAACTTAAAAAAATAATATTGAAAAAGATTTCAAAAAGTTTTCAGACAAAAGCAACATTTAATCATCTCAAGTGTTAAACACAATTTATAAATCATCTCTAAAAACCATTCCAATTCACAGTTTGAATACTGATTTGTGGTCTGTGTGTGTGTGTGTATCTGAGTGTATGTGTGTGTATGTGTGTGTGTGCTGTTTTTCGACCATCTTTGTCACCGAGGAGAACCTGCGAATTCTAGCAATCCTTATTCCCTATCTAGCATGTATCTCAGTGTACGTGACGGGCATTTTCCGCCGCTATTTCTTCTCAGAGCCTATCAAAATTTAAAGTGCCTGCAATTTATATTTCAACAAAAGAAGTGGAATACCAAAAGCCAAGCCAAATCAATGTAAATATTTTTAAAGGAAAAAGGAAAAAAAAAAAAATAAATAAAAGAAAACAGGAGGGTTAAAAAATAACAGAAAAGGAAACGAGGTTAAAGCCATCGAGGCGGATAAAGAGAGTATGAGAGAGAGAAAGAGAAAGAGGGAGCGAGAGAGGAAGAGAGAGGAAGAGAGAGAGAGAGAGAGAGAGAGAAAGAGGATATGTCGTACCATTGCAGGCAAAGTCAAGTCAAGAACTGCGCTTGTCGGCTTTTGAGGTTTTACTTCTCCTTTCCCCTCTTCGCCACTCTACTCTACTCTATACTACACTATCTCTCTATAGCTATCTCTATCTTTCTATCTTTCTATCTTTCTATCTCTATCTCTATCTCTATCTGTATCTCTATCTGCTTTTGTACTATGGTACGCTTCTCGGTCTTCTTCTACATCTTTTGCCTTACCAATAGCATTTTCAATTTTACTATATATGCAAATTTGGCATTTTGTAGCAATTGCTGCCATTGATAGCACTCAGTCCAACAACCAGCAGCTAGCATCCATACTGCTCCCCCCCTCTCGCCTCTCCCCTATCTCCTCACCCTCTTTACTGTTTTTTTTTTTTTTTTAAGCCAGCTTTACGCTGAGGTTGGGGCACCGCATTTGAATTTCTATAAAATTTTCATTTCCTATTTAGCTGCAAATACCATTGCAAAATAAAACAAAATAAAAAGAATATACATACAAAAAAAAATTAAAATAAATAAATAAAAAACAAAAACTACAAAACAAAATGAATAAATAGAAAGAAAAATAAAAATAATAAATAAATAAAAAATGAACAACTTTACCTGGCAAATGCAACATTGAATGCGTTCTCCTTTTTTTTTCTATTTTTCTATTTGTTTTTTAATTTAAAGTTTCTCATATTTAATTTAAAACAGGACAGAAACAGAAAAGAAAAAACAAAAACATAAGTATATATATATATGTATATATAAAATGCCAGAAACTAGATAACAAAACGTACATTTATTAGTTATATAGTTAATTTTTTATTATATTGAAATGAAATTCGCAAAACAAAAAAAAAAAAGAAAAAAAGGGAATTGGTCAACAGAAGTTAGCTTAAATTGTACATAAATCCTTCATCTAAATGGATCTATATCCATGATGAGTTCACAATTGAGTAACATTTTTGAATTGGAATTGATTCTTTATTAAAATGAGAATAATTTTAATTTTAGACTATTCCTTTAATATAATCTTTTATTTTTTATAATATTATTTTTAGACTGTTTTTTAATATAATGCAGGCAAGCTATGCCATGAAATCTTTAAAATTTAATTCTGATTAATTTGTAGGAGAAAGCCAACAAAAAAAAAAAGGAAAAGGTAAAAAAGGTCAAGGCATAGATATATAAGTTTAATTTCTTACAAATCCATGGAATATAAAGTTGGAATATTTGCCAGATTGAAACTGAACATCTTTGGGTAAACCTTTTCGAAGTTATCTTTAAAATTAAAGATCACAAAAAGAAGATATAGGATTAAACTATTAGATTTCATCATGGACATATATTAAAAGAAAAATGTTGAATATGTAAACTTGTGTTAGTCGCCTCGTATATATATATGTACATATGTATGTTAGTATATAAACATTTTGTGTATTCATAGAAAGTTCACTCACCCACAATGTTGCATTCAAAGGTTGCAAGTGTGGCATGTCTACGCCTCGGTCTCCCCATTTGTCAATAGCTTGGACTGAATGTGTGTGTGCATGTGTGTGTGTAGAGTGTGTATGTGAAAAGTGCCAAAGCGTGTTCAAAGATTCATACGATTTTCGTTTTTCCAACATCTTTCTCTTTGATCCCCCCCCTTGCCATCTTCTCTTGTTTTTAATGTTTTTTTTTTTTTTTTTTTTTTTTTTTTTTTGGGAGAAGAATGAAAGGATTTCCTTTCCGTCTGTAGAAAGTGCAACACTGAACTGAACTTTTAATTCGTAAATTTCTTTTTTTTTCCCCATTTTTAGCAATTTCATTTACTAAAAGAGCAGACAGATATATATACTCATATACATTATATATATAGATAGTAAATCCTGTAAGTCCTAATGATCTATAATTTAAACAAATTTCACAAGAACTATCAAAAATTAATAATAATGAAACTTCACCTTTTGCCGGCAAAAAAGAAGGAAGAAAGAACGAAAGAAAGACAGAAAGAACGAACGAAAGAAAGAAAAAAAAACATTTTGAATTCCATCAAATTTGTCCAACTAGAGAATGAAGCATATCCATTTGGTTATAACCAGGATAAAGTTGCTATGCTGTGTGGCACGTTGCATTTGCCATGGGATGAGGATGTGGATGAGTGGATGAGTGGATGATGAAACGAAAACGACACTCATTAGACGGATGCGTGATGCGTGACACTAGCTTTAAATTGTGCAAAGGGAAAAAAAAAATAAACCGAACATTACAGAACAGAACAGGCAGACAGACAGGCAGACAGACAGACAGTCAGGCAGGTGGACCGACAGACAGACAGAGCAGACAGCCAGAGCAGACATAACGAACTCATATCTCACCTGACACTCCCCCACCCCCCCATCCATTCTCCCTTCTCTAGTAACGAAATATAATCTCTGGCCATTTTTCTAAAACTAGCTGCTCACGTAGCCTGAAGGGCAAAAGTTGCATAGACATTTTGCTACTTTTTGCCGCAGTTTGTGTAGACCCCCTGTAGCTATAGGGTATATATATCCAGAGAAGGGTATATAAACCAAGGGTAATCAGCATTCAATATATAAATATGTATATAAGAATATAACGAATTGTTAGTACATATATTAAATTTTAATATACCTCTATCAACTCTAATCTAAACTATTAGAAAGATCACTTTTAAATACATACATATGTATTATAATTTCAATTCTTGGCAAATTTAAAGAATTTTCCAATTCAATATAATTATTAGAGGGTATAACCAAGTCGAACTCTTGTATTGCCTTTACAATATATTCTCCTTCTTTTTTTTTTGTTTTTTCTTTCTTCACTTTTTTTATTCGCGCCTTTGGTTTCATGCCTTTGCTTGCGCCTGTTGGCCAGGCCAATCTTGTCCTTGCCTGGGGACGATGTTGGGATATTGCCTTTGAAATCGCATAACTGCCTCCTCTTTCACGTAATGACTGGGCTATGCTAATTTTTCTTGACGCCTTTTGGCCACTCAAATAGACCCTTGGCCTTTTGCCTTGATTTATGAAAATGTTGTCACTGCTTTTTCCGCAATATTTTTACACCTTATTTGAGAAATTGGTAAATGCAGTAAAAGGAAATAATCATTCTATTATGAAATATACATACATACATACATACTTATATATTTCTAATTAGCTAAACTTGATCTTCTTATTGGATCAAGTTTATTATAAAAAATTATATAAGCAAACTTTCATTTACAGAATTTGAGACAGAACAAAAAGAAAAAAAAAAACTGTTAAAATATTTAACTTTAAATTCTTTTCATAAATTTTCAAACAGTTTATTTACATATTATTTTCAACCTTAACTTGTCTCTAGTTTATCTTTTTTGCTTCTTATTTACTTTTATCCAAATCGTTTTGTCCTTGCTACTGCTACTCCTCTATGAGGAGCTTACCTCAGCTTAAGCCTTCCATAGCCAACATTCACATAAATTCTTTGTCAATTTTTGGCAAAATGTTGTCCCGAACTTATATATTTATTTCATATTTTCCATCTTCCACATTCTTGAAGAAGGTTCAACTCGGAGTCGATGGAGTTTTAATGTGTGTCATCATTTGGTTGTAAGTTCTGGTCAACTGGTCAATGGATGAATATAACCATAAGCTTCTCTTTGTCAAGGTTAAATAAAGGAATGAAAGCATTTGGCCAGTAAAATGCAATTTCATTATAAATTATTGTATTTTATTTGTGCGAGAGAGACAGAGAGAGAGAAACATTGATATATATGCTTGATGGCAACAATGCATCTATATATATATATATATATCCCATCCACACGATCTCATAACGTTTCTGGCTTGAATACACATTTTATGTGTATAATAGTATAAAAAAAAAAAAATAGCAACAACAACTACAACAAATGTAAATGTACATAAAACTTTGTTTGGACTAAATTTTTGTTTTTAGAATCTTTTTTGATTGCTTTTCTTATATTTTTTTTTTTGTCTTTTCCTTATGGTTATTAAAAGGAAGATGGTCACGAACCCAAATAAAGGACACAAAGGACAAGTGAGACTTGTGAAGATATTAACTCATTATCAGCAATCGCTAAAAGAAAAGGAATTAAGTCAAGAGATAATCAAGATACGAAATCTCAAAATTCCAAATTAAATAAATACTTTCTATATATTATATTTATGTGATCCTCTATTCAGTATCTCCTTATATTCCATATATATCAATTAAGAATTTAAAACTTCATTTAATATTCTCTCATTCAATTCTCTGTATGCTGTTATAAATTGCAATTTACCCAAAACTTTTGTCAATAATGGTTATATAAATAACTTTCTCCACCCCACCACCCCTCTGCACTGCTTCACCCCTTCTCCTTTTCTTCATTATCCGCTACTTGCTCTAATTCCTTTTGACTAGTTAATCATCTTATGAAACACACATTTCCCATGGCCACTTTCAGCCTGTGTGACCTAACTCTCTCTCTCCCCCTCTCTCTCTCTCCCCCTCTCTCTCTCTCTCTGTCAGCTCAGCATGAGGAAACATAAACGTCATCCCTTGTCGCTATCTTATTCCCCATGGCACCAAAAATTTTGCAGCTTTCTTGAAAAAGACTAAAACACAAAAAAAAAAAGAAAGGGGGGAGTATGAGTATATATTCCGGTTGGGAATAACTCCATCCATCTCCAACTCCATTCGCTCTCCATTCAATCCTCTCCACTTTAGGCCCTTCCATCCTTTTTACATGCATACACGACGAGTATACGCAATTATAGAGCGCAACTTGAGCGATGGCAAACATATTGACAGTAGGAAAAACCCTTTGAGGAGTGTGGAAGAAGGGGTTTGGGGGATTGAGTGGGGGGGAGTGAAACAAAGCGTTATGAGTGTTTCCCGTTTGACACGTGCCTCTCTCACACTTTGATACACCTCCCATCCTTGATGCGACGACTCGACGACGACTCTACGATTCCCTCAACCCATTTAAGCGGCACTCTGCCTTTTGATTGTCACGCCACATTATTATGCTTTATTTCCTGTGCCTTTTTTCTCACTTATATATATATATCATTTTTTTTTTTTTAAATATATATATATATATACATATATACCCTGTACTGTACACTATTGGCTGAAATAGGGTATAACAAGATGGTAAAAAAAAAAAAATGATTTCAGATATATATTTTAAAAGTTTCAGACTAAACGATATGTTTGTAATATATTTCTTTCAAATCGCATATTAGTTGGTAAATATAGCTATAGTTTTTTAAGCATGTCCTGTAAGGATCTCTGACTACCAGTTATACAAGATTCATTTTGTTTCCAGTGATTTTTTAGTTCAACAAGAAGAATCCTTTTAACTTTGATAGGATTTTGCTAAGTCATTAAATTTTAAATTGATTTAATTAAGAATTCGTTGATTAATTTACATAAGCTGATCTCTGTGTTGGCTTAGAGTATTTAAAAGTCGATTCTAGAAATAGTTTTTTTATTTTTTGTTAAAGCCGCCGTCAAATTTACATATAGAAAGGAGTCCCCGTTGAGACGGTTGTCTCGGCATGTTCTGTCTTGGACTTGTTTGTGCTTTAGCCTTTTCTTTTTGCTGGCTTTCAGTTGAGTTCAGCTGTTGGTGCTGCCATTGGTGCCGGTGCCAGTGCCGGTCCTGGTGCCAGTGCTGGTGCTGGTGCTGGTGCTGTCCTGCGTTGAAGTGTTTACAACACTTCCGGCATATAATGGAAAACAAAAGGCTTAAAAGGATACACAAAAGATTTGAGCAATCAAGTGCGTCTTTAAACAGGCCCGAATCCAATAACAGTTTCCCCCCCACCCTTTTTTTTTCTTCTATATACAAATATATATATTCTACCTATATATATTACTTCATTTTTTTTTCTCTCTTTCTTATTTTATTTTTATTCTTGCACCTGCCATAACAATGCAGAGTTTTCAATATACGCAAAAGGGGCACGTCTGAGCCATAAAGTTATCCTGACAAAAAAAAAAAAGAAAAAATAAAGGAAAAACAAAAAAATTACGTATATATATATATAGGTACATATATATGTTAAAAAGGGAATGGGGAGGTATAAAACTTGAAGTAGTTAGGACCGAAATGTCTGCACGGTCTTAGCAGCAGGTCCGACAACAGGATAAACCCAAAAGTTGAAGAGGTCGAAGGGAAAAAGAAGTTGAACTGCCGATTACAAGTATGTCGTAAGTTTTTACTTTGAATGTTGAAGCACTTTGTTCTCTTTATGCCAACGGACAGAAATTATATATACAAACATACCTACAAACATATATATATATATATATATATATGAATATATACATACAAACATATTTATATCACTTGCTACCAAAAAAAAATAATAATAATAATAATATTTTATTAAAATGTAACTTACAAACATAGTTAAAGGGCAAGTCAAAATAAATTTTAGGACTAGAAAATTGCTTGGCGACTAAAATTCCTTTTTCAACCTAATCCATGTTTTTATTTTAATATGAGGAAATATGGAATAAGGAGAGAATGTATTAATTTTTGTGCCAAAATGGAATATTTGGTTAATATATTTGGTATTTGCTGCAATTTATTGTTAAATTTGCAAAGCGTATATAAAAAATTTGATTAAGGAAATTTTATATATATATAATATATATGGTTTTCTTGGTCAACCTTTATATGAAACTTTTGGTTACAAAAATGATAAAACAAATCGTTGTCAAGATTCGATTTGATTTTGCTGGAATTATGCAGTAGAATATGTGGACTCATTTGTTGACTCATATATATATCTATATATATATATATATATATATATATATTTTTGTTTTAATTTCAATTTTTAAAACCGGATATTACAAATACTTGATAATTGCAAATTTCAATTATTTTTTCTGGCGATTTAAAACGTTTTTTTAATACAAAGAACTTTTGTTTATTTAAACTTGATATAGTTTAATGAGAAAAGGAATTAAAATATATATATTTAAAGATCTTTCTACTATATATTACTTTTTTTGTTTATAAATAAACTAATATGGGTGTAGAATTTCTTTAAATTTTGTTGCTTTCAATTTCCATCAAAACCATGCACACTCTCACACACACACACACTCACACTCACACCCATTTACACACCTGACAGTTTTGTGTTTGTTGACTTAACTAATCGCACTTTAACTCTCTTTTTAATACACAGATGTTACCTCCCAGTTCTACCGATGCCACAAAAACCACTGGTCGAGGTGGTGGTGGTGGTGGTGGTGGCAGTGGTGTAGGTGTAGGTGTAAGTGCAGGTGTAGGTGGAGGTGGGGGAGGCCGTCACAAACACTGCCATCAACAGCAGCATTTACTGTTGTTACGCCAACTCCAGCTTTTACTTCTACTACTTCTGACCACTTTGGGTCTAGCCTGTCGTGTCTCGGAATTTTCATGCAAGGGCAGCGGGAATAGTGGTAACATTTGCGTACCCCTCGACAAGTATTGCGATGGACGTAACGATTGTGCGGATGGTAGTGATGAGCCGAAACATTGTTCGGGTAAGTAAAATATAGTGTACATATACATATACATACATATACCTATATATATATATAGCAATATGGCAATGTATGTATATCTCTCTCCATCTCTCTCATTTTATGCTTTACAATATACTATTTTTTATTTTTTATTTTTTTTATTTGCCTCTCGTTGACAGTATGCAATCGTACATATTATGGTGATATTGGACGCACCTATTCCATAAAAGTGCCAACGCCACAGTGGAATAAAATGCCCTTCCTGTGTCACTTGACATTCACAGCGTCCGGTCATGATCAAGGCGACATTGTTCAGGTAAGCTCAATTTGAAAAGGGGTGGGATGACAGAGGGAGAGAGGGTTGGGGGACGGCTAAAGGCTTGAGTCTTATTGCCCTGTAGGCCAAAGATTACGCAGAGAGTCCACAATGCACATACTATACATATGTATGTATGCGTGTGTGTGAGTGTACATGTGGCACAGCGGGGTGCTGGATAACAGCTGTAGTATTCACATACATATAAGTCAGGATATATACAAACATTTATATAGGCACATACATACATATATACATACATATATACACATACATATTTGTATATAGAGGCGAATGCATTTTACTCGCATTTCCAAATCGTTGCATGTATTTGTGTGCATCTGTTGTCTGTGTTTGTTTTCCAGAAAGTGGAATTTATGCCATTTAAAAAATGAGAAAAATTTAATAAATATATATACACATATGTATATACTTATATATACATATATATCTATGTATATATAATGCTTCAATACCTTAAATAGAAATCTATAAGCTGACAAATTTATCATATTTATTGCCATCTAATTTATATGCCGTAATACATCAAATGTATATCCATTTATGTCTAAATATATATATATATATATAAATATATTATATATATATTTTTATCAACACAAATATATCTAAGAATGTATATATATATTTATATATATGTATGTATAACAATGTAGATTTCAAAGAAAACTTTAAATAAGTTTAAAACATATTTTAAATGATTAATTTCAGTTTATCAGCCATTTCCCAAAAGGAATAGCCTTTCATATTTTTTCTTTTAGATGTTTCATACAAATACAAACAATTTGTTTATTTATTTCCAACAGTGTATTTTCTTGGTTTTTTTAAAGTCTCTAAAAAGAAAAGTTGGCATCATTTTATCGCTCATAATTAAGTTATAAAATTTAAAAAAAGAAAAAACATTAGCACAAGTGAAAGGTAAAATGGTAGATAAATGTAATCCAACTTTAATACCTTCTATCTATATTTCTTATCACAAATTGTCTTAATCCAAAGGAATATATAAATATATATATATACAATATTGAATCTTTTCTTTGCCTTTCCACCAATTTCAATGAATTTCTTCTTATAAAACGTTGAATAACTGAACTGAATTCGAGGCATCTGGTTAGACATGGCGCAACGAAACAATTTTCAGTGAGCTGTCAGAAAAATGTCAATTTTAATTTTCAATATAATTGATTTTTCTTCTTCCATTCAATTTGCATTTGATTACGGAATGGCAGGGCGGAAAATGTGAAAAAAATAAAAGAGATAGAATAACATACATATAAGCAGTTTGTGAGTGAGATAGAAAGAGAGAGCGAGAGAGGGAGGGGGGGTGTTAACTAGTTTACCCCCCACCCTCTTATACACCCCCTATCGTCCTCTCAAGTTCTTCGCACCTGGGAAATATGTCATGCAAAGAAAGAAAGAAAAAAAAAAACAAGTTGTATATATTTATTTATTTTGCCTTTCGCAACATATAAATCACGCGGTTGGCTTCCATTTATCTAGTTCAACGTCTCCTTCCGTCTTGTGGTAAATTGATTGAAATAATATTGTTAAACCAAAAAAAAAAAAAAAATAAATAAATAAACGAAAATGAAAACAGGGAAAAGCATAGAGGAAAACATATACAATTTTGAGCATTTCTTTATTAATGTTCATTTCATCATATTCGTAACGAGAAAAACTTTAAATTGGATGAAAACTTTGGATATAATTTTATTTTTTATTTTTTTTTTTTTTTTTTGAATGAATATACATAAAACTCTAGCGAAAGTTTAAAAAAAAAAATGTTTTACATTAAAAGAGAAAAGATTGAAGTAAGAATCATGATATTCAAATTGAATCATAACTTCCTAACTACCTTAATTAGATCATAATGTTATTAAATATATATGTAACTATCGGTATTACAGGTTTAAGGTTTTATTAATTAATTAATATGTTTTTTTTAACATTTATGATTTGTGTTTTTTTCAAAATTGGTATAAAATTTTTCAACCCATTTAACAACTTCAACGATTTGACTTTGGTTTAGTGTCATATTCTATTGTAGGACGATAAAAGAATACATATAGAGACATTTAGAGCCATTTAGGAATAGACCGATAATTAATCTTATATTATATGGTACTATTTATTTTTATAAATCTATAAGTTATATAAGATATTTGCTTTGAAATATTATTAATCATTTAATTTTAATTTAATTGGAAATGGACTTGATTTGTCTTCAAGCTTACATTATTTATTTTAATATTAAAAACAAGCATTTCAATATTTTTGTTTTATATATATGTATATATATATTTATAGATTTGTAAAATATTTTAATGCAATAATATATATACATATATGTAGGTATATAAAGTATTTATAATTTAGTTTTAACAAATTCCTTTGCTTATTTTCCACAATTGATGGATGAAAAATTGCAAAGCTTTACAATGGATACACAGTGAAAAGTTAACCCGATTCTCTTTGGTATTATAAAATATACATATATATATATATATATATATATTTATATATATCTACTCAACTTGCTTTGACTTTAGGTCATGGTTAAGGGTGTGGGTAATGCATAATTTTGGTAGCTGGTTTTTGCTTTTTGTTTTCTATTTGCTGATGGCCAATTAAATATGCAAAGAGTGAGTTTGGTTCGTTGCTGCTTTCTTATTTTTTATTCCAGAATTGGATTTCGTTTGCATAACTTTAGGCGGCATAACCCACAAAAGAAAAAGTTAGATGAAATGAGAAAAAAGCAAAAATGAAAGAAAAAGGGGAAAGCGTTGTGTGAGGGGGGGGGGAACTTTCCGAATTTTTAATTATATTTTTATATATCTCTTACTGATCCTGTGTTCGTGTTCCATATTAAAATTTTTTTAATTTGACTAATTTAATCTGTTCTCTAAGAGAATGAATTAATATGTATAGATATATATATATATATATTTATATATATATATATTTCATATTGATGGTTTCCTTCTTTAATTTTTTCTTTTTTTTTGTTGCAGATCATTTTCGATGGTTTTACTGTCGGTCGCTTCGATGAGGGCATGGTCGATACGGATGTGGATGGTTATGAAACGAGTCTTAGCCCCACCGGTGAGCTGCCTGGATGTCCTGAAGGCTTTATGCAGGTAATAATATGCATGAATTTCATTTACATTTACTGCGAATTGCAATTGAAATTGATATTCATATTATGTAAGCTCATACGATAGTTGTACATAGATGCTAACAATTTTTTTTATATGTACAAACACACACTCCATTTGGTTGTGTTTTACTGTGTGTTGTATAGTAATTTAATGCTTTAACCCGTAAAAGAGAGCGAGAGAGAGGAGAGAGAGGGGATTTTAGTCAATGTCGTTCGATTCAATCAATGTCCAAGTAATTCTGTAATTTTCCTCCCATTTCCAGTCCCCTTGTCCCTTTTCCCTTTTTTCACTAGCTTTAGCTAGCTAGCTATCTATGTATCTGTCTCTATTTCTATCTCTCTCTCTCTCTCTCTCTCTCTCTCTTTCTATTGGTGTGTGTATGTGCGTGTATGGAGTGTGTGTTGGTTTTCAACATTACTGGCTCTTCCTCTTGCCCGCCCGGTTGGCAAACATCACATTAACCCAGCAAATTGAATTACGTCCAGATTGAAGCTTAAGTCCTGAAGGTTATCGTTGTTGTTGTTGTTGCTGTTGTTGTTGTTTCTACTGCTGTAGTTGATGTTATTGCTGATGCTACTGTTGTTGTTGTTGCTGTTGCTGTTGTTGTTATTCTTGTTGTTATTTTTGTTGTTGATTGGTTAGCTGGCTGGGCATTTATATGTACATATGTATGTATGTATATATGTATGTATGTACCCCTTATCCCCTCTATTTGGTACAGTAAAAGAAAAACTATTTTCCTACAAGAGAGAGAGAGAGAGTCACTTCAAAAATAATATAAAAAACAAAACTCTTAAATAATTACAAAAATCTCTTGTTTGAGTTTATTTATCGTTTTAAATATTAAATTTTCATAAATCATTATAATTTATAATCCGATGCAATTTTAAATGATATATTGTATAAAAGATGAATGGATTTCTATATCAAGATTGTCATTTTATATATATATATATATATATATATATATGAAATATATATATATCATATATATGTATATAATATATGTAAATATATATATATGTATATATAGATATATGTATGTACCTATATTACTTGCTAGAAATCCTTTTCTTGTTTTGAGTATTTGCATATTGCAAATGATTAGCTAAACATTTATTTTGACTCTGAAACTTGTTTCTATCGTTTCTCTCTTTTCTTTTGGCTATAGCATTTAGTTTTGAAGCAACCCTCGTTTTCAATATACGCATGTACAAATAGATTTTTATCACAAAACTAAACCTCTGGCCAAATACAAATATATGCAATCCAAATGAAGTCGGCCCTGCCAACTTGGAGTATACCCTGTACCACTAAAAGATATTTCATAAAGTCAGACCCCTTTATCATAATCACCATTAATTCAATATATATATATATATATACATATACATTTTATAAAATTCTCCAACCGAACCGAAACAGCAAATTCATGCTTACTCGCTCACTCCTATCAGTGAACGAAATTAATGCGTCATTCGGTACAAAGCAACGTGCGCATGCTATCTCGCTCACACTCTGGCTCTTATAGTCTCTGAGATCTAGGTGTTCATACGGACTAACAGACAGACGGACATGGTCATATCGACTCGGCTGTTGATGCTGATCAAGTATTTATATATTTTATGGGGTCGGAAAATTTTACTTCCACCTATTACATACATTTTAGAGACTTTAATATACCCTTTTACCCTATGGGTACAGGGTATCAAAAAAAAAAAAAAGAAAAGTCAAGAAGGACCAAGAATAATGACAAGACGACAATTGCACACCCTTTTTGGGATTTTATTGATGGATAATAATTTACAGAAGCTTTTCCTTAACTAAATATTCATCGAAAGGATAAACGAAAATGTTTGACATTGTGGCCAGGAGTCTTAACTAGATGGCTAACACGATGGAAATCGTTTCATAGGCATATCTTAACTAACAAACCAATTTCCTTTGCTTCGACTTTCTTTTACTTTCTCCCTCTCCCCCTCTCTCCCCCCCCTTTCTCCCCCTCTCTCTCTCTTATGTTTCTAATTTTTATTCGTTTCGGTTTTTGGTTTCATGGTTGCTAAATAACTAGTCGAACCCCGCCCCATCTGTCCGCCTCATCCACTCAGTCATTGTGACATGATAGAAGACAGAAATGTGGCGGGGCGGAGGAGCCATTGGTGGATGTGGAGATGGGTAAGAGGGGGAGGGGGGGGGGGGAGGGGGTTATGGAAAAACCATAAACCTCTATTAGTTTACCCTATCCACCTAGTATTCCATGTTGCAACAATAAATTTTAAGAACCGTGGGGCGTACACTGGTCCTTGTTGGTTAAAAGCAAACAAACCAAACAAAACAAAATTAAAGTGTACTGGCTATCCACAACAGATCTCTGCTGCCAGCCTGCTGTTCCCTATATGTATGTATGTCCGCTATATTGCCTCACTTTTCCCCGTAACGTTTGGACTCCCGCTACCACTACCGCTACCCATTTCCACTGCCATTCCCGCTCCCGTTCCCGCCACTGGTTTGGTTATCCTGTCTGTTGGAGCTGCATTTGGCGCTTGACATGTGTACGGAGGCATTCATTCCAGAATTCATCGTTTGCCTATAGTTTTACTCTACATTCTCCCTTGCCACTCCCCATACTCCTTTTTTTTTTTTTTTGTTTTTTGTTGGTTCCTTGGTTTCCAATTTCCCCTGTCGTCGTTTTTCTGTATTTTGTATGTTTCGTTGTTGTTGTTGTTGCTGTTGTCTTTTGTTTTTGTTTTTGGGTTTTAAAATGCAGTTAAAAATTTGCCATTTCATTTTTTTTTTCTTGTTTGTTGTTTTTTTTTATTTATTTTTTTGCTTTCGTGGTTGTTGTCATTGTAGTTTTATATAAACTCGTAACTAACCGCAGGTTTGTGTTCTTCCTACTGAAACGTTTTTATTTAAAAAATAATTTTCAATGGTTTTTTTTTTGTCTTTTTTTTATTTTGCCCAACATATATATATGTACATATATATATGTGTGAATGTATGTATGTATGTATGTATGTATGTGTGTATGTATGTATGTATGTATATGTTTTTTGAAGGCAAACAATTTTAACTGCTGACGCGGTTTTTTCGCTCCCGTGGTAGAAACTCTTATAAATTATTCGTAACGTCACATAAATTCTTGACCGAAACGCATAGAAAATTTATAACCATCGACTCCATAGCCTACCTCTGCCTCCACCTCTACCTCTACCTCTACCTCTACCTCCACCTCTACCTCTACCTCTACCTCTACCTCTACTCTATATGCAGGCACACGAATTCACGTAGATCTGTGTGTATACATACCTATATACATATATACATATATATGTACATACAAATGAACCAACAATATGTATGTATGTATATATATGTATATGTATGTATGTATATAACAGACAGAGAAGAACACAACGAACGAGAGTGTCAGTTTAATCATTTATTCAATTTTGTTTTGAACATTATTTTATCTCATGCATTTTGTAACAGGGACAAAAGGGCCTCATAGTCCTTTCAGCTCCTCAAGGCATACAAAAAGTGCGTGAGTGGTATAGTGTATTTGTATGTGTGTGTATGTGTGTATAGGTACGACCTTTGTCTGACCTTTTATACATATATACAAATATTTTTGTTCATAAATTGGCAAAATTTTTGAACACACTGTATGCAGTGAGTGTTAAAAATATACATATACATTTATTTATTAAACAAAAATAGTTTACGTTTTCCTTTTTTATTTACCTTAAATGATAATTTATTGCATATATATAATTTATCTATATATATACGAATAGTATATGAAATAACAGTAACAATATGTTATATATGATTATAGGTATAAGGATATATCTAATCAATCAAAAATCATAAATAATTAATGTTAATTAGATAAATTTATACATATTTAAAAGAATTTTGCAAAAGGAAATGTTTTTTTACAAATCGATTTTAATAAGAAGCATATTTAGATATATCTAGGTACATATATATATACTTATAACTAAGTATCTTTATATCTCAAATGATAATAAAATTTAGTTTTAGTACAAAACTTTGAACCAAATTATAAAAATGTGGAACCCAAAATATTTCATATTAAGTTAAGTTTAAGTTTTCATTTTAAGTTAAGTTTTCGTTTTAGTATCGATTAGAAATCAAATTTTGTCTATAATAATTTGCAATCTGTTGGCTTGAACTATATGTATTTGCCTTTAACAAAGAAAATCTTTGGAAAATTTGCCATCACTTCTATTCACTATCTTTTATATTGCTTTTAAATTTGCCTCATCAAAGACTACAACATAAAAAACAAAGTTCATAAATCAACATATTAAAACAAAATACACAAAAACAACAACAAGAACAACAACAAGAACAACAACAACAACAACAACAACAAGGATCCCATGCGCCCCAATTTCAAGTAAATGACTCAATATTTTGACAGTCATAGCAGATGTTTACAAAAGAGATGGAGAAAGATAGAGCAAGAGAAAGAGAGAGAGAGAGAGAGAGAGATATGAAATAGATATAGATAGAGAGACAGACACAAACAGTGAGAGAGAGGGAGGGAGAAAGAATAGACAGACAAAGGACACTTGGACCCATAAAAGATGCTTACTATGAAAACTTCCTGTGACTTTCTTTTAGTCAAACTTTAATATCCTGCATGCAGTAGATAAACAAAAGGCTTTAGGCTGATCGCTGCGATAGTGATGAGTATATGGCAATTCAACTTTTTCATTATCTTTAAATAACTGAAGTATAGTTTAGTTATGTTGATAGATTTATCTATTAAAAGATATATACTTATATTTTTCTTTTTCTACTCTTTGTTTGTTTAATTTTATGTTAATCATCTTCATAATATTTAAGATTTCTGTGACTTTCAATGATCTTACTTTTATATATTGAAGAATATATAAATATCCAATCATTTTGTTTTTTTTATTCTCTTTCTGCCTGTTACATGCCTTTTCATATTGTCAATATACCTACCATTTTATTTCTTTAGGGTATTATTTGCATTCTATTCTCCTAGTTATCCTATATATATATATATAAGAAACTAAGAAATAATAATTTCATTTTATTAAAATGGCACACCTCCCGCAAGGCCGAACATTAAAAACAATTATTTACAATATTAACAAGTATAATTTATTTATAATTCATTTAAAATAATTTACTAAATTTAAGTTAAATTTGTGTTCGCTGCATTTTAGCTTAACAAAAAAATATTTGTCTGATTTTATCAATTAATTAAGGTATGGAAATTTTGTTAGTTAGTCAATGTCGAAGTTTTACTGTAGTACGGAATTTGTTTATATAAATTTGTTATTCAATTTTAAATTGAAATGTTACAAAGGGAAAATCTTGTAAGTTTATTCTTCTATTATTCCTTCGAAGTGACTTCTTTATAGACATATCTACATATATATATATATCATACATAAGATAATAGTAGCCTCTTTTCATCTGCATAAATAGGGTATTTCCCTATGCAGAATATATATATATATATTCATACCTATCAACTAGCTGATGATAAATCTATATATTTAGTAAAAAATAATATACAATATGTAGGTATGTACATATATAAGTTAATGCGTCCTATGTTACTGATCAAATATCTATATATACATATATATATTGTGTATATATCTTTTTTATACCTTTCTACCTGTCACATAACAATTTTAATATATCCCTTAATTTTATCCTGTGCAAAACTGAATCAAAGCAAAATGAAGCTAAGCAACACAATGATGATTAGGCAGAGAAAACAAAAACAATAAAATAAAGCCAACAAAATGAAAAGAAAAGAAAAGAACAAAAAAAGAAGAAAAATGTATAATAATTTGTTATGAAGTCGATGCTAATAATGCTCGAATGCATACAAAAGTTTCCAAACGGAAAGGAGACAAAGAGATCGAGAGGGAGAGAGGGAGGGAGGGAGAGGGTGTAGAAAAGGATGCCATGAGAAGTAGATGAAGAATGGATGTGACTAGTCAGCCGGAGTTTGTAATGAATTTACACAAAATCGAAATCAGAAAATTACCATTATGCCGAGCCACATGGCATACCGTGCTATGCCTTGCTGTGCCATATCTTTTCCTTCTCTCTCTCTCTCTCTCTTGCTCTCTCTCTCTCTCGCTCTCTCTCGCTTACTTTTGTCCTTTGGATACTGTGGCTGAACTAAACTGCAACTCTAACCAGTCACAAATATTTAACGACATCGACTGGCCAACAACGGCAACTTTGCAATTACAGCAAAAATTGTTGTTTGAGTTGGACCAGCTGCAGGAGCCGCAGGACATTGGGGGGCAACATCATAGACTATAGACTATGGACTACAGACTGTGGACTATCGAGCATTGGACCAATGGCCAACAACGACCATCGTCATCATTGTTGTCATCATCATCGTTATCATCATCACCAGCATCATCATCATCATCATTATCATCATCGTTATCATCATCATCATCATCATTATTATCGTTCTGCAGTTCAAATAACCCATTACGTAAAAAACTTAATCAATTGGAACCACATGCACTGGCAAGGGAATTGGCAAAGTGTAAATGAACCTGACCTAGGCCACAGCTAGCCAGATATGGCCAGCTGGTTGGTTGACTGGATGACTAGGAGAAGGGAGCAAAATCATAGTCCTTCTTTATGGGAGGACAACTATACTAACTGGTTTCTTGGTTGGCATTAGCTATGCTCAAATGGATGTCAATTGAACCCGAGCTGCGGTGGCAAAGAAACGGGGAAAGTGCATGACATCGAATTTATGACCATATTACTTACCCCCCCCGCCTCCGACCAACCAACCCCACTTCACCTTATCATCAACGACCACCAAAATATATCCCAATAAGTACATTGGCCAACAGACTGAATTCTATATGAACCATGACAGAATCTTTGAAAACAAAAACTTCGATTTATAGAGAAAAGTTGATGGGGAAAAAACGTTTAGTTAACCAACTGCCACGATAATAACTAGTTAGTATATAAACTATTTAGTTAACGATAAGCCTAAAGAATATTCTTATTTTTAACTAAATTTTAACTGAATTTAAAATTTATATATACTCTTCGGGTGAATATTATCAAGCGACTGACATTTTGAATTCGAAATTTCCAAGATTTTAAACAAATTTTCTTTCAATAATTGTTATTGAAAAATAGTTTCAGTTTTTCCATTAAAAGAATCATTCCAAAGTCATGATTATTTGAATTCCTTAACATAGAAAAAAAAAATATAACAGAATATTAAGTATTGGAGAATATTTGAATATTAGACAAATAGAGAATCTTTTAAAATATATTCACTAAATTAAGAATTTATCCACATATATATATGTTTATAAGATATATGTATATATATATCCGCTTCAAATGACTTTAGCAAAAAGGGATATAGATATAGATTTCTTATGATTACCATACTATATATTTAACTAAGTTAGTATTTAAGTTAAGTTAAGTAATATTAAGATATACATATAACAAAATATTTTATATTAACTTGTAACTTTAATTATTTTTTTTTGTTAATTAATTAACATTTAAATATTCCTCCTATTAATTTTCAAACCCTTTTCCTTTGTGTCTGATCTAAATTTTAAAATTTTTCATTTTACGTGATCCTCAATGCACAGTGGTTCATGGGCCATTTGCCAATCCTTGATTCCTTGCACAGTGTAAATAATATTTTTTAATAAATAAAAGAAGAAAACACCTATAGATAATCTAAAATATTAATAAATATTGAAATTATTTTACTATAAACTAAATTTTCTGCATCATTAACATGCAGTATACATATATACTAACTAAATATCTATATATATATTTTAAATTTTTAAATTTAAATTTATATGATCGAAAAAACTTTCCTGTCTCTGCAAATTGGAAACTTTAGATGGACAATTTGTATTCAACCCTTTTTGTAGTTGGAGCAAACTGATGATAAAAGCGTTCAAGGGCAAAATAATAAAGGGAGGATGAGGAGGCGGAGGGTGGGTGGTGGGTGGTTCTTTGGACCAATTTGATTCCACTAACTGTCTCAGATTTCATAATTCATGGCATGGCCCAAGAAAAAAAGGGTTTTTTTTTTTAATAACCGCTCTCACAACTTAACCTACTTTCATTTTGTAGCTTTAGGTTGAAATTTACCTCTCTTTTATTTTATACACACACACACACACACACACACACTCTTTCTCCGTCTTTCCCCTCTCCTTTCATCTGTGTTGAATGCGTGGATGGATAGGCAATGAGGTTAATTTTTCATTAATTAAATTTTCTTGTGTATTTATTTTACTTGGCAGCTCAGCGAATTGGGAAGACCATTCACGGGTGGTTCCTGGTGTGGCAAGGCCACTGGACCGCAATTGTATTTCAGCGAAACATCCACGGTGACAGCATCAGTAAAGGTGAGTGCTAATGAATGATGGGTGTATGTGGGGGGTAAGAAGGGGGTGGGGGTTGGGGTATTATTGATCTTTATATTTCACTTGATGTATATTTTCTTTCTTTATTTCTTTCTTTTTTTTTTTTTTTTTTTATTATTATTATTTCTTTTTCTCTCCTCATTTTTATTATTGTTGTTGTTGGTCTTGTTGCCATCGTCAGGCGTAATGTTTACTTGCCACTTTTTGATTAATTTTTAAATAAACGCACAGTCATAAAAAGCGCCAAAAAAAAAGAAAAAAAAGTGGACAAGACGAAGGCAAACGGTAGAATTCAACGATTTCAATGATGTTTCAACGGTGTGGGAGTAGATGATGAACCAGGCGTGTGTGCGTGTGTGTGTGGGGGGTAGGGGGGGATGTATGTCCAGTTTCAGTTTTCAGTCTGATGTTGCCACTGCCACAGCCGTTGACATTGCCACTGCCATTACCGTTGCCCATGCCCATGCCCATGCCCATGTCGAGTGAGAGTATAAATTATGTAAATTAAAAAACATTCATCGCCCATGACCCCTCCCCCTCCCCACCCACCACATTCACCTTCATAGCAATGGAATGGAAAGAAGATGGAATAAGTAGAGTGAGAAGAAACTACCTCAGGCTACCGGCTACCTACCAACCGTTGATGAACAGTTGACATGGACTGCCCAGATTGAAGATTGCATAATTAATATGAAATTATAGTGTGTGCAGCAGATGACAATTTTTGCAATGGGACGACAAGTGGTCAATGCCAACGAATTGCAATTGTTTTCTATGGCACAAATAAATATTTAACAATAATAACACACACACGGGCACACACACACACACTCACGGGACAGAACATTATTGATTTTTAATTCCTTTTGAGATATTTGATCTATAACTATATGGTAGCCATATCTATATATACATATTTATATATATGTACATATATATAAACATTAAAATCTTTCATTTTTCAGGTATTCCATCCGCCACGCAATATACGAGATGAGAAACCCTTTGAATTCAACATCAGATATAAATTTATCAGTCAGTCTGATGCAGTTGTTAGGTAAGTTCCAACAATAATCTATCGAATTGAATTGAAAAATATAAATAAATAATCATACATATATATATATACTTGATTTCATAAGTATTTGGCTAGATTTTCCAACAAAAATATAGTTGGTAGTTCTGTGTGAAAGGCAAAAAAGGAAATGTTGCGCATTTTTCCTTCACTTTTATTAAGCAAAAAATCGAAATATTAAAAATATACATACACATATATGTATAATATAAAGAAATGGGTAGTATATAGAAGAAAAAAAAGTATAGGTAATTTTGTCTGAATTTTTCCCTCTGTAAATATTTCATCCAAAATATTTAAATATTTTCATTTAAATTATTTTCCCATTGCATTGGCAAATCAATGATAAAAGCTTTATAGCCTATATACAAAAAAAAATATATTGTATATATATATATATATATATATATATATATATATATCCCAATTTAACTATCATTTTTTCCACATAATTCAAGTCACATTTCTATGGTAACTTTATCTTAATTTTTTTTTCTGTTTTGAGATAAGTTTGAAAAATATTTGAAATTAAATTCAATGTGACTTGTGCCATATACTCTCTGAATAAAAAATAATGTGATAAGCCGATTTGGTAAACTTTAAAGTTTTGTGACCAAAGCGTAATAACTTTTTCTTCTACTTGCTTTGCCGTTTTTTTTCTTTTGTTTTCATTTTTTTTTTTTTTTTTTCGTTTGTTTGTTCTAGTATTTTCTTTTTGGAAAATTTTTTAAAATCTTATCCCGTAACTGTGTTCCACCATGATATCTGGGCGCTAACAATTTATCATGGAACTCTTGACGACTCTTGGCTATGGTTTTTCTTTTTATGTTTTTCTATTTTTAATTCTTCCACTCTCCCTCTCTCTCTTTCTCCCTTCTCTCTCTCTCTCTCGTAGGTTTGTTTATTTGTTTGTGAGTGGCTTTCTCTCTCAATTTAAATGCTTGAATTTAAATCTGAGCCACCTGATGTATGGGGGATATGGAAGGGCGAGGGGTGGAGGAGGGAGGAGGGAGGGTTAAAGTAAAGTAAGTAAGGAGGAGGAGGGATAGAGGAAAGATGACAGAAAAAAAAAAAAAGCCACTTGGTTTCTGTTCCAGTTCCTTGGGGGAATGCATAAAACATGAGCTGGCTTCAGCTCCCAACTTTTGTGTGTGTGTGTGTCTGAGTGTGTGTGTGTGTGCATGTTAGTTTATATGAGTGGGTATGTGTGTATGTTCGTTCAATAGAATTTTCAACCATTTGTACCTGGCCATATGTCAAATTTGTCCTTTATATGTGTCGCGAGAGACACTGAAAAGAGAAAGAGTAATTGAAATGTATTTTACCCCATGAACAAATTTCATGCAATTTACTATAAAACATTTCAAAAGGACGACAAAACTATGAAATTTATTTTCAAATCTTGTATAGAAATAAACTAAAGATGAAAAGAAATAGACTGATAAATAGACACAGAGAGGGAGAGAGAGACAGAGAGTGAGAGAGAGAGAGAGACAGAGAGAGGGAGTGGGAGATGGAGGAAAAAAGAAAGCATTAGTAAAATAAACAAAATTTTATGCAAATTGCAAAAACCTTAATACCCCAATAGTTGTAAAATAAACTCATTCACATATACATACATGCATATAAAAATATATACATATACATACATACATATACATATAACATTCTATATTGCTTTCCATAGGTATGGACTACCTGATAAACCTCTTGAATTGGGGCGTGTCACACCTGGCACCTATTGTACACGACAATTCGATGAATGCTATCGTAACAAGTGTCGCCTGCAGAGTCCAAATTATCCTGGTATGTATCCAAGGAATGTTACTTGCTATTGGACCATACGACAAAAAGAAGTTCCTACAAGCAAACATGCCATGATTGCTGTTAGCCAAGAGAATCAACACAAGGCCTTAGTGAAGCGGTAAGTATGATGCGAGGAGTGGAGGTGGGGGTGGGGGTGTGGGTGGGGGAAGAAAATAACTATCCATAGACCAATAGTACAGGCAACAGACATACCATACTCCCAAAACCCTCCGTACCGCCCACCAAATGCAACCAAAATTAGAGCAAGGATTGGGCATTAAATAAGCATTAGGAACGACTATTGCATTTGTATGAGAAATTTCCATTTGGCAAATTGCTAAAAACGAAATGTTCCAACTCCATGGACCTGGACCATAGGAAAACTCCGCGTAGACGACTCCCAATCCCCCTCCCCCACTACCTGCTCGTTTTGCCATCAACCGTTTGAACCGATTGCAAATTGTTAGGCACTTGCTACTATCATACAGATACATATACATATATGCATACACATACATGTATACCAATACAATTGAAATCTAGTACGTTTTGCATCTAAGGATATGTATGTATGTATGTATGTATATGTGTATATCCAATTAACAGTTACATACAATACATAAAATGACAAATTCGCTTACAAAATGCTTGACAACTAACTGAATTTCTATTTACACTTATTTAAGTGCATATATATATATACATATATATATATATATATTCCAATCTATGTATATATACATGTATATATTTATACATATATATCTAGATGATATCATTCGTATGCAAAAATATGAAAATTATCTTACATATCAATTGCAATATCTTTTACCATTTTTGATTATGTTTCCAAAGACAAGCAAAATAGAACAAATAAGAAAGAAAAAGAACAACAAAAATTTATATATAAGAAAATAATAATTAAATGCAATTCAGAAAAACATTTTTAATCCCAACTAGGACCAAATGCCAGTCAACTGTCACTTATTGATTTTAATGAAGTTTTACATATTTATGGGAATTTATGATAGCAAAGACAAAACTTATTCCCCCCATCTGACAACAACTGAGGTTAAACAATAACAATAACAACAACAATAAGAGCATGACTTTATCTAATAAATATTTCCCTCCATGAGATTCTTATTTGTATTTGTTTTTTCTAAATTTAAATTAAAAACTTCTGTGCCAAATTGGATATCTGACTAACTGCCCAAAAAAGTAGGCAACATTTTTTATACGAACCTGAAAGCAAAAAAAAAAATAGAAAAAAATAATTTATTTTAGCCCTTTCAATTCTAAACGAAAGAATATCACTTAAAGGCAATTCATCAAATATATTTTGCCATTTCTATTTGTTTCGTTTGTATATTTTTTTTGTTATGTTTCATTCATATTTTTTTTTTTTTGGCATTTATTTACATGCAACAAACATGTCGTATACGTGATATATTTTTTTTCCGGAGAGTTTTTCAAACAGAATATTTGCTAGTTTGCTCTTTGCAATCAAAAAAATTGTAAAGAAAATTTAAAAATATTTTATTTTAGTTAATTCTAAATATTACGTATACGACATGTTGGACGTATCATAATTTGCGTAAAAAAAGCAGAAATCTTCTTTTGTGTTTTTAAATGAAAAACATAAAATATATATATAAATATTATATGATAATGTTCTCTTATACTATTAAGAAAACTTTGCAACATAAATACATATATATGTATCTTGGGGATTAAAAATACGTTTGAATAATTTAAAAAGTATTAATACTGTGTAATATAAAACTTGAAAAAGTTGAAACAAAATATTTCTTTTTTATTATTATTATTTCTATATTATATATTAATGAATTTGTTTCTATTTCTTTTGGCCTTATACAGTTCCATAGCCAGCTTTAATAAGACATCACGATCCATACGAGCCTGGTCGGATTGTACGGGGGAACGTGATCATTTAATATTTTACGATGGCAGCTCAACAAATGATCCCGTTTTGGCCAAATATTGTGGCGGTGACTGGTTGCCTCGGGTTGTATCACGGTAAGTTTATTATACAAAAAGATGAATTTATATATATATATATATTTATAAAGCCTTTGCTTTCAAATGGCATACAGAGCGAAAGACAGACGCATTTATTTAACGCCATTTCTCTTTTGTGAGAGAAGAAGAAAAATAGAAGGCAAAAAAAAAAAAAAAAAAAAAAAATTAAATATAAGCCACAGCAAACTCATAACACATTTACAATGCAAAGGATGCGGGACAGATATTTTAATGAGCATGTGTATGTGCCTACATAAGATAGATATATGCATGCATGTGTGTGTGTGTGAGTGTGTGTGTGTGTGAGTGTGTGTGAATCTATGTGAGAAGACCGCAACCGACCGACTAAGTGCACTGCACTGCATTGCAGTTTTGACCTGGAGGCGTATGTGTTCCAATTCATAGATACAAAGATGTTCACGCATACACACATACAGTACTGCACACACACACACACACACTCATACACAAGAATGAAAGAAGAAGAAAAAAAAGAATACCCATACACATTGCAGAGACACAGAGGAAGATAGAGAGACAGAGAGTGAGAGAAGGATGGGGGGGAGAAGAAAGAGACTGAGTGAGAGAGAGAGAGAGAGAGAGAGAGAGAAGGAGACGGAGACGGAGAGTCAATGCTTAAGCAAAAACCGGAAATTGGGTTGCTGTGCAGACAGCAATGAACGCCGCTTCCTCTATCTTTCCCCCTTTCTCTTCTTTTCACTGCATCTCTGAGTCCCTCTCTGTCTCTCCCTCTCTCTCTCTCTCTGCCTCTGCCTCTACGTATATATGTATCTCTATCTCTCTTTCTACACTCTTTCACTGAATTTCTCATTCATTGAAATAGATTTATGTTGCCGTTTGCAACTTTGGCTTTGCTTTGCCATCGTCTTTCTACGCCTCCACCATCACCTTCCCCTTTAGCTTACCATTACCCCTTGCACACCCTGCATCCCTTCATCCCTTCATCCATATATCGCTGCATTCCTCCTCTGTCTTCCATTTAGCTTTAGCAACTACTCCTCTATCGTCATCGTCATACTCATTCTCATCCTTGTCTTCCTATTGAAAACATTATGCATGTGATTTATGCAATAATACAATTTTCCTCATTAGTTGCCCCCAAAAGTTGCTCATAGAGTGAGTGAGTGAGGGTGAGAGGGAGAGGGAAGAATAGGGAGAACGATAGAGTAAGAGATTGGCTCGGTAATATTCATTCTTAAAGGGTTTTCTTTTTCAGTGTGGGAAAAACCTTGGCAAGTGTTAGAGAAAAGTCATAGTCAAGCATACACACACACACACACACAGCCAGCAGCATATATATATATATATATATATATATATATATATATAAGTGAATTGACTAAAGTGTCTTAGAAGCCATTATAGAAAACATTCCCCCACCCCCCCTAAATACTTTAAATATCGCTGAAGCATTCGTTTATTATGCCCTACAGCCTACACGAAGGGATATATATATTTCATGAACAATTAAAAGAGTAGTAGATTTTATATTTATTAAATTAAATTTATTATATATAAAGCGAATAATTAATTTTCATTAATTCAAGTCACTTGAACTTAAAACAAAGTTAAGTTTAATACGACTGTAATTAATTAGATCAGTTTACCCTATTCTAAACCCCTTTCAATGGCTTAAAATGTTTCTCTTTTTCATCTTTTTATTAAAGTTAATAACTGGAAAATATCTATTATAGTATATTTAAAGCCCCAAATAGTTAATTAAGACAAAAAAACCTACAAAAAAGAAAAAAATTAATAATAGAAAGTAGAAATCAATCATTGATTGAAAATACATATTATAAAATCGTTAAATGTTAGCTGTGCATATATGTAAATACAATTCAAATGCATTGTAATATTATTTCCATATATTATTATTAACATTAAATATTCACCTTTTGTTAGTGATTTTCATTCATATAGAAGATTGTTTTGTCGTCTCTATATAATATACATTATATGCATTTAAATACACATATATAGTATATATGTACACATATATGTTTCCATTCAATAGACAACAATGACTATTGCAATAGACATCGGTCTCTTCCGTTGTAGCTAGTACGAGGGTAAAAAAAAAAAACCTAAATAAATATAAATAAAACGCAGCTGGTGCAACGGTGCGAAAAATTCCTTACAAGTGAATTGGCGATTGTGTGCAAGAAAAATAAATAAAAATGCAGCAAGCCAGCCAATCATTCCTGTCGACTTTGAGTATACCCTGTACTTAGAAAATGACATTCTCAACAAAAAAAAAAAAAATTCTCATCTAAATTGATGATGAGATGATAGAAAATTTTAAATGAAATTCTCTCAAGATGTTGCAACAACAAAAAACATGACCGAAACGAACGCTGCTTGTTGAAATTTTATACTGCTTGCCGAAACTTGTATTGGTTCCATAAAATTATACTGCTTGCCAAAACTTGTATTGGTTCCATAAAATTATACTGCTTTGCAGAAAATTATATGACCGGTTGAAAACGTATACTGCTTGCAGATGAAACATCGAACATCTTCCACATTTATAACAGAAATTTTCGCACTTGGGATTCCAGTTTAAAAAAAAGTAAATTCATATATTTACATAAATATAGGAATTATATAGGAGATCTATATTTCTCTAGTCTCGGGCGAAAGTGGGCAAAAGACATGTATGGGGATATTGCTCTAGATCTTTTAAACTCCGAGTTCTAAGTGTTTAAAGAGACGGACGAATAGACGAACAGGCTATTGACACTGATCATGAATATATATACATAAGCAGGGCTACTCCAATGAATATACCCTTTTACTCTCTCTCTCTCTCTTCTGGGTACAGGGGATTGCAAAAAAAGTGAAGGAAATTATAAATGTTATCGGAAAAGTGAACTGTGTAGCAGTGAATTCTCATCCATGACAGTGATAAAAATTTACTCCTTTTAGTATTAAGTTAATTCATTATTTATAACTTATTTTATTACCTCTTTTGCCATTTGTCAATTTCGAATGAAATTTCGCAAAATTGGTGAAAAAATTTTATGAAATTGAGCATCTTCCTTCTAGAGTGCAAAAAAAAAAAACCTCTTGATCTATCGTAGCTGACCTTTTCTTTTTTTTTTTTTTGTTTGCTCCTTCAAATCTGGCAAAGTGCATGGTAAAGACGGAAGGGGAGGGGGAATGCGCTTCCCTCTGGCAATTTATCTTGACACTTTACCAACATTTTATATATTTTTTATATATATATGTTTGTGCTTTTCTTGTTTTTTTTTTCATTATTTTTGTTGCTTTAACTTATTTTTTGCTGACCTCTTGAGACAAGAGCCATAAAACTTGAATTCGTGTCTCTTTTTTGTCTGTCTTTCTTTTTATTTTTATTTTTTTTTCATTTTTATTTTGTTTGTTTTGTTTTATTATCACTCACTAACTTTAAGACGAACAGAAAGTAAGGAAAGAAAAGGAAAGGACAAAAAAAAAAAAAAACAAAACGAAACAAAAAAAGGAAATGTTGTTAGACAAATGAAAAGGTTGCCTTTGGCTAGCCATGGATGGTTGAGCTTAGCTCTAATCTTCTAATGAGTTGCACTTTTGCATATATTGATGCCTTCACCCTGATCGCTTAGGTGGAGTTAAAGGAGTGAAGTAGCAGAAATCTTATAAGCAAACAACGCATCAAAAATGCATAAAGGGTAAAATGCAAGGCATTAAGTTGACTCACTCCCCCCCTACGCCATCTACAATCATCTACCCCCTTCTCGACCTACTTTATTTCAGCATAATCAACCAGCACTTACCAGCAGCCAGGGAACGAGGCAACCAAGCAACCAGGCAGGATCGTCTTTCCGAGATGACGAATTATAAATGCACACACAGGTTCCACTCTGCCTTGCTTTTTGCCATACCTTAAGACCTTACCTTACCCTCCATTGCCACCTCCATCTCCATTTCCATCTCCATTTCCAGAATCTCATCCCTGCCCCACCACTATACCCTGAGAGCTGTACACAATTTGATAGGTTCCATTTTGCTCCTTTTTACCTTGACTTTATGTGAAAATCGCAAATACATAGGGGAAGAGAAGAGTAGAGTGGATGGAGAGGAGAAGAGAGGCGAGGAGAAGAGAAGTGTAGCAAAGTGAAATGAAGGACAGAGCAGGACAGGACAATGAAAAAGAATGACAGAAGATGAACAAGAAGATGGAGTAAGAGGGAGTAAAATAAGGCAAATGCCGCATAAAAATTATTCATTCCTGCCACGAGCCCTCCCCTTCCACCCCTAACCCCAAAACCCTTTCCCTACGAAGCTTCAACTTGAAATTGCAACATAATAAAGGTGCCAAAAGAAGAGAAAACGGAAAGTTGCTCTTTTCCTTTTCTTTTTTTCTTATTTTGTTTTCTGTTCCCCTTGTTTTTTCCTCCTTTTTTTTATTGGGTTTTCCTTTTCCTTTGCTTCCGTATGTATGTGTGTTTGTGTGTATGTGTGTGTTTGTGTGTATGTAAGTGTGTGTGTGAGTGTTTTTTATTGCATCAGCAGGTGGAAACTATTGAGGTTCGATTCATTTATATAATGACCAAGACATAGCACAAAAAAAAAGGGGAAAAAACGAGAACAAATTTGCATGTCACTTGAAATTCTACCCCTTACCTCTTCCTCCTCCCACTACTTGTTAGCCTCTTAAAAATTGGTCAAAAGTAACATGTGCGGTTAGCAGGACATTTTGTGGTCAAAAGGACTTTTTGGCCATCTAAAGAATATTCTCTTCTATTCTATATATGCAGAGGTATATATATATATATATATATATACATATATATATATGTACCGTTCGTTTTTGTCTCGCAAATGTGCCACAGGCATCATAAAGTAACCCAATATCCTCCACGCATTCAGCAAAAATGAAGCCACGAAGAAAGATCCTAGTGTGAGGGGGAGAGAGCGAGAGAGGGGTGGAGGGGGTGATGCGTGTTGGAGGGGTAAGAGCAGACGGTAGACGACGATGAAGAATATTTTTCAAGCTATATTAAAAATTAATTTACTTTTCATTTGCAGTTTATTGCACTTGGCACTGCAGCTGGTGCCACTAACTGATGTGACGCCTAACTCACCCCCCTCCACCCACCCCCTGCCCCACACACTCTCCTCTCGCTTTACTCCCCCCCTCATATTCAGGCCACCTTAGTCAGAACACGTACCGTTTTAATAATAAGAACTTGTGTGTGTTGGTGTATGTGTTTCTCTTTTATAACCTACCTCCCCCCGCCCCCTCTTTTGCCATGCATCCCCCCCCTAATCCCCTTAAACAACACAACTTCAACGTATTAAAAAGCCATTTATGTGGGCCATATTTGATGGCTTTTGACATTGGCTCAGTGGCTTTCGTGTTACGGATCTAAATACAAGTACTTTTTCCTTCCTTCCCTCTTTTTTTTCTTTCTTCTACTTCTTCTTCTTCTTCCTTTTTTTCGGAATTTTATACCCCTTGGCCGGGCAAATGATGGGGTATATGAGGCTCTGTATAACCATCGAAACTAATATATCTGAAGATCTAAAATATTGCTAAAATTATTTGCTACTGCTTAAAACTTCTTTTTTTTTTGTTTTTTGGATGAAATTATTGCTACAGGATATCAAAAAGTACGACTTATCTACGCAATTTTTATATTCTTTCGTTTGGTATTTCTTTCTCTTTTCTTTTTTTTTTTTGCTTTCTTTCTTTTTATGAGTAAAACCCATGTTGTCGTGTCGAGTAATAAAAATTCAATTTGAAATTTAAATTGAAAAGCTTGACGAGACATTTATGCCGCATTGGGTAAGCACCTCATTGGGATTCATGGGCAAAACAAAATAAGAGCGAAAGAGAGAGAGAGAGAGAGAGAGACAGAGAGAGAGGAAGAGGAAAAACTATGAGGAAATGCTTACAAATTAGTGAAAAGTGCATCGGTATCGATTAGAGTTGATCAGATCAAATAATATATTTATCTGATCCTGACTAAAATAATTTCAACAAATAAGGGAACAAAATTATTACAAATTCATGATCAGTGAAAGATGAAGAAATGGACAAAAAGATCTTGGGATCTGTTAAATGGGATCATAGTTAAAAAAACAAAAATGAATTAAGCAAGTCATTCCTGCCGACTTGGAGTATACCCTGTACCAATAAGAGACATTTCATAAACTTTTATATAATTTTATAAAACAGCAAATACATGCTTTCTCGCTCACTCATATCAGTGATCGATCAGGAATATATATACCTTATGGGGACGGAAAATTTTCCTTCTGCCTGTTACATACATTTTGGCGACTTTCATATACCCTTTTACCCTTATGGGTACAGGGTATAAAAATGGTATAAATAATATCTAATAATATAATATTTTAGATAAAGAAAATATCTTTAAAAAGTTCGATTTCCCAATGAAATTTAAAAGACAAAGCAGTTTTCTCTGTATATGCGAAATTGGGTAAAAAAGATATTGATATTAATATTGGTCTATTAAATCTCTATAGCCTTTGCATTTTATTCAGACATTTGCATCCTATTTATATTCATATATATATATATTATCTAATTCTTCCTTTTAACTACATATATTCCGTTAAAGTTTATCAATAGAAAATCAAATTAATTAAAAAACTTTCCATATGGAAATGATTTCAATTAATCCCATAAAAGTTGGCAAGAAATCAATATTAATGCCACTTGAATTGATCCATTGAGATTAATATAGTTTTTCCTTGACTTATTAAATTGATATTATTATATGAGATATGTATATATATATATATATATTTATTTTTTTTGTTGCTTTTTTTTTGGGTATTACCAATATTGATTCAGTTGTGAAATAATCTCTAAAGTTTGCCCGGCCTAAGCTGGCGCCAGTTGGTCTGGTCTGGTCTGGTCTGGCCTAGTGTGGGTCTGGGTCTGAGCTTGGTGTTGGATGTGGATGTTGTTGCTGTTGCTGTTGTTGTTGTTGTTGTTGGTGCAGCAGCAACCAAACCAAACTGATTGTCATTGCCATAGTTTTAGGCCGAAAATCAGAAAGAAGACAAACGGGTGGCAAAAGTAAATGAACATTTCGTTAGCTATACCCGACTAGCCCCTCCTCCTGCCCTTCCTCCTGCCCCTCCTCCTCCTCCTTCGCCAGCACCTATCAAGTGGGTTTGCCAAAACGAACAAACAAAAAACAAAAAAACCAAAGTCGAAATACGAATATCTACCCTCAACTTTCTGCATCATCCCCTAGACAATAGCGAAAAAAAAGTTAATTTGGCAGCAAAAATGCAAACAACCAGACGACAAACGCAACGCGGGACACTTTAAATAGCAAGACCAAAAACCATGACTATAGCGAAGGGAGGGAGGGAGGGGGATAGATGAAAGAAGAGGAAGATACGGAACGAAGAGTGAAGACAGAGTGAAATACGTATACGGGAGGATGAATTGGGTAAAGAAGAAGAAGAAGAAGGGAAAACAAAGCAAAGCAAAATACTGCGTCATACTTTTAGGCGTGGTTTACTACCAGCACCTACCCCTCCCCTCCCCCCACCCTCCAACCACCCCTTCCACTTCTACCCAACACCCGCGCTCATAAACATTTTTGGCAAGCCGCCCGCTTTCTATGATTGTTGCTGTTGTTGTTGTTGTTGTTGTTGTTGTTGTTATATTGTTGTTTTGTTCTGTTGTTTGTTTGTTTGTTCGTTTTGTTAGTTTGTTTGTTGTTGCTGTTGCTGTTGCTGTTGCTGTTGCTATTGTTGTTGTTGTTATTGTTGTTGGCAGTGGCCAAAAAAACTTTACGACTTTTCTTCTTGTTTGCCCGAAAATTGTGCAAATTAAATTTATGTGAAACAAGTTTTTTCACGCCTCTAATTGGAGTGGCAGTTTGCCTGGTCAGGGACTCGAAACAGACATGACGGTTGATGGCGGGTTGTGGTGGGAGGGGGTGTATCTTGTTCCTCAAGGGTTGTGGCAAGAGGGGCTCATTTATAGAATTTTCACAGATTTTCTTTACAACAATTATATGACAAGAAATGTTGGAATGAATGCAAAGACATTATACATATATGTACATATAGATGGATATTAAATCATTATATAAAAAGTTGATATTATTTCATTTACTTAACTAAATGTAATTAAAATTTTATATATTTACTAACTAAATTTATATTGTTTACTTTTCATTAATTTCCAGTGGACCCGAAATGTTAGTGGCTTTCCATTCGAGCCCATTTTCAGCACCCTTGCAACAGGGTATACCAAATCGTGGCTTTGAATTGGATGTCGATATACTTTTCACCGATTCCGATTCATATGATTTTGCTCAGGGTACAAAAAATTTGTGCGAATTTCATATCAATGCCTCCAATCCGGGTAAGTGAAGAAGAAGAAGAATCTATACTCTCTTTATTTTTAGTCTATTATAAAGGACACGCCCCCTCCCTCTATCTATGCTATAGCCATAGTTCATTTTGAATTTGAGACAGATTTATTACTATATTTATACCCTTGCAGAGGGTATATTAATTTTGGTCAGAAGTTTGCAACGCACAGAAGGAAGCATCTCCGACTATATAAAGTATACATATTCTTGATCAGCATGAATAGCCGAGTCGATATGACCATGTCCGTCTGTCCGTCTGTCCGTCTGTCCGTCTGTCTGGATCAACAGCTTCTCCTCCGATACCATAAGAGCTACAGAGCTGAGATTTTCAGCATAGACTCCTTTTTGCTGCAGGCATTGTATATCTCGGAATCATCCCGATCGGACGACTATATCATATAGCTCCCATAGGAACAATCGGTCATGAATAAACTTTATCCTCAATAACTCTGTTGTTTTTTAACCGAATGACACGAAATTTGATATTTGTGAGTTTAATATACTTCTTAATACTTCAATCAAGTTTTATCAGAATCGGTTGGCTATATCATATAGCTGCTATAGGAATTATCGGTACAAAAAAAAATTTTGTATGAAAAATTTTTTTTCTCAAAATTTTGAATTTGTAAATTTGGTATGTTTAATTTACAATAATGCTTCCGGTGAATTATATAGAGAAAATCTGCAAGGGTATACGAACATCTTCACGGCCGAAGTTAGTCCATCTTTCTAGTTTATTTACACATGTGTATATTCAATATTGAAAGAAATATTTTAACAATGGATTTGTGAGAGGCAGAAAAAAATTTCATCTTTTGTATATGTATATATATATATATTTTTATTTATTTATATATAATATGAGCATTTCTTTTTTTCAATTCCAATAAATTTACATAAATACAAACTTGATTCATTTTTCAAATGGCAAATATAATATGCAATATTTGTGGATTAATTGATTGCAACAATTAATATAAATCTGGCCAAATAGTCAGAAAATTCTATATATATATATGTATACAATTCTATATATATATGTATTCTATATATATATATATGTATATATATATATATATATTATTTAATGTTGATAAATGCATTCGATTAGTTATGAAAAATTATTGCGACTTTAAAAATGTTGAGTAAAGAGTTTTTATTAACATTTAAATGTTAATTAAATTAAATAAAATATCATCTTCAGTATGAACAATTTTAATATGATTGATGATCTTATTTAATTGATATAAAAATTTGAATCAAAACCTAAAAAGAAGTACTGAAAATTGAACGCAAATTTCAAAATGATTAAATATTGAAAATAGATCGAAATAGGATATAGTCATATTAGTCTAATTTAGGGTTAATTTGCAATGTCATGCACTGAATGAAATTGTTATTAATTTTCATCATCTCTTTTGTGTTCAAATTGCCAACTTATTTATGCCGCTTGAGGGAACAGCCACCGGGTTATTCTTCCTCCACCACCACCTCCCCTCATCCCCCGTATAAAATATAATTGTAATGACAACAAGGAAAAAAAAAAAAAGGATAGAAGGCAATACTCTCTCTCTCTTTCTCTCGCTCTTTCTTTCTGGGGATGCCTTGGTGTAAGGGGTGTTAACCACCGCAGGGGGTAATAGGACCAAATCTTTCATTAGCCCAGACATAAGGTAATCTAAACTGACTGAAATTACATTTTAATGAAATTCAAGGCCAGACAGTGGCAGCATGGGTAACAAGACAGATTATATATATATATATACAGATATATATGTATATATAATTTGTCTAGGTTATTTCAGGCTTGACTTGTTTGCTCTCAAATCAAGCAATTAAAAAGTAGTAAAAATAATTGCTTTAACCAAGACCAAACTAAATGAATTTAATGCTTGAAAAAACAGAAAAAAGAAAAATAAATAAAAATAAGTTTACTAAATGCAACAAAAAAAAAGAAGAAAAATTTAAGAAAATTCTCAAGTCTCCATTTTCTTATTCTGAAAAACTTAGAAGAAGAAAAAAAAAAAAAAAAAAAAACTCTTGGGCACTTGTCAGAATATTTTAGTAAAGTAGCCAAAAGGGCTTTAAATGGGTGATGCATTAGCTAACCTCCACTCCACCCCCCCCCCCCTTTCTTTGCTTCTCCTCTCACCACTCTCCTCTTCTCACTCCTCTTCTCTCTCCTCTCTCTCTCCTCTCTTCTCTCCTCTTCTCTCGCATTTATCCCTTTGCCGTCTTCTTCTTTCTTCCTTCATCAGCACACATTGTATAATTGCGGCAAATTATGAACGCTTTTCATTTTTCGTTTTATATATATGTAGGTATAATATATATATATATTCCTGTTCAAGCAATTTTCTTTGGTTTCTTGGCTTTTCGTTTGGTCAAGCAGCATCAGGCCAGCTGCATTTAATTGAAAATTTATTAAATGAATTTTCAGCAAGTTGGTACCCAGATGAGATGATGAGTTATGCTAACCGAGAGAGTCCGTCCTACTATAAGAGTGAAGTAGGCTAAAACGGAAGTTTTCATCTCTTGGCCACAGCCGCTAATGTTCATTAATTTGCACTTAATAACTTTTGTGAGTAGATTTTATTTTCTGGTTTGGCCATTTTCCTTTTCATCATCATCGTCATCATCATCATCATCCCTTTCCTTGCCTTGCCTTGCCTTTCTATTCATTTAGCCTTCTCCTCCTCTCTTTTTTGCCCACTCAACCTCTTCCCCTCCAGCATCAATTGAGAGCCAGAGCTAAAGCTAGAGCCGAGCCAAAGCTATTTGCAAAAATTTCAAATTAGTATTTTGGTTGAGAAGGCAATTTCGGCAGCATCAGCTCCACTCGATCTACATTTTGCTCTCTATGCTCTATTATTATTGTTGGTTTTACTCTGTTGTTGTTGTTGTTGTTGTTGTAGTTGTTGTGCTCATTAACTTGGGTGCGTATTTATTTATTTTTTTTATTTTTTTTCTCTTCTTTTTTTTTGTTGCGCTAATGTTGTTGTTTCTGCTTAATTTTTGACCGTTTAACTTTAGCTTTGCCTTGACTTAATGCTTTGGGAAATTGCACAGATGTGCCCGGGCTGATGTTGTCTTGCCTTGATGGTGACGGGAGGAGGGGGGGGTTTCGTTAGAGGGGCTATAAGGATTTTCGAGAAAATTGAAGAGCAAAATACAGACAGAGAGACGGACAGACGGACAGACAGACAGACAGACAGACAGACAGAGAGTTAAGTAAAAGATGGAAGAGATGGATAAGTATTAGTGGGCAATGGGAATAGGGTGGATTTTCTGGCTCATATCTATCATAGTTTTAATCTCTCCAAATGGAAATAAATTCAAAGGAAAACTTTAATTATGTTGAAAGTTGGAATTACTTATTGTTAGTCAGAGCTGTTAAGAAAAGTTTTCCCTTTTCTTTTTAATTTCAAGCAACTGCAAAAATATTTTCCTAAACAAAATTATAAGAATTTATAGATAAAATAGAACAAATCTCTGATTATTTCTGATGGTGAAATACAAAAGAAAAATATATATATATATATATATAAAAAAATATAAAAAAAGACAAAATTTGCAATAATTCGAAAGACATAAACCAAGCTCTTTAATTAATTATAACATTTAGATTAATTTGTTAAAAGCACTTTAATTAGTTTAGTTAACTACTGCAATATACAGTTATTACATATATGTATAGGAATATATGTATGTATGTATTTACAGTATGTGTAATAACTTTTCTTATCTGGTCTGTCGGTCGGTCAGTTTCTTATTTTTTTATTTCGGTTTTTTTTTCTTTTTTTTTCTCTCCAACTTTTCGCTCAGTAACTTTCAATGGAAAACTCTAATCCATGTTTTAGTACTATCTAACTAATCGACAGCTGTTAAAGTTTGAATTCAGTTTGTTTTTTAGATACTTGAAACATTTAAATGAAATCTGTGAACAGAAAAACTTTATATGAAAGGTTTTTTTTTTTTGCGGGGGCTGGTCATAAAGATAAAAGTCAACGAGCAGAAAAAGAAAAAAAAACCTAAAGAATTAAACAATGTTTAATTGAAGGAAAAGTAAATCAAATTCTATTTATATATGTAGGTACTTAAATGTTACAACAATTCTTTTATTTTGTGATAAACAAATTAATGAATAATTATTAAAACTGCCCTCGCATACAAGTACATACATATATGTATGGCTGATGAATTAGTTTTTAGTATTAGTTTTTAATAGTTTGCTGCATTTCTTATGAGCAGCAGAAAAAAAAAATAGAGAAAGAGAAAGAAAGAAGCAGAAAACTATGTCAGAGGCAGGCAACACTGCGTATACTTTATGCATTTTATATTCACACTTCTATATAGAATAGTTGGGGCAATAACTTTTTAACGAAGCATCAGCCACTATGAAGGGAGAGTGGGGGAAAATGTGTGTTTGCGTGTGTGTGTGTGTGTGTGTGTGTGTGTGTGTATGTGTGTGTGTGTATGCAAAGGTGTTACAATTTTGCAGGTATTTCCAATCGCTTTTTCTGCCCTGCTTAAATTAACATATCGATGTGACCCAGAAGAATGGGCAGTGTCAGAGAGGGCAGAGAGAGAGGAGGGAGCGGGTAGCAGGTAGCAGGAAGAGATTGCACTCTCGATGCACGCGTAAAATGGTGTTGGTAATTGGGTGGTAACTGGGTGGTTGGGTGATCCAAACGAACAATACAAATAAAGCGCTATAATTGTTTTGTTATCGACGCACACACAAACAGACACACACACACACACACACACACACACACACACACACAAGCATACACACAGAGCCAAACATGTTTGTATGTATAAGCACATTTACCTGGAAGCGTTGCAAAATAAATTATTGCGACGGTTTGCAACATGATTTTAATTAAAGTTTTAACGAAAACCAAATATTTATCGTTTCAATTTTGCTTTCATTTGTTCTCGCCACACCTCTTGTCATAGCATAGCACAGACCCCCCCACCCACCTCTTGCACGTTCCCAGCGTTTTTTTACCTTTCGATCAGCAACAAGAAACAACAGAAACAACATCATTAAGCAAAACATACGAAAAATTCAAATAGACTGAACAAATTTATTATGAACAATAGTAAAACTCACTCAAAACTTATACCGTTACTCGCACAATATGGGTGTGTGTGTGTGTGTGTGTCTGTGCAGAAGTTTTGTATAATCATGTGCAGAAAACATGAATTCAATTGTGCGTGTGTGTGTGTGTGTGTGTGTGTGTAGCAAGGGCAGATATAGAATGAGAGACCTGAGAAAGGGCAAGAGACAAATAATGGTTAGAAGAAGGGGGATGGATAGATGAATGAATGGGTGGATGCTGATGATGATGATGATGATGATGATGATGATGATGGTCTGGTCAGAGGATTGGTTTTCATTTCATTGATTACGTCCATACAGAAAATCTGTTGCATATTTAATTTCGTTTGATTTTGCCATAACTTTTTCAATTAAGTTTAATTAAATGTATAACTTTTATACCGTTGGAGTAGCAAGAGAAAGTATTATTAGCAGTAGTGTCGGTATCAAGTGGGTGTGTGTGTGTATGTGTGTGTGGCAAAGAATATATATATATATGTATATATGTATGTAGATGGGAATAGGATGAGAAACTGCCTCGTTTGTTGGTTATACCCTTGCAAAAAGGGTATATTAAATTCAATTAAATTTATATTAAAACATAAACTGTGCCATGTGGAATACATACATGAAATTTTATTTTAATTAAAAATTATAATATGTATATATATATTTATATATATATGTATATTGCTGCAATTTATACTTTTTGTATAACGTCTATATAAATTCTGTAGAATTCTGCGGGCAGAGTAAGATACGATAATGAAAAAGTCAAATTATGCTACCTCTTGAGAAACTTTGAAAACATTATCTAAATATAAAGCTAAAGTCAACATGACACGCCCTATTATTTATCTTTTTTATATAGGATGAATATTTTGAAAAATTTTAATTCTTTCAAGTTGAGAAATTAAAGTTGTATTCCCTACTTCATAAAGAGTATTTTAAAATCGACTCTCCTCTCTTCCCTCTTCTTCTATCTGTCTCTCCTTCTATCTCTCTCTCCATCTATCTCTCTCTCCATCTATCTCTCTCTCTCTCTCGAATCTGTCAAAGTTTTCCGGATTTTTTTTTGGTTATGAGGAGGGGGGGGAAGTATTTTCCTGTCGGAGACAAGCAAATTAACGCTTCTCGAGACGGGACGACCTTCTTCTACCAATTAAAGCAACTTCCACGTAATCTCAATCTTGGTAATTAGCCGTTGTTAAGCTTCCTGCCAGATATCTTCTCCAATTACCGCTAATCAGAGCTGCTATACCGCCAACAATACAACTCACCTCCCCCCACCATCCCACCACTCCGTCTGCACCCCTAAATCATGCTGAAACTGTTATTTTCCATCGTTCGACAAGTTGCCATGGAATGTTACCCCAATTTAATTTATATTTTTTCATCTTATTTATGACAAATGAATCAAATATATACCTATATATAAAACATTATTATATACAATAATAAATATATTTAAGTCAAAGAAGCAAACGTTAGAAATATTCAAAAATTAAAAGCTGGCACATTCAAAACTTAGTGTGAATTTCATAAATTCCTTTAGAAATTTGGCAATATTTCAAAAAGAATTTGCCATGGAATATTTTGAATTAATAATGTGTATTTAGAATAAATTTAATCTATAGCTATATATAATATATATAGCAATATATATAGAATATCTGTATGGCATTCAACTGAGAACTATTCCTTATAATAGATACAATTTTCAACATTTGACATTTCAACGGATGTTGCTTCGGATTTTATTGATTTACGGATTATTGTCAGACGGGAGACGGAAATGGTGAAAGGTCGTAACAAAAACTTTTCCTAAGTCTTGCACTCGCATTTCCCCAAACATCCTTTCGTTAGCTGTTTTGCTGTCACAGGCAAAGTTTTTCCGGCTAACTTATACTTATGCTACATAGAATGAAACGAAATAAGAAGAAAACGAAGAAAAAAAAAAATTGATTTCGAGTTTTCTTTTCGTATTCTTTTACATGTAATCCAACCTCTTTGATTTCATAAAGCCAACAGAAACAATAAAATAAGTAAAAGAAAATCAAATGGTCAGGCCAACATGTTCTCGTCCAAAACTATGTACATATAGAAATGCTCTCGCAAATCGTTATCCTTCGAGTACATACATACGAAGAGAAAAACTATTTTTTACTATTTAAATCTGTACACTAAAAAGTGCAATATATAAGTCTAAGTCAAACATTTACAATTTGTTTAATCCAGCTTCTCTATAATCTTTGAAGATAAAATTAAACTGAACTTTCTTCCAAGGCCTTGTCCGATGTCCTTTGCCCTCTGAAATGGTCATTTTTTGGCCTATTTACAAATGAATAACATTTATTACTTTATTAGTTTCTGTAGCCAAGAATTACATAAAAATTTTTAAAATATGCCAAAAAAAATTTTGACATGATTTTTCAAAATTTTGACAGGGGTAACATCGTTAAAATTTGCAAAAATCGAGTGAAAAATTATTTTTCCTGATTGAAAAGATTTCTATCGCAATGAAAACTTGAGATTTCAAGAAGCAAAAAAATGTTTAGTTTTTCAAAATCGGATAAAATCCGACTGAATGGGAGCCTTGTGAAGTTGGAGTTCTTTCAAAGGACGTGTCTAAGGTCCTTCCTTTACAGAATTTGATCTAACGGTTCTAAGTTTACCTTTTTTTTTAACCGATCCTAAAAAAAACTGACTGAACCGGGGGCTGGTGAAGATGAGAATCCAGTCAACTAAATTCATAAGCTTATTAACGGAAAATACCTATATATAGTTGTAATAGAATTATTATAAAATAATCATATTATTGTCTTTATAGTCTAGGTATATATACTAACCCAAAAACCTAAATGAGTACTAACTAGCTGAGAAAAAAGAAAATATACAAAATAAAGATGTTTTTGTGACACCTAAAAAACCAAATTGTAAATTGTATTTTTTGGGTTAAAAATTAATGACACGAAAACTAAACGTGCCAGATTCCTGGGTTAACATTACTCTAATAATCCATGTCTTATCCACCTATGGCGGAAAATGTGAAAATTAAAGCTAAAAAACACAAAAGGACATTTGAAAAAACAGGCTATAACTCCGCAGGATATAAACCGATTTTGACAGGACATCTATTTTTTAACTCTCCACGAGTAGTACCATCGATCGGCATCTAAAAATTTTTAAATTTATATCGAAAATTTTTCTTCAATTTTTATAAGGGGGTAGACCATAAAAATTGTTAAAAATTCATAAAAATCCTTATATCTCGGTTATTAAAAGGACGATCAGGATGTCCTTTAGCCAGGTAATAGATCTCACTAATTAGCATCGACTGACATGGCTAGATCCTGGAAAGTCCTTTAAACAACAGAGAAAACAGGACTTTTCACTCCAGAGAAAAACGACCATAACTCGCGTGTCCTTTGAGGGATCAGGACAATTGTACAATCAGATTAATTCTACCACTGAGGGCTATCTTCTGTACCAAGGACATCGTGATAGTCCTGCGGAGAGCCGAGATATCAAGGATTTTGTATTTTTCCCCTTTTTTTGAGCCAGGGATTGAGTATGAAAATTTTTGCAGCACGCTTTCGGGGTCATCTCAAATGCAGCTGCCTAATGAAAATTTTCCATCACAATAAACAAAAAGTACCAGGCGAACAGAAATAGGTAGTAGGTCGATTAAATAAAAATTTTATTTTTGGATCATAAAATTTCTTGGCCTACTTGTAGGGGCACGAAAATTATGAAATCCAGAATCAGAATTTTCGCCACCAGAATTTTAATGAAATACCAGGCGAACAGAAATGGGTAGTAGGTCGAAAAAAAAAATTTCTGAGAATTTAAAATTTCATGGCATACTTTTAGGGGGCAAATTATGAAATCCAGAATCGAAATTTTCGCCACCAGAATTTTAATGAAATACCAGGCAAACAGAAATGGGTAGTAGGTCGAAAAAAAAAATTTTCTGAGAATTTAAAATTTCATGGCATACTTTTAGGGGGCAAATTATGAAATCCAGAATCGAAATTTTGCCACCAGAATTTTAATGAAATACCAGGCGAACAGAAATGGGTAGTAGGTAGAATAAAAAATTTTTTATTGAAATTAAAATTTGTATTGCATACTTATAAGTGCATCACATCATCTGCGAGCACAAAATTTCTGAATAAGTGGGAATAAAAAAGCTTATAACTCAGCCATTTTAAGCCCGATCCAGATGTCCTTTGGTCAGATAATAGTCCTTGTTGAATAGGATCCCGTGACCTCACCAGATCCTCGAAAGTCCTTTCAACAGTTAAAAAATAAGGACTTATTATTATGATTCCTATTATGGATCGAAACGAAAGTGGTGTCAAATAATGCGTATAAAAGAGGGCTATCATTTGACTGAAGAATATTTTTGTAGTCCTTCCAGTATTTCGTATTTTGTTATTCAAAAGTTAAAATAAATAAGTATGACAATGCGATTTTGTAGACATCCTGCAGGCCCACAGATTGAAGTAGCTTCATTTATCTGTAAGGAGATAAAAATACATATGTCAGTTATCATTTGTATATTTATACATAGTTACCCTAATCGTTATATGGAACCATTTACTTACTATATTAACAATTATATAAAATTATTCTATCGAGTTTGGAGAATCAAACTAAAAATAGGTATTCAAGCGTGTAAAACGTTGGCCTCAATAATCATGAAAATCAATTAGTTATCCCTGTCAGGATTTTTTTTTTAATATTTAAAGGTCTTAAAGCTGGTGTCTATTGCTAAAACATGTACTTACATATATACAACAACATATCCCGCATACGTTTCGAACCGCATCATATTGATATAAGATTAGTCTTTGGCAGATTTGTGAGATTATGTGGGCGGATGAGTGTTTCTCTCTCTCCTCGCTCCCTTTCGCTCTCTCTCTCTCTCTCCCTCTCATTCCTTCTTTCCCTGTGTATATTTACTATTTAGGTCTGTATATTGAGTTGCAGTTTTTGTTTGTACTCAGCGGCCGGGACGAACGAACGGGAAGAGGAAGCAATAACCACTACAATAATAGTAACGGAATAGGGGAGTGGGAGGAGGGGGGTTATGTTGGAAGGGAAAATTGATTGTAATGTGGCATAACACCGGTGCGGAAGCGCAAAGGTTGAGGGACATCACAGATGATGACCCATTGTTTCCGTTGCACACATTACCATTGCATTGTAAAGTTTAATACGACTGTTGGGCAGGTGGTAAATGGCTTTGCGATATCGGAAGAACAAAGTGTTTAATGTCTTATCAGCGCTTACGTCATTTTACCATTTCGTAATGTAGGAAACAAGAGAATCAAAAGAGATTATTTACAGTTTCTTTATAATTTCATGACGACGACGACGACGACGACGAGGAATGGAAATGTGTGATATATATGTGTAAAAAGAAATCAATAAGAAAGAAATGTTACCGATTTTTCATTTTGGGTTTCTTTGCTTTTTTTCTCTTGCAGAATCAAGACCTCCTTTAATGATTTTTATATCTCTACATAATCTCTCTTTCTATAAGGGATAAAAAACATTTTCAATATTGTTTATATTAAATATTTTTTAAAAATTTGCATAGGAAATGCTTGATAAAATATATCTGCGAATCAGTAGTATAACTCTACCTATTACATCCATCTAAAGGTTAATAAAGATTTTCATGTTTTAATAAAATTATAATAGTTTATATTCATAAATTGCAGTTGTAATTGCTATTAAAGCAATATTAATTACCCAACACTTGATTGCTTAAGCTATATAGATCCCTTACGCATCATATTACGAGCACAATTATCCTCAGGAATTTCAATGAATGCACTCGAGTCTTTTCATTCAATAGTAATGCGTATTTAGAAGATTTATTTACATATAAATAAACATATATACATGCATACATATATACACTACACTACAAGAACAAGTTAGTAATGTTAACGAAAGTTCATTCACATCAATTTGATTCTCTTTCCCTTTTACCATATAGAGAGACTTATCCTTGATTGATAGATGAAACAATTGCATTTAAACAAATTCATAATCCCATAAACAAATATTGCAGGTTATCATCAAGTAACCTGTTAGTTGGTATTGAGTCATCATTTCATCCTTGAACTATTTGCCGGTGCTTCCTTTCCGATTTCCCACAATTTAACATGTCAATAAAATGCAATGAATTGGAAGCAAAGGTCCCAACAAATCAAAATCATCGACATATGTATACATATGCACATATATATTCATATGAAAACCGAAATGTGAAAATCGAAAATGAAAAAATGAAAATAACCCAATCGAGACTTGGTGGGTCTTTCGACTCCTATAAAATTTTGCGCTTCTCATTGTTTAATTATACCCTTGCAGATTTTGGGTCCGGTCAAACGAAATGAAATGTTTGAATATTAAAGGTCCTGGGCAGAGTCAAGTCCTTGTTATATTAGGCAAAAATACGCATCGAAATGTGCGGTATGTAATCACAGTATGCGAATTAGTTAACCGAAAATGGAACCAAAATAGGTGGAACCACCTGCCACCTGCCACCTGCCACCTGCCATCTGCCACTTGCTACTAGCCTCATCTATGGCAAAGAGAGACAGACAGAGAGAGACAGAGAGAGAGAGAGAGAGAGAGAGAGAGAGCGAGCGAGAGACAGAGTGAGGGAGATGAAGAGAGTTGCCTGTAATAAATTTTGGTTCGATGACGGCGGAAATAATTCAAAAAGAGTGAGAAACATAGAGAAAGAGGAAAGTGGGTATGTTGGTGGGTGGTGGTGGGGGAGGGGAAGGGGCAGCAAATGGCGAATATGTACAAAACGAACGAACCTGTAATAGCAACAATAATAATATGGTTATCAGCTTGCCATAAAGTGTGACTATCGAGTGAGTAATAAAGAGAGAGGCAGCGAGACAGAAGAAGGAGAGAGAGAGAGAGAGAGAGAGAGAGAGATATAGAGAGTGGGATCTAATGCACACTATGTGCAAAAAGTGCGTGTGTGTGGGTGTGTGTGTGTGGGTCCCCAAAAGGGAAATGGCGGTTGGCTAGTGAAAAGATGAGGACCTGTGTAAAGGGTAGGTATATACACACACACACACACCCACGCACACACATACAAATGTACATCCATGTGTAAGGCCAAACCACAAGGCCTGGCAATAAAATTGTTATTTTTGCAATTTATTACGAGTATTAGAGTACAGATGGAACGGCTTTTTGTATCGGTAAAGGGGGGTGGATGGGGGGAGAGAGAGGTAAGGAGGAGGGAGGGGGTTAACCACAAAATGTAGTCCGGCAATTGTGTGTGCGCGCAACTCAATTCGGACATTAAATTATGGGGTGTTATTTTTATTGATTGCTTAGCAAGTTTTTCGGGGTCGGTTGAGAGCTGATTAGTGTCCTTCCATCTCTGTGCCCGCCTCGTCCCCCCCTTAGCACTCGATATTCGCATTTACCTTATCCACTAGTATTTCCCAATACTCCCCCTTCCCCCAACCACCCCCCCTTCCACGCGCAATCTTTCTTCTCTTGGGTCCCCACCCCTCCCCCTGGATACTGTTTGTATACGGTTGTTTTCGATTTGCCAAGCCGTGCAAATTAAATTGAAATTGGCCTACAGCGTGAGAGAATGCGAGAGAGGGAGAGAGAGAGAGAGAGAAACAGAAACTGAAGGCGAAAGAAAGAGTGAGAGAGAGAGGGAGAAAGAGAGAGAGGTGCTCATATATCCCTCTCTGTCGTTCAATCTATTTGACTGTTTGTTTATTCTCATTTCATGGTACATTAAATTTAAACCATTTAAACAATTAGCAATTTCCATACACATACACACACACACACACACACACACATATAAAAATAGACAGATAGACACCTAGCCTGATTTCTCGCCAAAAAGAGTTAGAGGAGTGGAGAGGGGGAAATAAATCCCAAAAATTTCAACAATTGTAATCATTTTCATTTCCTTGGTGTCCATTTACACTATTAAAAGAAATCAAATATCGAACGGGATTATGAAATGGAATATGTATATACAAATATATACATGTATATGTATATATATATATATTTATTGGTATAATTGTTCTTTAACACTTTCTATTTTTCTGGGCATTTCTCATTTAACCATCGAGATTTATTTCCTTCTTATTTGAGTAGAATAATGTGGTGTGTGGGAGGGGGTGAGTTTGGGGTGGTATACTATCTATCTACGTATATATATATATAGAGAATATTCTACATTCTATATTCTATATTATTTCATATAAAGGGAATCTATAGTAGTATGGGATGACTTAATGGTTCGTTATGCACACACTAATTTTATTGATCAATAATATTTGTTTGATACTCGATGAATTTCAGATGCTTATGTTTATATACATACATACATGCATATATATTTACATAAATGTATGTACACAAATATGTATGTATGTATGTATGTATGTATGTAGTGGATGTATGTGTATTTTAGATGGCATTTGCATTTACAATTTGTCGTTCAATATTGAAATCTGAATTGTTGATATTTATTTTAGTTAGAGAAATGCTTTTATTTAAATAAATGTTGTGGCATTTTCGATGCTAATTCAATTTATGCATATTTATGACTCCACAATTATGTCCACATTCGTAGCCAACAGCTGGTTGTCAAAGGGTGTGTTGGTTGGGGGGGTGGGGGTATAAAACTTATTTAGCAAATGTCGATCCATAGATTACCCAAACTTCAATTGCGAGTAAATTGAATGCGTATCCCAAAATCAAATATTACAAATATTTGACCATTTTGTGACCCTTTCCTTTTTTTTTTTTTTTGCTTTTGTTGTAATTGATTTGCGGTGTTTTTGGCTCATTCGACCCCTCCCAGTTGCTCCCACCACTTCTCCACTTTGCCTCTTCCATAGTTTAAATAAAACGTGTGCCTGCATTGAGTCTCTTCAAGTGATTTAAAGTTTTTTCTTTTCTTTTTTTGTTATTTGCTTGCACACTAGGCCGCAAAATGTAGACAATGTTTTTGGTTTTGGTCCATTTCTTCTTCTTCTTCTTCTTCTTCTTCTGTTACTATTTAAGTTGGCCGTTAAATGTACAAGCTTACTCTTTTGAGGTATTTGCCTCGCCTCATCTTCATCTTCTCAATGTCTACTCATATATGCCATTTATGTGGCACAACCAGCGCAATGTGACAATAAAAAGCTCATAAAAATGTATTAGCCAGCCAGCATATATACATATATATATATATATAGACATATATAGACATATATTTATATATATATATATATATATATATAGACATAAAGGGAGAATGACAACGACAAGTAAAAGTAGAAGGAGAAAATGAAAGAGTAAGAGTAAAAGAGATGGAAGAAAAATAAACACATATTTTCACACACATACACAGAGAGAGAGGGAGAGAGAGAGAGAGAGAGAGGTAGAAAGAGGGAGAGAGATTGAGGAAGTCCCACACAATGATTCAACTTCAGATTCCTCCGGCAAATGATGGTAGTGGGTGTAACATTGGGGTTTGGGGTTTGTTGTAGATGGTGTAGATGGTGGAAGGGGGAGAGGTGTATGGATATACAACATTCTCCACCTCAACTCAACTCAACGAAAATCAGCCCGCTCAGTCAGTCAGACGGCAACTTTTGTCCGGTGGCGCAGCTGGAACTTTTAGTTGTCGTCGTCTACCAAAAGCACTCGATGTTGCTTGCTTGCCTCTGCCACATCAAAACTCACAGTAACTTGGCAACTCGAAAAACTGTCGCAATAGTTGGAAACAAGCTATGGGATAAACTCAAGCACCGACTTGCCAATACCCTATAATTTTGTCAATTAAAAACAATGATTTGATTTGATTTCATTTGAAATTTATGCATGTTATAAATATAATATGCTCAATTATTAAATGAAAAGACTTTCCATCATTTTCAAGTGTCATTTCCATTCATTTTCGTATGATTTGAAATGAGCTTAGAGAGCTGACTCCTTTTTGATAATTACATTTACCCCATCTAGATGCCATATTGTGAGTGCTTAAATGGTTAAAGTTGAAAATGTTGAGTCAACATCATCCCCCCCTTCCATTCACATTGTCTAGCACTCAAAATTGTAACAACTCAGGTGTCAGCATCGATACCGTTAACGATTGTTACCTTTGTAACGATCAGCATCACTTCAGAACTGACTTCTCTCTCCTCTCTTGTGCCTTTCATCATCGTGTTTGCTTGCTTGCTTCCCGATGATTTTTGAAATATACCGAATGTGTTGTTGTTGTTCTCATTGTTGTTGTTGTTCTCATTGTTGTTGTTGTTCTTGTTGTTGTTACTCACTCCCCATTGGTTCTTCTCTCCTCACATCTCCATCTCTCTTTTGCCTTTTTTAATTTGTCACTTGAAGTAAAAGTTTTCAAACATGTTGGTTTTTGCCTACCATTTGGTTTACCCCTCCCCCCCCTCTTCGGGCCATTTTGACAACTTTAATTAAAGCTGAGCAAACGAATGCCACATGCAACAATTTAAGAATTTAATATTTCTTTATGGTCATAAATAATATTGGTTTTAGATTTGAGTTCTACTCAATTGACAGATATTCTTCTTATTGGAGTGATAAATGGGAATGGAAACTAATAGAATCATTTCAAGTTTTAGGGATTCTCAAGAATCCCATTTTTGGCAGGAAGTTTATGCTATGCATTTGTGATACTTTAAATGTCTAAAATCGGACATCGCAAGTTTCCACGATTCCAGAAGAAGGTGAGAATAAATAATAGAGACTTTTATTCTTTCATCACTCCCAAAACCTTTAAAACCATTGCCAGGTTAAGCTTAATCCTTTGACAGAAGGATCTAAATTAGCTGAATGTTTTCCACTTGCTCTTCCATTATTTTCCCCACACATAGCCAAAAAGACAAAAGACGGAGAGAATCAAACCAACGACTGGATTATACAGTACGATACTCGTGATTCTTAAAATTAAGTTCATAAATAAGGGTAACCAAATTTAAATAATAAATATCGTGTCTAATAGTAAATACTCTCATATCTCATTTGGAATTATTTTTTCAAATATATGTACATATGTATATGTATATAATGAAATTGTAAGTTAAGCAATCGTAGAGTGAATGGGATAGGATGATGATGAGGAGGAGGAGGAGGGGGTGCCAGAGAATGGGTTAGGATATATTTCTACTATCAGTTGATTGAAAGAACAAATGTATATAAACATATATATATATATATATATATATATATGTGTCTATGTGTTGTGATGAGAGTGTATGGGTGTAAAAATCCCAATACATCTGTCATATTAACCTAAATCGCATGTAAGCCGCTTGTTACACAACATTCTCAAAGCATATTAAAAGCAAAAAAAACAACAGCAAAAAAAAAAAAAGAAAAAGAAGAAGAAATAAAAAAAATAAATTGTTGCTGATGAGCAGGAAGAAGGAGGGAGGTGTACGGAGAGGGAGAGAGAGACGAGACGTGAAAATAAAATAGTAACTTTATATGATGTAACTGTTAAATGTATTTAATCGCTGTCTCGTTTACACTATCTCACTCCCTACCCTCCTCGCGCGCTCTCTCTCTCTCTCTCTCTCTCTGATTTCTTTTTTATACTTATTTCATTTTTTCTCCCCATTTTCATCTTTTTTTGTATTTTGTATTTTGTATTACAGATGATGTGCTATTCTCTCGCCGCGGCCGTATGGGACGCATTGTAAGTCCGCGTCACACGCTTCCGCCAAATACAACATGCACGTACCACTTTCACGGATATCCTGGTGACCTGATTTGGTTATCGTTCACCAGCTACAATCTGCAGATACTGCAGCAGGCGATACACGACAACAATACATTGGGCAGGGTGAGTACAATTGGGGGTAGGGTGTGGGGGGAGGAGACCTCTTTTACCCTCTCTCTCTCTCTCTCTCCTCCCCCTCTCTTTATCCCCCTTCTCTATGTAGTAACAATCGTTTATAGTTTGCATAAAATTTATATATGTATTTAGGTGGAGGTGAAGGAGATGTATGTACGTATGTGTGTCTGTATGTATGTACAAGCGTAGAAACAGAAACAGAAGCAGAAATAGAAACAGAAACAGAAGGAGATATAGAAAGAGAAGTAGTAGTAGTCGCAGGAGGAGAGGAGGAGAGCAGGAGAAGGAGTTATGCAATTGTATTTTAAATGCTCTGCGTCTATGCCATCGGGCATCGGGCTTTTATTTTTTCATTTTTTTACCGTTTTGTTTCTGACTCTGAATGCCAATTAAAAATGTCGCAAAAAGCCATAGAATACAATACAATTTACACAATTAAGTGAAACTGCCGAGCTGCCGGCACATAACGAGCCTAAGGAATGGAATGTGTGACACAAAGAGCAATTTTGACGCTAAGAAACTGCGTCAGAATGCGACACTGACAATAATAATGCTTGAAATATGTCCAACAAAAACAAAAAAAAAATATATATATATATAAAAAAGGATGAAAGGTGGGTGGGTGGATGGATAGTTTGGATGGATGTTTAGATGAAATGCCAGCATCTTTATATCCTTCTCAGTTAGTCAGTCAGTCAGTCAGTCAGTCATCTGTCTGTCTGTCTATCCTAGAGTAGTCACTGTTCTAACCCTATTCTCACACCGTCATTTTCATCATCACCATCATCGTCATCTTCATTATCATCATCGTCATGGTGCATTCTTAATGTGCGTTGCCGTCAACTTACCTACGCCTGCCCAACGGCCTGTAAATTATGTGTCAAGGTAGAGAGAGAGTAGTACGAGAGTAGTGTGTGAGATAGAGAGAGAGAGAGAGAGAGAGGGAGAGAGAGAGAGAGACAGTCAGCTGTAGCTGGGGATCAGGCTTAGCAGATGTTTAGGTCAGTGAGCATTTATTTGGCTTTGGGTTGGGTCGGGTCACTCACTGAAAGCACACTAAATGAAATTCTGGTCACTGGAGAATTTTAACTTTTTATCTAAAACAATACTATATATACATATATATACATACATAAGAGGTAAAGCTGGCTGGCTGGCTGGCTGGCTGGCTGGCTGGCTGGTTGGCTTTCAGTTGCCTTTTAAAGTGTCCCAGGTGTACTGAATGGCAACACTTTATCCTATACATTCGTTTCTTTCCTTTCCTTTTCCTTTTCTTTCGTTTTTTGTATAATAATATCAATGAAAAGCATTTTATATTGAAAAATGCAACAACTATTTGTGAGAGTAAAACAGGTAACTTTATTTTAAAAGACCCCTTTGACTATACTAAGTATATATAGGTTTTTGCACTATTGTGTATATATACATATATGTATATATATTTTAGCTAGTACAAGTTGTTTCCTTTTAGCAATGTCTGTGGCAATGTAAAGGAGTTTTTTCTCAACTTAAGACAGGGACAGGGACAGTCTTTATCTTCCATTTCTCTCTTATTCCAAATATACATATCGTATTCATTGTATATTATTTAATTTTTTATTTCTGAATTTAAATGAAATGTACCTACTTTTACACATTTAACTTGGTTTTTTCGTGTCTTACTTTTCCGCTTGCTAAGAAATAACTTCTCAATATATTTTCCTTTAACTACTCCTTTAAAAGGGGGTTAGAAAGAAAAAGTAAAAGAATGTCAGAGGACAATGGATATATCCTTTTCTCTTTGACTAATCATTCTTAGGGGAACGATCATTGCATCGTTTTGCACATTTTGCACGTTTCGCAATTGCTTCTATTGGTCTATTGCTCTATTGGTCAACTGGTCAACTGGTCAGCAGGTGTGTACGGTTTTTTTTTGGTTTTTTTTTCTTTTCTTTCTTTTACTTTACCTTTTTCGCGAGAAACTGGCATGTTGTTGCATGTCGGGTGTTGCATGGCTCACTTGAATGTCCTGCACATTGTACGTCAACGTCAGGAACACCTTGGCATTCTTTGGTTTCAATTTGCCCGTAAAAGTCCACCACTTGGCTCGACTCCTTGTTTTTCTTCTTCTTTTTTTCTTTTTTTGTTTCCTCTGAAAGTCTGGTATTCTGTGATGGATTCAAGTGTCATTTACAGTTACGTGGCAACGCAGAAAGCAAAGCAATAACTCTTTTAAACCAAATGCTGGTAAAAAAAAAAAAGTGATACCACAACCAACAACACCACCCCCCCACCAACATCCCCAATTATTCGGGGCAATAGATCTACATTTAAATACAAGAGTGAAAAGTTAATTTCTTTTTTGTTTTGTGTGGATCAACATTTCAAAGATTTACAATTCCACTCATAAATGTCATCGGACTACCAGTAATTTCAACATTCATTTGGCTAACTCACTCCACATTCTACTTCCCTCCCTCCTCCCCACCATCTCCTATATGTATATGTATGTATATTTGTGGTCCCTGTCCCCAGCTACATGCAACATTCAGGAGCCAACGTTTGTTTAGGAGTTTTATATTTGCTTCTTAATTTAAAAAGTTTGTTAAAAAAGAATTTCCATTCACTTGTTTGTGATGCTTGTTTTTCTACCAAAAACACAACAAAAAAAAAAACAGAAAAATATTGTATTGCCCACGTTTCAATTCCACTCATTCCGCTGCCGTTCCTTTATCCTCCTTCTTAACCCAAATGTACCTGCCGCCAATGCGAATTGTTGTTTTAATACCCTATATGATACCCATATGATAAGTGGGCATATTAAGCTGAACACAAATAACGAAAATAATATAACTAGATACAAATTAATGTAATTATATATATATATATATAATTCTATATATATATATAGAATTGATTAACCTTCTATATCGTATTATCCTAACAAATATTTAATTTATAATTAATAGTCACTTGCCTATCTTTGAGGGTATTCTCCAGGTCGTTGCCATTGACTTATGTATTTATTTTTTTTCTTGTTTTTCGTTTGCTGGTGTTTTTGTTGTTGTTGTTGTTGTCGCTTCTGCTGCTGCTGTTACAAAATTCATGAACTGTTTTTGCTCTGCTTTCCGCTGCCCCAACCACCCCCTCCCCACTCCACCGCTCAACATCACCGCTCTTACGCTACCCGTTGTACTGTTTTATTTTACACATATTTTTATTCTGTCACTTTTTATTGTGCTCTCCCCCCCCGCCTACTGTTTGCACAGAAAGCGTGAGAGAGATGCCGGAGTTGTATCCAGTATGGATATGGTAGAATAGGGAGTGGCAGCAGGAGCTGAGTAGATGAGGAGGGGGAACGGTGGAGAGGGGGAGATAGGTGCTACAGTTAAGTTGTTTTTTTCTCGCTTCTTTTTTTTTTTTTTTATGCATTGCTGGTAGCTTTTCATTTTTCGCAATTTAAAAAGTGTAGGTGAGGCAACTGCAATTGACACGGAGACAGAATGCCCGAGTAGGTCGACAGCAGGGGATGGAGATGTGGTGTGGTGGGTGAGGTGGGTGAGTTGGAGGAGGGTAACGGTTATCGGGTAGCGGGTAGCGGGTAGCGAATAGCGGATAGCAGTCATTCACTGTTGGGTAGTGTCGGTTGGCTAAAAGAGGAAATAGCAATTGTGCATGTGTGTGTGTGTGTATGTGTGTGCCTGTGTATGTATGTATGTGTGTGTGTATATGTGTTCATCATGTATGTGGCAAAAGGGTTGGATGCCTGTCCTGAAGGAGTTTTTCAACTCTGCTCTTCATTGACTTTGTCTTTGCAATCTTCTTCCCAAAATTAATTGGCACAACAATTTCTCCAAGTGACTGTGTGTAGCGAGACTGAGACTTTAGCTTCTTTTTAAAATAAATTAGATGATTCTCTCACTCTCTTTATCTAAGTCTCCCTCTCACTCTATCTCTCTCTCTTTCTATTCATTTATGAAGTGTAGGTGTGTGTGTGAGTGTGTGTGTTGGTAAATGTGGTAGATGTTGGCGATTATGTCTAGACAGGGAATGACCTTGGTTTAGAAAAGAAAAAATTTCAAAAATTTATCTGCTAAAGTATCAGGTGAGAGAATTTAATTTTGCCTGATGTTGAAAGTTGAGGACTTTTCTGATGAAATGAAAAACAAACAAAGAACGAACAAAAAAAAAAAACAAAATTCAAAAGGAAGTGTTGAGTGTAAGAAAATCAAGAGCAACCACCAAAGGGCAAAAAATTATATCACTTTAGATATCACAAGATTTTTATACCCTGTACCCATAGGGTTTTTCAACTTTTAATGTAGTTTTTTAATACGGAAATTATCCAGAAGATTGATGTAAAACTTTTCCGAATCGGCCAAAAGATGCCCAACTTAAAGCCTATAAACCATTGGTAAAATCCTTCAAAAGAAATCCTTCGAAGGAACCTCTACTTCAGAGGGCTCCAATTCCGTCAAATTTCGTCTGATTTTGAAAAACTATGTCTTTATTTGCTTTTTAGAATCGCCATTTTTAATTAGCATAAAAATCTGGAAATCTAATTTTCAACTCGATTTTCGCAAATTTTAACGATGGTTACACTGCAAAAATTTACGAAAATCCGGTCAAAATTTTTTTTCCAATTTTTTTCAACTTTTAATGCAGTTTTTTAAAACGGAAATTATCCAGTAGATTGATGTAAAACTTTTCAAAATCGGCCAAAAGATGGCCAACTTAGAGCCTATAGAACATTGGTAAAATCCTTCAAAAGAAATCCTTCGAAGGAACCTCTACTTCAGAGGGCTCCAATTCCGTCAAATTTCGTCTGATTTTGAAAAACTATGTCTTTATTTGATTTTTAGAATCGCCGTTTTTAATTAGCATATCTGGAAAACTTATTTAAATATAAGAAAATTCATTAAATATAAAGAAAATATTACGTAATATAAGTAAAATTTATATTCAATTAATGAGGATTTCGTCGGAGTCTGATTTTATGAAATATCTCTTATTGGTACAGGGTATACTCCAAGTCGGCAGGGACGACTTGCTTACTTCATTATACTGTTTTTTTTCTTCTGATTTTAAGTATCTAACCCAAGATTAAGCAACCTCAACACAACAATTCTATAGTGCCTCTGCCATATGAGTTTATTTATTTATCAATTTATATTATACTTTGGATAAAAAATGTTTACACAACGATTTAGTTAATAATATTAATCAAGAAGATATATATATATATATATATATATATGTATGTACATATGTGTGTATGTATATATGCACTTGATATGAAACCGCAATCGTTTCTTTATATAATATTAATATACCCTTTTAACCTAATGGACACTGGGTACAATAAAAAGAATGAAAGGCAACAAGAACCCAGATTATTACCCTAGGGCGGGGGGGCAAGACACAAAAAAAAAAAAAAAACCCAAGAAAAAAAGGAAAAAGAAGATACTTTGTATAAGCTCAAAGTGTGAACACTCGAAAAGGACCTTTAATGTTCTGCCTGTCAGGTACTTGAGAGGAAACGTGGTCGAGTTGCGACGTTTTTACGAACTCATGCTAAAAGATTTTGATATTGATATGTTATGATTTTTTAAAAGCTTAGGACACACAGCAAACAGTTTGGAATTCCTTCCATAGTTTTTTGTTTCTTGTTTACCGGGCACAAAAACAAAAAAAAAACCCTTTCTCAAAGAGCTTTGACAAATGTGGAGTATGAATATGTACATATATACATACATACATAGAATGTGAACGAAATATACATATGCTCCATTTAAGGTAGTACATTATTCAAATTGGAAAGCTTTCTTCCTACACATATGTATGTACCTATACATATTTCCTCAAGGACTTGTCAGATTTGCTAAACCACAACAAAAATAGCCAAGTAAAGGCAATCTTTAAGCATTCTATGGCAATGATGTGACTCTGTACGTACATACTAAATATATGTATATATGTATATATGTACATATGTATATACCTATACATATGTACATACATATATATTCTATGTATGGTGTAGATGTGACTTGGTGCCTTTGGGTCACATCTGTTTGCAGCTGTCTTTTTCCATTATTAACAGAGCTAACAATAATCAGAGAGCCTAGGGAAAGCGAAAAAAAAAAGAAAAAAGAAAAAAAGAAAAGGATAAACAGGAGGCGTCTAGTGAAAATATTTAATGCCTGCAAACAACAAAACAACCCGAAGAAAAAGCAAAGGAACATGTAGACAATGTGACAAGAACAACGTGAAAAGACAAATAACTCACACTTGGAACTATTTGAATATGACATACGAGAGGAAGAAAGTGGGGGGAGGGGGGAGCGGAAGAGAGAAGAGAGTATACAAAAGTGCTAGCGAAGGAAGTGATAAAGAAGGGGAAAGGGGCAACATGTTGGTGGGATGTATGTAAACTAACAAAGTTGATGGAACAAGCTAAGCAAGACATAACATATACTCATTCATATGTACATATGTACATATACTACATATATGCATGCATCCATACGCACACACATACGCACACACATACACACACACATACACAAATATAAGTAAAATGAGCATTAAAATTTAAGAAAGCTAAAGAAAACATCAATAAGAGAATTAAACAAATTAACATTAACCCTTTTGCTATTCTTTCTTATTGCTCTCTTTATTGTAGAGCGATCTGCCACCATGGATAACCCGTCTACGTATCTGGGATAGCTATGGAACATATGTGCCAATAAAGTCCACAAGTTCCACAACGGGACAACCACCGCCACCACCGCCAGTGGCCTCATCGGCCGATGGCGGTAAGCCAACACTTCTCAATCAAAGTAATTATGGCAGCTATTATTATAGTGCCAGTAATCCGAAACTAAATCGAAATTTGCGTGTTAATATTGACAATGCCTGGAATCCAGTAGACACATATATCTATGGACCAACTCAATCAAGTGTATTCAATCAAGAGAATAAATATAGTGGTTATCAAGGGGGAGGAGGCGGTGGCGGTGGAGGCGGTGGTGGCGGAGGCGGAGGCGGAAACGGTAAACAATTGAATAGCGTGAAAGATAGTCTCAATTATATATCATCGGGCAAATCATCAAAGGATATAAATGGTGCCTCGGCAGCAGCCGTTGTCAGTTCGGATAGAAATAATGCCGTTGCCCTGATAAGCTCCAAGGGTAAACGTCGTCTAATGCTCGAAATTTATGATTATGAAACGCCAAAATTATGCGATCATACGGCAATTGGAAGCGGAGCTTTAGGTGGAAGTCCTTTAATCGGTGGCAATAAACAAAGACCATGCAGTCCATTGGAGAGTTATGTGAGCACGGGAAGAGATTTGGTAAGTGATAACCAAAAACTATATAGAACTGAAATTTTTAGAATATTTGGCAAAAATCATTTAGAAGTAAAAGTAACTCCAGAAAAAAAAAAGCAAAGCTTTTAAAGGTTTATTTTACTTTTGAATTGATATTCAGTTTAGAACAATATTGTTTTAAATACATATTAAAGATATATACATATATATATATATATATATATATCTCTTCCCATATGTATGTATTTCCATAAACTCATGTGACTTTAAAACATATTGTAGCTAATGGTATTGGAACAAAAGTGGATAAATTTTACATATTTGTTGGCTAAAGTCAAAAAGAAAATCCTTGTCATTCTGTTTAGAAGTTACTATCGTACCTGTGCTCCCAATTTGGCAGCCCTAAAGGCTTCAACAACAGCCAGCAGCAGCAGAATGCAGTGAATTTCGTATTTACTCTAGACTTGACAAAATTAATCAAATTAAACACTCGACTGCTTCGCCAGACGTGCACAAATAACGATGGAGCAGGAGCAGCACCAGAACCAGCAGCAGCAGCAGCAGAAGCTGGAGCTGGAGATGCGAATTGAAGCTGTAGCAGTTTGCCCCAAAGGCGAGCGCCAAATTCAAATTTGTAAAGGCAAACAAAGTTGTAAGGCAAAAAGGACGTTAGGCGGGGCAGACAACCGCAATAAGCTAGCTTAACCATTTCGACGTCGTTGACAAATATGAACTGCAAATATTTTGATGCCAAATTAAAGTCTAAGCCTCCTCTATTATTTCCCTTTCACTCACTCTCCACCTCATTATCTCTATCTCACTCTCCCTCTCTCTCTCTCTCTCTCGTTCTCTCTTTTGTCTCTTCGTACAGAAATTGGAGTTTCACACACATACTGGAACCGCCCTATTTCCCGCACAGTTTGCTTTAAACTATGAATTTGTGGATACTGAACAAGGTGGTGAATCCTGGCCAGGACGACGTGGTGAAGATCCTGTACCACCGCTCTGTTCGCGTGTCTTTCGTAAACGTAAGGGCAACATACAGGTACCAAGGAATGTCTTTCTCTATGGAAGAGGCGGTGCTAAGAATATCACCTGTCTATATCGATTCGAGGCGGGTACCTCGGAACGAGTTAAACTTGTCCTGCACAATGTATCCTTCGGTGAGGGTACAACATGTACCACCGATTCTGATTTGCATACGGGACGACCGCGTTGCAATCAACTGGATCCCGAGGGACGTATTACGGAGCTACGTCTATACGATGTACCATTTAGGGATGTTAAAATACAGCTCGGTTGCTTTTGCGATAATTCAAGCACTTTATATAGCAATGCACCATTGACCTTTCAATCGCATTCAAGGGTCATGGAATTAACATTTACTGTAAGCCGTTTAAATATATCCGAAGATTTTGCCGATGTCTTTTTCTCGGCATCGTATGAATTCAAACGTCAGGCGGATTGTCGCAAGCAATTGAAACTGAAAGGTGCCGGCGGTGAAGATGATCTAAAATATCCATTAAAGACCCAAGATTCTAGCTGTGAGGGATTGGCATGGTATATTGAAGCACAATCATCGGAACGTTCACTATTTGTCCAGACATGGGGTGCCTATCTACCAGTTGATCCTACCTCAGAAGATGCTATGCGTTGTCATACAAAAAACCGTTTCATAATCTACTCTGGCAGGCCACTGAAACCCATGCGAGTAATATGCCCCGCCCAGAGTGGTCCACGTCCAACATCTTTACATATTTTCTCTGAAGACTGGACCAATGGACAGCCTCTATTTATGAACAAGTAAGTTTAAAATTGACAAAAAAAAAAAGAGAAAACAAAAAATAAAAAACTGTTAAATTAAGCTGTTCCTCTATTATATCACAATCCGATTAGAGTCTAGTGCCCAGTGACCCTATTTGTCCAACAAAAAAAAAAAAAAAAAAAGAAAATAATTGTCTTGAAATTGCAGGCAGATTCATTCAAAAGAAGAAAAATACAAATGAAAAGGCGCTTTTCCTTTTCCTCCATTGTATGTTGCATGAAAAAAAATAAAGGCAAAATAAACTAAAATTCTACTTTAAAATGCAATAACAGGAAATGACTACGGCAACATTACAACACAAAACATACAGGAAATTGAGCGCGAGGAACTTATGCTTTCCAAAAAAAATATTATAAAAAAAAAAGAACAACAACAACATATATACCTATGTATACATACATACATATATATGTACATGTGCATGCATATATGTATATGTAGTACCAACTTTGAGTTACCCTACAAGTAATTGAATCGTGCAAAGCTTAATTTAGTCCAAGATTATATACTTTGCTATATGTATATATATATATACATATATATATATATACTATATAGTTGTATATCATCCGTGTTTCTAATGATATCCTTACTTGGGATAGATATTAAAAGTTATCGATAAAATTGATTTATGAGTATTAAAAACGATCCATTAGAATTTAGAAAATATATATACTTTCAATTCAATTTTAGACAAACCTCCTGCATCAATTTCGATATGTCTAATATACCCTTTAATGCCATGGCTAGTATTTAAAAACTCAAAGTCCTGGCCAACAGAAATGTAAACATGGCCATCAGACATTTAAATGCCACAAAAAAAAAAAGAAAAAGAAGAAAAATAACACGGAAAAACAGGAAAAAGAAAAGTAAAACGGATATAGGAAAGCTTACACGTTAATTCCTCTTTAGTCCGAATCATCATTGTTGTTGCTCCAATTATTTTTTGTTTTTAATCATTTGCCTTGGGTAATTCTTTCTCTAGAAAGGTTTAAAATTAAAAATTAATAAATTAATAAATAAAATATTCACTCAAAAATTGGGTTAAAATTAAATAAATTATTTAGAAAGTAACGAAATTATATAGAGTATATAGAGTATTGGTTGGTGGCGGTGTTTATTAAATATTTTTTGAAAATTTATTCCAATTGATTTACATTTGAAATCAGTTAACCTTTACCCACGGGATTTATATTCAATCTTTTCCTTTTGGATGGAGCTCAATGCAGCAACAGCTCCCATGTATATATGTGTAGTGAATATACACTAAAGCCCCTAGCCCATTCCAGGCTGTGAGACAGTTTAATATCTTGGCTTAAACCTTATTACGCAAATCCCATTGCTGTCTGGCAACCATCTGCACTCCAAGATGAGGGATGTAAACAAACAAACAAACAAACAACAAAGTTCTCCTCTTGCTATTGGATAGGTTGCATTGGACCTATGGGAGATGCACAACATCATAACGATCTGTAGAGTGTGGAGGGAGAGAGACCCATTCCCAAGAAGGGGTGGCTTTTTACTCTTTCTTTTTGTGCTTTGTTTTCTGTTCTTGTTTGGCTAATCAGCATCTACATATTAGTTAGATATCTAAAGTCAATCAACTTATATGGACTACTTTTTATATTCATTTTCCCTTTCCTTTTTTTTTGTCCTATTTCTAATTGTAGACCCATCAGCTTGGTACTGGAGCCCATACTTAAGGAGCCCGGCGACATTGCATTCACATGGCTGGAGATACATCGCACCCAGAATGCTCTATTGCAGCAGTTGGACCTGCATGTGAATACAAGTGTAACCACAAGCATGGGCATTGGCACTGGCACGGCAACAGCAGGAGGAGGAGCGGGAGGTGGAAAAACAACATCGAGTGGTGGAAGTGGAAGTGGAAGTGGCAGTGGTGTGGTTGGTACAGGGAGTGCCGGAGTGGCTGGTGCCAGTGGACAGGCGCAGTCACCATCGTCCAATGCAATGGCCAACGAAACTCTGAACGAATTTGGTTTTTATCCCAAGGAATCTGATTGCGAATACAAATGTCCTGAAATTGATGCATGCATTGCGGCCAGCCTTTGGTGTGATGGTAAGTTGGCCAGACTCCAATGCCTGATGGCTGATTAAGGTCTACTGACGTTTTTATCAGGCCGGTTGGCAGTCAAGCAATCATTCCCCCTCTATATGTATCTCTCCTCTGTCTCCCCATCTCCCTGTTCCCCCCTGTCCCCTGTCCCCTGTCCCCTGTCCCCCTGTCTCTCTGCCTCTCCGTGACGTTACAACTGTTTTGCATTATTTTTTGTACGTGATGATGGCGCGCGTTTCTCTTCTTGATTCATTCTAGATCCTTTTTCCTCTATCCCCCCCCTTCCTTTTTTTACCAAGTACTTCTTCTTTTGCCTTTTTGCGCCTGCCAGTAGGCAACAGATTATTTATTGCGGTTGCTCGCTTGTCTGTTAATTTCAATGCAAGCTGGGCACGTTTTTATAATCAGGCAAAGTTTCTCTGACATCTGCAGAAAGGACTAGCTGGCTGTTACTATAGCTGTTGCTATTGCTGTTGCTTTTGCTGGTTAGTTGCTTGCCCAATGGACAAACCCACATCTGCAAAACCCCAGAATGTCTTGCACAAAAAAGTTTGTCCCAGTCGCCGGCATTCTCCTCCAGTTTCAGTTCCAAAACAGCCGCAACAGATGCTGCCAAACTTATTTGAGCTGCACTTGATTGCTAAAGCAAAGGAGTACAAGGGGCAAAGAAAGAGAAAACTGGGATAAAAGACAGAAGAATGAAAGAGAGTCAGAGGGGATACAAGAACAAGCAGAAGAAGAAGATGAAGAGAAAAAAAAAAAAAAAAAACCTTGTACACTTGCAACGGACGACAGTTAGTCCAAGTTATCTAAAAAACGACTCTTGAAATACTCTCCATACAATACTTAGTGTCAAGCATATAGCTAATCTATGTATGTATATATATTCATACATATATATATATATATACTAAGAGATGATGGGACTACAGCTTGTTAACTTTCTAATTAGTTAAATCAATTAATAAAATACAATTGTCATTCGATTTGACTTTAAATGTATAACAAAAAGAATTTTGTTTTTCATATTTTTTTCACATTAATTAAAAATTTTGGACCGCCCAAATGTATGCTATGAAAAGATTACCAGCTAATGGAAAAAAATCAAGTCAAACAATTTGAAATCGAAATTAAATTAGCAAAACTCTTTAAACGAAAAATACATTATATATGTATGTGTATATATAAGAAATTTCACTGATCGGTCAGTCATATGCTAGATTATACAAAATTCGTTTTAACCCTAGAATTCAGGTCTCTTTTATGTGGGCTTTTGTAAGTGTGGTAAAAGAGTCGTGAGACTAGTTTCCAATCCCTTGTTAGCCTTAAAAATGTCATGTACCCACCAAACCCCCCTTCCCCCTCCCCCTTTCCTCATACTTACTATATGAACGAAAAAAAAGTAGTGGCGTCGTGGAGGGAGGGGGGTTAGAAAAAGAAGGGAAAATGTTAAACTGGACTTTGGCTCTTAGCTGAAATTATTTATGTGCAACCAGGCGCGTCTGCATCTGGGCGCGCTGTAGATGGTTAACCGCAAGAGTCAGGGCATTAAACAAGCTTTAGGGGCCACTGAAGTGTCACACTGTGGCGGTGCTTTGCTCTGGAAGAGCTTTCAATTTGATGCAACGGCGGTGTCTGGCAGGCACAACTACATCACAATTTTCCAATCAATGTTCCCTCTGATCATTCCCTTTCCCTCTCTCTCTCTCTCTCTCTAACTAGTATATTGAATTCATTTTTTTTCTGTCTTTCTTTCTTTTTCTTTCTTTTTGGTTCACTCTGTTTTTATAGGTCATCACAATTGCCCCAGCGGCTTTGATGAATCGGAAGAGGAATGTGGCACTGCCCGAAAGTTACTTGAATTACCTGGAGGCGTCTTTGCTGCCCTCGGATGTATTGCCGCCGCTTTGACAGCATGCCTCATATTCTGCATGTTCGGTTTAATGCGTAAAAGGAAAAAGTCGGTGGTGCAAAAGGGCGGTGGTGGTGGTGGTATGGGTGGTGTTGGTGTTGGCTTTATAAACGGTGCCAGCAATGGCAATGTTTCAGCCGGCAGCATTGGCACATTAAAGAAGGGTGACTTTAAGAAGGAGGCATTATTCATTGATCCAGCCTCCTGACACGGACTACAGCCGGTCGAATATATACATGTGGATCGAGAGACCACTGTGTGATATGTTGATGCCGGCTGTGGATTAGATCAAGAGCAGGGATTGCAACTAAACTGGAGATTTTGAAGGACTTGATGAACTAATTGATAAGTGGTATGGAATTTTTTGTAAACGCTTATGCTGGGACTAAGACAGACGAGATGATATGATATGATATGATATGATATGATATGATAATATATGATATGAGATATGATTAGATGTGAGAAACGCCAGCAAGGTAAGGATAGAAAAAAAGAAATAGTAGTTATATATACATATATATATATATCTATATATATATATGTATGTGTATACAATTGGGTTTTAAATAAAAACAAAACAGTAAAAATAAAAAAAAAAAAACGATAAAAACAAAAAATATTTTAAAAAAAAAAACTTCCACTAAAGGAGGCATCCAAAATTTGGATTACTTACAAACTGGCCTAGACTCTGTATATATATATTTTCGAGAAATTTATTTGCATTCAATTCAAGTTTCTTTCTCGATAAGTTATTTTCAAATGAAGCGGCAAAAACTATTGTAAATTAGGTACCTTTAAAACTACATTAATACATACATACAAACATATATACATACATATACATATACATAGATTGATCAATAATAATATACACAAAAAAAAAAACAAAAATAAAGAAAAGAAAACCAATAAAAAAAGAAAGCAAACAAACAAACTGGTATATAGCACACATAATTCGCACCCGATTTCAGTTACATATACGTTAGGCAATTGATTGCAACAACTATAAGATCATAAATTACAATTTAATTGTACAAAACAAAAAAAAAAGAATAAAGAAAGAAAACTAAGCACAGAGTGGAAAAAGAATGTTCGGCATTATCTTATAAGGTTATTCAAATATAACAATCAAAACCAAAAACAAAAAAATAACAAGTAAAAAAGTCAAGACAGGAAATGGCAAACGTTTTCAACGGAACGAAACGAAATGAAATGAAACGGTAGTGGAACGCGTGGCAAGTTAAAAATCTCGACAGTGTTGTGATCTATATTGACAAGCACATACTGAATTTAAATGTTGAACACTATAGAGATGAGGTCTAAGCATTTAAAAAAAAAAAAAAAACTGCAAAAAACAAAACAAAACAGAAAGAAAAAAAACAAAAGAAAAGAAAAACAAAATATTTTAGCCTTAAGTCTCTACTCTAGTTTAGTTTAAGCACTTTGCACACAACACACATTCGCAACAGCAACAGCAACAACAACAACAACAGCAACATCACATAGTGGTTTATTATACAAAACACAAAACAAAAAAAAAAAAAAACAAAAAAACAAACAAAAAATTGTTATTAATTCATACATATATAGTTATATACAACTTAACAGGAACTAAGTAGATTTTCAACACAACACAAAAATCTTTGCATTTTCCCCTCCCATTAGCCATTTAAACAAAATAAACAACAACAACAAAAAAAACTGCCATTAAATGTCTTCGGTTGTTATTTATTTGTAAATATATTTATTGCAAAGTATTTAATGCATTTTCATTTTTGTAACACAATTAGAATTTATTAAGTAGCAAAAAAGGAAAAAAACAAAACGATTATCAATCAATCAACAAATTCCCAAATGTTATTTCAAACTAATTGTAAAAAAAAAACCACGAAAAAAAAAAAGAGAACTCAAATAGTATGCCTCGATCTATAAGCCATAGCCCATTAACTAATTCTCCCCCCTCTTTTCCCCACTTCCCAAAAAATATATATAAACAATCAAATGTTTTTAGCATTACGAGAGAAAAGAAACAAAATTAAAAATGCCAAGGCAAATAAAATTCTTTTTTTTTTTTTTTGAATAGGCTCTAAATAAGTAGAAAAAAAATGAAAAAATTTCAAATCCGATATCTCGAAATTCTGTTAACCAACAGTCAGGACCTCTAAGCAGAGCAACAATTAAAAGTGGAACTGCCTAGTAAACAGATTAATTGAGAGACAAAGGGAAAGATTTGGATGGGGAGTACGTACATATAGGATATGTATTTTATAATAAATATATACCTATGTATGTATGTATTTACTTAAATAAGTTTAAGAAGAGAGAACAACTAGAAGAATCAATGAAAAAAATTTTTTTTCTTTTTTGTTTTGTTGCATTTTTTGATAGCAAATAATCTCATAGCCAAAATATGTTTAGGTGCACTTTATAAAATAAATTTATCTTTTTTTTTCTATGTTCTTATTTTGTAACTTCGGCACGACGAAGCAAATATACCCTTGCAACACTTGAACTGAGAAAACTTGGATGCATCATCCATATCCCCTCCCCCCACCCCCTCGCTTTCATTCTCAAGATAATCAAATTACACAAAAGTAAAAAAAAAAAATAAAATAGAAAATGTGCCAATTGTACCAATTGTTCCTGTAGGCATTATCTTTTAGAATGTTGTCTGATCAAGGATCTGATTTACGAAAATAAAAGGGCAAAAATTATGTTGGTCTGATCAGAAAGTAGAAACAGTAATAAAAATTTATCCTGTATATCTCTAAGGGGTTTAAAAATTGAAATAGGCTTTCTTTTCCCATCCTGCAAGGATATTTAAATGTGAATCTATAATTTGATCCCCCCATCTACATACCTACCCCACTAGGAACATAATGAAATATGAAATTTATATATAGAAAATATTATTATTTTTCATAGGGATACATCCATATATATATACATACACATATACATACATATAATATGATATGTGTATGTATGTATAATGAGATAAAAAATAATAATAATATCAATAACAATATACCAAAGAAAATTAATTAAGCGCATCTCAATCTTCGACATGAAAAAGTCACTGAACACGAATATAGATATCTGAGAGGGGAGTACAGATGCTAACTTAAGGATAGCGGGGAAAAAGGATGCAGGTTGCAATTTTCAAACGATCCATACTTTACATATAGTCTATAATAATATAAATTGTCCGATCTGAAATAATATATATGTGGGATAGTGGGTGCCAAATTATGGTTAAACTATATATGTATGTATATCTAAAATCAAAAAGTTTGATATTCAAATTTTTTGTCAAAATGAAATGAAAGGAAGAAAGTTCTAGATTCCGACATATGGACAGACATTACAGATATAGTTAGATAGATTGACTAACATAAAAATAAAAATAAAAAACAAATATTTACTTTACACTTTCCTCAATGCTCTGACCTATAAAGTCAGTGCGAAAAATGAAAAGAAAAAGTAAAACCAAATATATATATATAAGGAATATAATACATAGAAATCGAATAGAGCAATATTTTAAATACGTTTTTCCCACGAGTTACACACTATATCGAACTCACACACACACACTCGAACATTTAAAAAACAAAACAAAAAAAAACAAAAAATAAAAAATAGTTCGGAAATGGAAAATGGTCAATGGAAAAATTTGTACCCCATTTGTGTGGGTGAGTGGGTGAGTGCGAGTGTGCGTGTGTCATGAAAAACAAAACCCAAAAAATGAAATTGAATTATGACAGATCATAAAACACTGCATGTAATTTATTAAAACAATTTTTTTTTTTTTTTTTTTTTTTGAAATTGTGTGAGAGTTAATAAATAATCATAAAATACGGACAGCTGTGTAAATAGCGAAACTGCGTACAGTTTACGCATATTAAAAAAATGAAGAAAAGAAGAAAAAAACGATAAGAAAAACCAGAGAAAACAAAATGAAAAACGAGAAAGAAAATAAATAATAATAAAACACAAAGAATACAACAACACAAAAAAAAAACTCCAAATTCTGTTCTTTGCGCTCGTAAATTTTTAGTTTCATTTATAGTAAAGTAAGTTTCACTTGTATGATAAAAAAAAAAAAAAAAAAAATAAAAAAAAACAGAAGAGAAACACAAAAAAAAAAAGAACACAAAATGAAGGAAAAAAAAAATGGGGAAAAGAAGAAAGAAAGAATGAGGAAAAAAAAATGAAAGAAAGAAAGAATGAAAGAAACAAGCAGCAGCAGCATACACAGAAATATTTATACAGAGGTATTATTATATATACATACATAAGTACATATATATATATGGAAAAAAACCAAACTTTAAATAATGACGCACTGAATCAAATAGATGAAACGAGTATGTATTGAAATACAAGACAATTAAAACAACAACAAAAACAACAAAAAAAAAAAATACAAAAAAAAAACAAAAAAAAAATAAAACAAAAACAAAAGCAAAAAGAACTTTAAGCAAAAATTTAAAAATTAAACAAACCAAAAATGTGTCTCTTATGTGTTTAATATGGAATTTGGTGCCAAATTATTTGGTAATTTATTTTATTGGACTAGGGGGAGGTGAGGTGAGGGGTACTTTAATTTTAACTTATAAAAACCTTTCATCGTGTGGGGAAAAAACCCGAGCATTCAACACAATTGTCACTATGACGTCGTCTTCAAGTGTTCCAAATTATATGTGGAAATTACAGAAACGAAACAACAAAAACAACTTTGGATATATGTATCGTTCCTTGGATTCCTTCTGCTGGAAATTCGCATTAAAGAAATACTTAATGTGTTATCAATAAGTTGATTCTAGATACCGCCATCTAATCATCAAAATGTAGATACATCATTTATTGACTCCATCGATTGATGGAAATTAATGTAAATTATCTTGAATGGCCAAGAAATGTAGGCAACTTTTATTTATTCTCTCGCAAAGGATAGTTTGATGAATGTATGTATGTGTGTATCTGCCTGTACGCTTCTGATTTGCTAAATGTGAGAAAGAGAGAGAGAGAGAGGGAAAGGGAGACTCAAGCCGATGCACAACACTTGCCAATCAGTAAACTTTGGTAGGTTGTCTATCGGAAGTACCTGTCGCCTTCGGCACAAATAGACTGCAGGTGGTTGCTTCCCTACAACTGCTGCTACTCCTGCTACTCCTGCTACTCCTGTCCACTACTTTCACAGTTTGCCGCCCGCCCTTCCACATTTGCGGCTACTCAGCAAAGTGTTTGCGGTTCTCTTCCATGTTTTGTTCGCCCAACGTCAATGAGCTACGTTTTTCGTTTTCCTTCCATTCCTTTTCTTTTTTTTGGATGAGAGGGGAGTGGGCTACCCACGGTGGGAAGAGGGGGGATTGGGTGGCATGCTTGCTAAGGTCGCTCTAACCATTGAACCAAATATGATTGGATGGTGGGCGAGTGTTGGTCCTTAGGAATCTAATAGTTGATACCCGTCCGTAAATTGAAAGAGTCATAACCAAAGGGCTCCATCCGGATTACGGTGCCAATGTGAGTGAGCGAAATTGTATCGAGTGAAGGACTTTTTGGTGATTTAAGTTGTTATTGCAGTTGATTAACAACTGACACCCAAGCACCTTATTTTGGATTATGGATGTACATCTAGGATTATATAATCCTAATGAAGTCTTGATATCCAAATTATTAATAGCATTAACTCATAGTTGATATATTGAATGTATAGAATAGAAAGGTCAAAACATAAACTTTATCACAATACAACAAAAAAAAAAGAGTTAAAATAAATATTTAAAAATATTCCATTTATTTTACAACATATTATAAAGTATTTCTTTGTTATAATGGGAAACAATCTGCGGAAATTTATCCACAATGACCACAGAATCAATTCTAATCGGTATATAATTCTTAGAAAACTTTTCGATTTTCAGGCATAAGATTTATCTATTATATATCCTTCCTGACAACATGTTGAAAATTGGCGGAACACACACACACACACGAAACACATACAAACAATGAAGGGTATTTGTTTTTGCATCTAGAGCCAATTGCTTTTGTTTACCATGAAGTTGGCGCTACACTAAAGAATAACAACAACAATGTTGCAACAGCAACAACTCTTACAACAACATTAACGCCATAAAGGAAGCAAAATATATTGACATTGTTCAACATTTGATAACTAGAAAACTATTAAGGGTAATACGAATTTTAAATACCCTTAACCTGATCAATATTTATATTTTTGATGATAATTAATACATATATAAATAATAAAAAAAAAATGAAATATTGATATGTGAACAGTCAAATTAATTTTGAGTTCGAGTCTTATATACATACATATGTATGTATTAATAATTAGCTATATAGATTCTTTATTTATAGGGTATACATATATAATGCTATATGTATTTAAATATATATGTATATGTCATATTTATTTTATGTCTCTGACTATTAATTTTCAATTTAATTAAAGTAAGGCAATATTTATCCATGATTGCAAATGCCTTGTAAAAATATTTAAAAAAAAAAAAAAAACAAAAAAAAATAAAAATAAAAACACATAGAAGAAATGAAATTGATACCAAAATTGATAATCATCATTAATCGGGCAATTTGAAATATGCAATATGCAAATGCTGCATATTTTTCTATTTCTTATGCAAACCACTCATATATTTTTTTCTCCCCCCATTTATGTGCACTGAGAGAAATAATTATTATAATCGCTCTTCTAAATTAACAATTTATTAATTCAAGTATAATTTAAAATGTTAAGAAAATCAGGAAACATTTTCATTTCATTTTTTTTAAATATTTGACAAGTTGAAATAAAATAAATCTACCTATATGGATATATATATAGGTATACAGATCTATAAGTAGATGAAATAACAACTTAAATATTGTTAATGTAATTTTTAAGCTATTTAAATAATAAATTTCAATTAAAGCCAGAAGTTTTTCTGCTTTCCTCTATAGATATTGTAAGTATGTACATAAATGCCAACTGTTCCATTTTTTTTTCTCAGTGTACTCTTTAAATATGATGGGGAACTGGAAATTATTATTATCACCGTGTTTTACGTACTCAAACAATCGGCACATGACATGCCGCCAACTTTTCTCTTTGACTTTTTTTTTTATTTTATTTTAATGTTTTTTTTTTCTCTTTTTTTTTTTTGTTAACGTTGACAATTTTGCATTTTTTATCAAGAAATTTACACGAATTTTCAGCTTGTTGCAAAAGAAAAAAAACAGAAACAGAAACAACCAACTATATATATCAATATATATACATATATGTATGTAAAAAATCAGCATTTTTTTGTTGAACCTAGGTAGAAACTGTGGTGTGAAGGCTTTATTGTGTGTGTTTCTGGAGCCGTCAGACGCCATATAGTGTATGTCACAATGAGGGTGGAAAATCTATGCCCAAATAACTGATAGAGGCCAATGATTGGTATGCGTATACTTTTAACGCTCATTGTTGTACGTACGTATGTACATATGTACATACATACATACATATGTGAGGGTCAATGTGCTTTTTGGCAATTTCAATACGATATGGCTATAGAAATCAGAAATGGTGTTGTATTTTTTTTTTTTTTTTTTTTTTTGGTTCTTTTTGTTTTATGAAGAAAAAATAAAACCAGCTCTGAGAAGAACTTTCAACCTTAATCAAACATTGGAGAAACCAAATGAAAAGAAAAGACAAAGCAAAAAAAAAAAAAACAAACGCACCAACTACAACAACAACAACAACAATTTATTTTTCTATAATTTATGCACGGCCGGCTTACTGCCTAATTGATGGAATCGTATGGAATGGAAATGATAATGATGAGAAGCCGGTAAGGTCAAGTTTTGGTCAAAGTTAAACCTGTTCTTCTAGATCTTGTTGAAAATTGGAAATAGCTTCTTTTTTGACTTGACTTCTCTTCTAGTTTCTTCTTAGTTTTTTTCTAATTTTTTTTTTTATTTTATTTTTTATTTTTTGCTTATGTAAGCCAGGAAGCTGCCAACGTGGTTCAAGAATGACATGGCCTAGAACAATTCTACCAACTGTTTCAACAAGGCCAAAATACAAGAAAATAAATGAAAATGTTTGATTGTAGTATACATATATATATATAGGTACATATGTGAAATATATTTAGTCAGCTGTCTTACATTCAATGAAACAAAGCTCTTTTTTTTTTGATGTTTCAAAGACACAATATGTTCAAACATTGGCGACCTAAATAAATACGAAGACACAAAAAAAAAAAAAGTGGATTAATGTTACCAAAAAGCAAATGGTATACAACGGCTACAGTCGCGTCCAAAAAAGTCAAGTCTGGCCAGCAGCCACTAAGCCACTGAACAATACAAACACTTAAGCACACACACACACACACAAGGAGAGAGAGAGCGCCAAATGGAGAAAGAGAGAATTAGTGTGCAATGGAGAGAGAGAGAGAGAGAGAGCGAGCGTGAGAGAGGGAGAGCAACAAAAAGAAAAGGTAGAAAGCAAATAACAGCGGTAACTGAAAACGTAACAACAAGCAACTAAGTTGGCTTGAAGCAGCCGATTGACTTGTTCTTCGTCTTGGACGCTGCGCTTCGTGCGCAGCCGCCGTTGACTTGGTTAACTTCAAGTCGGCCAAAAAGGGGGCCAAATGATGCCAGGAACATTCAGTCAAGACGCGAACGTTGTTAGCTCCAGACGTCGTCTCAGCCTCAACAATTAACCAATCTTGGACAACATTTTTTTTTTCCACCCCCAATTTTTTTGCTTAAGCAAAGGGAAAACGATACCAAAAAAAAAGAAAAACAAAATAACATAACAACAAGTGTTAAAAAAAAAAAAAAAGTGCAAAGAACACACAAATTTTGTAATTTGTATTCCATTTTTTTTTTTCTCAATTTTTTTAAACAATTTTTGCATATATACATAATTGATAAACTACGATAAGGCACAATATTATATCCATACTTATATTCGGTTAATAATTGTATGTTTTCGTAAATCGAAATAGTGTTTATTTTTTATGTCTTTAAATAACGATCGTTCATACAAAATGAAACTACGCGATGTGGAAAATGCATTCAAATATCGACGTATCCCGTATCCCAAGCGGTAAGTGGCCAATAAACAAATTACCACAATGGTTTCAAATTTCATCAGATATGTTGTATGAACCACTCACACACACACACACACACACACAACAAGAGTTTTGATCTGCTCCAGAGGAAATGCAACTGCCAGAAAGTTAAACTCATATGTGTACATATGTAATTATTAATTTACTGTTATGCTGATTATAATCTTAACGAAAATTTGAATACCCTTTCCCCTTCATAAGTGTCTCTGGCAATTATAAAATTCTTGCACAAAAAAAAACTATAAAAAATTTCTTGAAAAAATTACTAAAGATGGGGAAAGATTTTCTTAAGCAAATTTTTTCTTTATGATCTAAGATTGATTATTGAGATATTTTTCTTACTAAATATCTGCATATTCATATATATTCATATACATACATAGTATGTATATATTTGTATACAGGAATAATTCCCTCAATTTCTTTTTCAATTGAACCCGATACTTAATTTGCAAACGCACTTTTATTTAAGTGTTTTTTTTATTTCTCATTTTTATGGATGGAGACCGAATAGTTACCGTATAATTTAAGAGTTTCCTTTGAAATTCGGAAAACCGATATGACTTATTTTTTATGATCACAAAAATTGCAAGGGCGTTTAATGTACTTACATATAATGAACATAATTTTGTGGCGCTTCGAATATACATAACTCTCATGGACTTCGTTTCTGGCGTCAAAGAAAATGATGGTGAACAAAAACAACAAAAAAAACAAAAAAAAAGAAAAATAGGAAAAACAAATGAAAAGAAATAAAAAAAAAAGAAAAAACGCAACCTCAACATTACTTATTTGAAGTAGCTAAACGGGCAAATGCTTCTTCTCTTCTATTTCTTTTGCTTTTGCTTATTCCCCTTCCCCCCTTCCTCGTGTCTTGTTCCCTTGTCAATTGTCTTGTTTTCTTCTTTTCTATAGTTTTAACTGTTTGTTCTGGCCTTTTGGAGCTTGCAGCTATAGCTGGTCGGTCGGTTGGTGCTGAAAGACTAAACGACTGACTGACTGACTGACTAACTGAATGACTGAATGACTGAGTGACCGCTTCTCATTAATTTGATGGTGGTCTGCGGGTTGCCACAAAAACAATTTTTGGCCATTAAAAGGTGTTTAGGCCAAAAGATCTGAGTTGGGACGGTGCTGACGTACCGAACCAAGCTGAGTCGGGTTGAGTCCAAAAACCATCACCATCACCATTACCACCAAGTCGGCAAAGATCCGTCCGTTATTGGGCAATGGTCGCATTTTGAGTGAAACAAAACTAAAGTGTTGCAACAAGAATTCATTTGCCAGATGTAAACTAATGATATAGACTGAATAAACACATGTCATGGACTAATTGGCTTTGTCTGGTTGGGGCGGGGGGGGGGTTCATTTTTCCAAAAAAAAAAAAAAGAAAAAAGGCGTTGATACTGGGGCCGTTTTTGTTTTTGTTGTTGTTGCTGTTGTATTTTTTAAAAATTTTTCTCTCTGCTCTACATCAGGCAGGCAGCAGGGGCGTGGGAAACAATTCTCTTTGACAAATTATTATTATCTTTAATTTGTGCAAAAAAAAAAAAAGCAAACTTCACTCTTTACTCTCACAATTTTTGCAATATTTTTCGCAGCAGAACAATTCCAAAAGCAGTTCCACTCTCAATCTCTGTAAATCACTGTAATTGCAATTTAATTGCCATATACATATATACATATTTATTATTATTTATTTTTATATACCTATATATATATATATATTTTTTAATTATGCCAACATTGTTTTTTGAAAAGCAAAGCAAATCGACTTTTAAATACCCTCTACTAATTAATGTTATATGAAATGTTATATCAAATTATCGTAAAAATAATAATAATACATAATAATAATAATAATAATAATGATAATACATAATAATAATAATAATAATGATAATACATAATAATAATAATAATAATAATAATAATAATAATAATAATAATAATAATAATAATAATAATAATAATAATAATAATAATAATAATAATAATAATAATAATAATATTAATAATAATAATAATAATAATAATAATAATAATAATAATAATAATAATAATAATAATAATAATAATAATAATAATAATAATAATAATAATAATAATCATAATAATAATAATAATAATAATATTAATACATTATAATATTAATACATTATAATAATAATATAATAATTATATATATTGATACATACTATAGGTACATTTTTATTATTTACACATCATTTTTTATTTGAATTATAAAATAGTTATTGATTAAGTAATTAATTAAAGGCAGGTAGCAAAGCAATAATGCAATTTTGTATTGGCAAATTAAAGAACTGTCTAAAAAATACGCAAACTCAAACTGAATCTACCATATATATAGATATATATATATATATATATATATATATATATATATATATATATATTATATGTACATACATATAACGCTCCCCATGTTCATTATTCTCATTCTAATGGTGAAACTTCGAATCGTTATGATTCTCTTGATTTAAAATTAGATAAGAAATAATTGCTCTGGACTCTCTCACCTTAATTAGCACAAAATTAATTTTGTTTGGAATTGGAATTTTACTTCTTCTTCATTTTATTTTCTTATGTTGTTTTTTTTTTTTTTTGTTTTTTTATTTGGTTTCACGAAACGCGCAAAAGCGTGACTGAAATTATATAGTGGCAGAAGACTTGAACAGATTATGTAGTAGTTAGTAGTTAGTATGTTGTATGTAGTATGTAGTATGTATGTAGTATATGGAAAGAGTGTAAGTGAGTGAGTTGAGTGAGTGCTGGATGGAACTGCTCTTCATTTCGCTTTTCCCTTTGAGTCAAGGTGAAAGATCTCTTTCATGTATGACTAATACATTTTAAATTTACCTTGTCGATTGATGGATGATAATTATGATGATACGTATGTATGTGTGATGATAATAATGATGATGATGATGATATGGTAGGGTTGGGGAAGGTTTAGAAAGGGGTTCGGTTTTAACACTTTTTCTCTACTTTCTTTGCCTACACATATGTATGTACATATGTACATATGTATATATATATATATATATATATATAGTCCTGGTCACTGATTTGGCAGATGTTTGGCTTGGCAACAAGTAGAATAAAACTATTGGCCCACTCAATATTACCATATTTATATTTATATATATATATATATGTGTGTTTTTTTGGTTTGGGGGGGAAGTAATCAATATTTGCCATTATTCACCAGACAACCCTCTTCCTCTCTCCACCCCCTTAGACACGCCTGAAATGCGCCCGCCCCCAAACTTTGTTTTTTTTTTTCTTTAATCAAGTGAAAGCCATCTTTTTTTAGTTACTATTACTACTTTTGATATTTTTGGGCAAAAAAGTTTTGCAAATTTTTCACATGATTGTGTTAAATAGTGTTTGTTGTTGTTGTTATTGTTGCTGTTGTTATTATTGTTATATTTTCTGTTTTTTGGTAAAACATTTTTCCATTAAACAAGAGCACACACACACACACACACACTCACACTTATTCAAATACAGATTACATGATTTTTTATATAATCTCCATGGAGTAGCAGGTCATAAGTTAACTAAAAAAAAGAAAAAACCGAAGCAAAAAAATGCTGTTGATTAATTTATAGATAGAAAATACACAGTGGATGGATGACACAGAAATGTTGTCTCTATCACACACACGCATATGCACACACACACACACACACACACACACACACACACACACCTTTGATTGAAATGTGCTAAACGGTTGCGGTCATAAACATTGTAAACAATTGTAGGCTTTCACTCTTTGCAAAAAGAAAATATAAAAAAATGTATATATGTATACATATATATATATATATATATATATATATATATTAATATTGATTATGATAGTGTATTGACTAATTCATACCCTGTAAAGTGTAAAATCAAACTTTATACTTTGTTAAAAGAGATTTAGGAGATCGTGGTCGTAGCCAACAAAAATTTAGCCTTTTTAAATAAGATTTCAAGCATTTTTTATATATTTCTTCCATCTAGTAATCTAAAGAAATATAGATAAAGACCTAGATAAACCTAGATAATTCTTATCTAAAACAAAAACTTTTTATTTAATGAATTACCTCGACTTTATCACTAAATCACTCTGAAGATTCAATTTTTTTATATATAGAAACGTTTGATATTGAAACTTGAATAATTTTCAAGTGTATTAAATGAGATGACATGCATTTTACATATATTGAGCTAGGTCAAGTGAATGGGCGTATGGAAAAAAGAGATGATGATGATGCTAACTACTACTTACAGTGACTTTGGTAAGTTCCTCTTGTAGATCCACTGTGTGTGTGTGATAGACATGAAACTTTATTTTAACTATGTATGTATGTATGTACATAGATGAATAACTGTTTCCATAATCTCTGATTAGTCCTAAAGCTTTAACAGTTCCTGTTGATTTAAGGAAGTTTTTTCCTATCTATCTCCTAATATCTGTTACTCAAAGATATTGCACTCCCATCGGCTTTTGTCTCTGTATCGTTTGATTTACCTTCCCTGCATTTGGTTATTGTCTCTGTGTGTTGTGGCACACTTTCCAACCATTTTGTTTCAATTTAATCGACCCTCGAGGGGTGCTATAGCATATATATATGTACGTATACATACATCGATATGCCAAGTTCCTACTCAAATGATCGACTTATGACCGAAAAGCCAAAGTTTCAACACAACAATTTAAGGTGAGTGGAGAGGAGCCATGGAACAATAATCCTAAATACAAAAGTTTCCCATTTGCTGTAGCTTAACTGAACTTCAATTAACACTTTAAAATCAATGTTTATTTTGTTTTTTTTTTTGCTTTTTTAGTTGTATTCATTTAGTTTAATGTTTACAACGTTTTTTATATATGTATATATATATTTTTTTTTTGCTTTCAACGATAAATGTGGCCTAATCCAGTTGTCTGAGGTCCGCTCTTTGCAATTACAATGAAGAAAAAAAAAAAATGCAAAAAGTATATTTAATTATAATTGAGGCTTTAACACAAAAAAAAAAATAAAGAGAAAAAAAATAAACGGGCTTGGGCTCGCCTTGTGCCTGCGCCTATCCCATACACTCGTTGTCTTTTCCGTTTGTGGCCAACTTTGGGGCGGCCCACATGACATGGTCTTGGTTAGTTTATATGGTCGGTCATTACGTCACGCAGCTACAGCAACAACAGAAACCAGAATGGGAAAACTTGTAACAACAACAGCAAATACAATATAAAAAAAAAAAACAAAAAAAAAACCGCATATTTGTCGTGAGCATTTTGTTACAATTTCAATTTGGTTGCCTGACTCCAAAAATAAAAAAAAACAAAAAGAAATAAGAAAAAATAGAAGGCCAGGCTAACTTCAATTGTGCCAACATTTGTATACCCTTGAAAGTTTTCCTTTTTGGGCAATTTAAGATTACGAGTTTAATTCAGAAATTCTACGAAAGGTTTATTCCTTACGACGGAAAGGAATCATTTGCCACATTTTATTGAAATTTCTTTATAAAAATTTAATAGTATTCCTTTAAAAAAAAAAGCACAATTTTTGATAGATCTTTCCTAGGAGAAATATATGTATATGAGAGATATACAAGACCAACTACAAAAAGGAACCCACATATATAATATCAGCTTTGGAGCTTTACGGGTCTCAGATGGGATGCTTTTGATCCAAATAGAAAAACTTAGCTCTTCTAGCTAATCAAGAATATATATGTATGTATAGTATACTTTACATAATTAAAGATTTATCTCTGGCAAATTTTAAGAAAAATTAATACACACTGTGCAAGAGTATAAAAAAAATGGAAAATCAAAAGAACATTGTCTATTTCTTAGTTCATGCTCATTGTTGGGGGTCGCCGTCTTCGTCGCCCGGCTACAGCTCCATCTCCCTCTACATCTCCCTCTACATCTCCCTCTACATCTCCCTCTACATCTCCCTCTACATCTCCCTCTTTATCAACTTCCCCTTCTCCATCTCCAGCTCTGGCTCCGGCTGGGTCTCCGTGTCCATTGAATCTCGAATCGAATTGTTTTCGAGGCGTAGCTCTGGCATTGGCTTCGCTGCGCTTTGCAGTTGTTCTCTTGCATTTTTATATACCCTGTATATCTATTGGATAATAGTGGAGTATACTTCAATTAACCGATTTGTATAATGGCCAGTCAATATGTATACATATATATTTATGTATATATACATATATACATATACATACATATATATACACTTTGAATTTAACAACTTTTTTTAGTTAGCAACACTCGCTGCTAATAATGAACTTCGAACTTTGAATGGCAACCTTTGCATGCGACCTCTTTGGGTCACCTACCTCTCATTTTTAGTCACGAATCTCATCTGGGTTTTTTTTTTCCCTTCCACACAATCTTTTGAAACAATTATCATTTAATTTGGCCAATTAATTCTCAATCAATCCGTTAGATAGAGAATAGTTTTGTTTTTTCTCGATTTAATATATTCGCACAGGTGATCTTCGAGTCGAGTTTGCCTTACAAGAATATTTTCCATTTCGGTTTGATCTGGTTTTTTTTGTTTTTTTGTTTTTTTGTTTCTGTTTCGGTAGCATTTGAAAGTATTTTACTTGTTGTTGTTGTTGCTTTTTTTTTTTTTTTTTTTTGGTCTTAGCAAATCTTTACAAACTGAAAACTGGTTTATGGCAATTTCTATGGCGTTCTTAAAGCAGTTTGATATATCGAATTGAGATTGTTTTATTCGAAGCTAGTAAATGAAAGTTTATATATTTAAGTTTAGCGAGATGTGACTGTGATCTGTATCCAATCCCCTTCCCTCCCACTCCCCTTTCATAGTGACATGTAATGTTGCAACACAACTCATATTTAATGTGGCATCTTGCCAACAATTTCAAGAAAATCTGTGGTGAATGGTTAAAGCATATATTCCTTGTTGATCAATATTACGAAAAAAAAACAAGAAATAATTGATTTAGATACGATTGATTGATTGCTTGATTCTATTAACATTTAGCTCAGGGCAATACTAAGACACAGATTATCTAGATTTAATACATGTTTTTAGTTTCTTTCGTATTTATACCAAATAACCAAGAAAAAGGAGACAATTTAGATATAATAAAAATACTATTTCTACTTTTACTCTTTTGGTTCAAGCAAATCTTTCTAGTAAACTCATTTGAATTTAATGATTTTTGTAAATATTTTTCCACTCTTTTATATATATATATGTGTGTGTGTGTGCGTGTGTATTCACCTGACTACTTGCTACAAATTGCAGTCCATTTATCTTCCTTTTTTTTTAGATATCTTTTAACTGTTGAAAGTTAATCACATAAAAATCAATTTAAATTATGCAACATCCGATTGATGAGAATTGATTACCATTATATTTCAATATTTGCAATGATGAGCCACAAATTTTGGTTTGATTTCTTAGAAGCAACTTTTCATATTTTTAATACACATTTTTTTTTACTCTTTCTATTAAATGAACAATGGCAGCCAGGTGTTTTGATACCCTATACTCTATAGAGATAAAAAACGGGGCATATTGAAGCTAGTAAACAAGAAAAATATATACATATACGAAACTATATAAAGATATATGTTCAAAGTCATTTCTATGCAATTAACTTAATAAAAGCATATTGTCTATCAATCGAACGGTCATTATCATCAATTTTATTTCATATACTTGAATATTGGGTATTTAAAATTCGTTTATTTAATAGCTAATAAGCTGTATATGTTAACGGGATGGTAACAAGCTGTGCGCTATAAGCTGAAAAGTCTTTAAAGATTAAGGAGAATGTGCAGAGGGCGGAGTTTTTGTAGGATTTGTATTCGCGCTGACCCTAGCTAAAAAAAACTAGCCAGTTGCCTTTCACTTAATTTAAAGGCAAAAAAAAAATCAATAGCATAAAGTGTGTTTTAGTGTTGTTTGAACATCATTTGTTAATTTGATGAGGTTAAGTAACGATGCAGCAAATCAACTGAATCTTCATTTTTTTTTTTTTTGGACAGAGGAAGCGCCAAATGCACTAAGTTTTATTGAAACGGAAAAGAAAACAAATATGAAATAAAGTTTTTAAATCTGCGGGTAATGGAAATATTTCATTAGGATCCTACAAAAAAAGAAAACAACAATTGTTGTTTCTTTGTAATAAAATTATAAGGATATTAATAATGATATATATACTTTTGTTTTTATATAGTTATCGGTATTGGTTTAATAGCAAGACCTTATATGTATATATATCATATTTCAACATATTTAAGCAAAGTTTTTCGCAAAGGAAAGGTATAAAATGACCCGGGCACATTGGTTTTAACTTTTAAAACTTTTATATAGCCCTTGGCCAATTAACATAAATGCAGAAGATGAAAAAAAACGAAGAAGAAGAAGAAAAAAATAACTTGTGTGCGAGGGGAAATTGAATTTCTCAATTAATTTCCATCAGGAAAATCGACAAATTTGAACGCAGCTGGGAATGGGTGATGGAAATGGAAATGGGATTGGGATTGGGTGTGGGAATAGGAATGGGTATGAAAATGGGTATAGAAGACAAAATGAAATTGCGCATAAAATTGCATTTTTAGCAGAGTTTAGAGTTCTGACCGGTTTAGCCAACTCAGAGTCCCAGTCCAGTCCCCCAGGATGCACATTTGCTTTGATATTTTTATGCGGTGAACATTTGTTGCTAAGCAAGTTGTTCTTTCTTTCTTTTTTCCCCCCATGCCTCTCTCTGCGCGTCCAACCAGTTGCCGGTTAAACGAGTTAAGAAACGAGATGGAGACTTCGACCTACTTTGGTGGCTTGGTGGTCTCTGTGCCTGGGCGGCGGCATCTCCAGCTTCCAGTGTCTGTCTGTTTGTCTGTATCTCTGTCTGTCTCTTTGTCAGTCTGTTGCCATCACCATTTCACTTGGAATTTGGCGTCACTTTCTTTCGTAAGCTGGAAGTAGCAGGTTGACATCAATTGGCAAAAACAAAAATAAAAAAACAAAAACAAAAACAATAAACGACAGATTTCAGTATCTGGAGTAAACGCAACTGAAAGTGAAAAGAAGCCATCCGCAAAGGGATTACTGGTCTTTCACTTTTACAAAAAAAAAAAAAACAATCATTTTAATGAATACATACATTAAAATTAATTGAAATAGCTGATACATATTAATATAATATAATATTAGCTGAACCCTGCGTATACGTAATATTTTACCAAACTGATGCATTTATCCTAAACAATTTTGCATTCTCTAATCTACTATAAATATGATTGAGAATAATATAATGACATGTTTGTCAGTCTTCCCCTTCACTAACGTAACATTTTAGTAAATTGTACTTAATATTCTAGGCAATTATTTTTCATACGCCGCGTGATCAATGAGAAAAAAATGAAATTTTGATTCTCACTTACCATGTACAAATTCATATCTCTCTCTCTCTGTCTCTCTGTTTCTTTTTAAAAGAGTAAGCCTGCAATGAAAGAAATTCAATGTTAAATTTTGCCACCCAAGTCATCAAAATATATTTATATTATTAAGTTATTTGTTAAAGTGTTTTTCATGTTGTAAATGATTTGTTCGTAATACGAGTCTAACAATGAAAAGAGTGCAAAGTAAACATTAAACATATAAACGTATTGTCAAAGTCAACACAATAGGCCAGACCCTCACTAGCTCATTCATCATTGTCAAGGCCATCGATGAGACAGAAACGTATGGACGACTTTGACTTCTAAACAAACTGCAATTATGTTTGAAAATTATCTAATAAACGATAATATATGACCATATTTATAGCATGTGGTGTTGTCTTTACTACTCTTCAGAAATTATTTTGCCTAAATAAATACTAATATGCTGCGTCTGGCAATTAAAAGTGCCGAAATGAAGGAAGAAGAATTCGTTTGAAATTCGTATAGTCTTTGCGCACGAGCAGCACAAAAACAACTACATATGAATGATAAAAGAGTGAGCGCAATGGGCAATGTGGTGAAAGAAGAGCGCGGGTGTGGGTGTGCAAAGCAAAGACATCACTCTCTTATTTGAGTTGGTGTGGCCACGTGATGCTGCTTGCAGTGAATGTTAATAACATTTTCTGCCAACAGCAACAACAACAACAACAGCAATAACAACTGCAACTACAACAACGACTACAAGAAATTTACGCACTCGACAACTGAAACGAGCAAATTCTCAACTAAGGTGCGCGAAATAATTTAACGGTACAGAGACAAATACTTGACTTTCAGTTTATGAATTGATTGCACTCTGGTTTCATTTTTTTTTTTTTTGTCTATTTTTCTTTACAATTAGAGTTAATATTTTTCTATTTTCTTTACTTTAGTTAACTATTTTTTTTATTTATTTTTTTATTGTTGTTGAACTAACGCACATTAATTTGTTTGGTTTACTTTCACTGGAAAAGTCTTAAATATTTACACTTATACACTTGTATATGTATGTATGTATATTTCGCGAACCTTGCATTGCTGCTATTGCTATTGTTGTTGCTGTTGTTGTCGTTTTCTTTAACGAGCTCATCCTTGTTGCAGCTAGTCTACACACATGCCACGCCCTCTACCCAAATTGCACCCAAAAGTGACTTGGTCTCTGCTTACTTTTACTACTTGACGCTACTATTTGCGGTATTGCAATTAATTTTTGCTCTGTGTGGGCGTGACCGACGAACTACAGCAAGTTGACACACTAATTTCTGATTCTGATCTCCGTAACAACAGTAACAACAACTACAACTATAGCTACAACAGTTACAGTTACAGTAACAACAGCAAAAAACCTTTTTTACTCTCTGTGAAACGCTCTCATTTAACGCCTGCATGGTCTCGCTCAACTTATCAGATGGCAAGTGCTATGATAGTGTGGATGAAAAAAGGGGGGAACAGAGGAGAGAAAAGAAGAGCGAACTGTGTGTTGCGGTGGGATAAGCAAGAAGTGGAATAATGCCTGGTGTAGCTGTTGCGTGGTTGATAAGACCAGACATTGTTGTTCTTATTAACAATTTACATTTAACAGACACGTTTATATAACACATACACATATACATACGTATATGTACATACATATTTGAACAAAGGCACCAATCTAAGGACACAAATCAATAATATTGAATTTCAATTTGTATAGAAAATGGGTATAATAACCTCGCGATAAACCTTTCAATATTATTCTCCATGTTGTGGTTTTATCACTAATTCGTTTAATATTGATCGCTTATTATGTGTATTTGTATGTGTGTATGTATGTGTGTATGTATGTATGTGTGTGTGTATGTATGTACATATGTATGCATGTAGGTTATTACGACAATTTTAAAGAATATTATGAAGAATTTCAACTTTATATAGTGCATGAACTCATAAGAAATTGCCAGCACACTTAAAACACTATATACATACAAACATACATACACACATATAAAGTACTTACTTGTCACTTTTATTTCACTTTTTATTAACTCACGCACTGGTAGAGAAACTAGAACTGAAGACCACGATGACCAATTACATTATGAAAGACTATTAGCATAATGACGCTCTTTAGTTTCATTTCTTTGAAATGCATTGGAATACTCTTTGCAGTTGAACAGTTATAATGCGATATCATTTAGTAATCAATGTCAGAGGGAAATCGTCTCTCTTCTAATTTGTTCTGCTCTTATTATTATATTAAACCTCCACGTATACTGCATATGTATGTATATATGTATGAATACATACATATGTACATATAACAGTTAGTACTGATCTGCTCTGGCATTTAGCACACATTTACTCCTTGTCAACTGATTTATGGCAGCGATATTAAATTTGTTAATTGTCATGAATCCACGCCGCACTTTCCCATCTCTCTCTCTCTCTATGCCTCCTTGTCTATCGCTCTGCCACTGAGTTGAGTTCCATTAAATTCTAGAGTCTAACCTGAAAACAGATAATTAGAGCACGAGAATTGTGGAAATGTTTGTTGTCATGGTGCCTGTATACGAACATACATATATACATTCATGCATACATACATATGAACACACAATGTGCATACATATTTTGGAAGAAAAGTTTATAACTTTTTATGTACTTATGTATGTATGTATGTATGTATGTATGCAGCATACATTTAGAGAGCGTATGTATGTATGTATATGCATGTCCTACTCTTAGATTTGACAACTTAATTACAATGCAGTTAAATAAGAATAAGTAGATTAAGGAAGAGAATGTTTATTTTAGCAGATACTTTGATTGCCTTTGCTGGGAGTTAAGGTTAAGCTAAAGACTTAAAATAACAGTACAAAAAATAACACAACAAATATGTGCGTTTGTATGTATGTATGCATGAATATATATTGCCAGTTAATATATAGAATTTCTCGATTTCGAAATACCCAATTAAACAAAAGTTTGACCCAAATTCTGTTTACTTTCTATAAAAGATATCATAAGTCTGCAACTGAATTAAATTTCAAACTTTTCAAAGTATATAACATGGATTTGTATTGACTTTTCTATTTCAACAATAGAAAAATTCTTTGTGTAACTTTTTTGTCTTAGCAAACTTATTGACAAGAACTCTCAACAGTAGGATAACTGTTATACATGTATTTGTAGTTATATTTTAAATGATTATGAATATTGGTCAAACGAAGAGCAAGAGAATTATTTAGATTGCTCATTCATTTTCCCTTTTTTTTTTTTTTGTTCTGTGCTTGGTTTTTGTGTGTTTAATGTTTTCGTTTTTTTTTTTCCCCCCTTAGTTGATTCAAATTCAAATAGAGTTGTTCTTGAATAGTTTGGTATCTTTTTAAGCCGACTGTCAGTTTTGTGAGTTACTTTCATTCACTTTGTCGAACAAAAAAGTAGATTGTCTTCTTTCCTCTGATAATGATGACGATGTTACAAGCTGCTAACGACGTTTCGTTCGTTTGTTCGCTTCAAGATTGACACTTTTATTCAACAAGCATGACTCCATCTCTAGCTTCAACTAAAACTCCAGCAAGTGACTCTGACTCTGACTCTGACTCTGACTCTGGATTCAACACTGTTGGCATCTGTATCTTTTTCTCTATTGAGAGACAAAACGAAAGCAGCAAAAACAATTTGTCGCAAATCTACACTTGTAAAGCAAAGCAAAGGCAAGGGTATCAAAAGGGGTGGAGCATTATATGTGTGTGTGTATGAATGTGTGTGTATGTGTTGGGATGCGGTGAATTCGCAACGGAGCGTTGCAGTTACACGTTGCACGTTCTTCGCAATGCAACAGCACAATTTGCAATTGAAAGTTTTGCTCCAACAAACTAGATGAAAATACAAAAAAAAAAAAAAAAATGAAAAAAAAAAGAAAGAAAGAAAAAAAAGAGAAACAATAACAACAACCACAACAACAACAGCAACTTCAACTATTGATCGATTTTCAAAAGTCGAAAACGAAAATGAAGACGAAGACGAAGACTTTCCCATCTTGAATTTGGTTTCGGACTTCATTTATCTTACTTGTTGCCTTAGATCACGTTCTTTTAAGCTACGTGAAGAAATGGCAAATAACTATTTCATTCTAGGTAAAAGGCAAAATCTGAAAGAGGGAAATAGATACATAGATAGATAAAGACAGAGGAGGAGAGATTCCAGTCTATTGGCCTGGTCTAACCATGTAGCCACAATGAGTATTCATTGTTTATAATTATTTAAAATATTGAGTTTATAAGCTGGTTTCAATTTTTTTTCGCAACTGGATTCAAATGTGTGCTTAACGCTATTTTGGTCAATAACATCTGGTTAAATACGATATATAAACACGATATATATTCGGTACACATATATCTATGTCTGCTTCTGTTGCTGTTGCTGTTGTTGTTGTTGTTTTGGCAAAATTCATAGGCGTGAAATGGTTAAAATGCTCAAAGATGGTGGCTGAAATAGCAACTGGGACTACAGTTGGCTGCTTGGTTTTTTTCCTATATTTTTTTTCTTTTTTTTTTACCCGGTTTTGGGCATTCAATGTTTGCGTATATGTATATATCCATTTTGGTTTTTCCGTTACGCTTGAACGCCAAAGTCATTAACTTTTTTTTTTTTCTTCTCTCTCCATGTACTTACGTATTATTGCATTTGAGCGTGCTATTGGCCTATCGAATAAATAATAATAACCGTAATAATAGCCATAATTATATAGACAACTACATTATCGTCTGCTTTTTTCATCTTCATTTTTTTCTTCATTGGAAAAATGTAATTTTTTGGCTAAATTTAGAGCTAATGAGCATTTCAATTTACTGCAAATATAATTTTAAAATTTTATATAGATTTTTAATACGTTTATAAACTTGAAAAAAAAGAAAGATATATACATACATGCGCATGTATATAAATTTCATTCAAAGAAATTACCCGGCACGGAACTACCGGTTTGGTTTTTTGCTAAATATTTGAAGCGTTTGCAAATTTTATTTGCTTAATGTTCAGTTAAAAGTTATACTAATCACAGTTTGTACAGGACCTAATGCAGGTCTTAACGTGGTGACCCCGACGTTTTAACATGTCTTTTATTGCTTTACATGGTGACCCCGACATGTTAACATGTCTTTTATTGCTTATGCATTTCTTTTTATTGAGAATGAATAAAAATGAGAGTAGAATAATGATCTTTTATAGATCGATTATTGCCCCAATATAATTTGCATTGAATTACAATATAAAATTTGCTTGGAATGAAACACCTGGAAATGGTTTTTACTAATATTTTGATGTAGCTATCTGATATTTAGAGCATTTCTAGAACAACTTGACTCACCTATTATTAAATTTAATTTGGAAGTTTGCTAAGTAATTTTTAAGATACTCGAGATAATGTATCCCAGGAGCACAGTACAAGCCCAACCCCTCATAATTCAACATGCCAACTACTACCCCTACCCCTACCCCCCACCAACCAATTGCCAATCATTTCAATCAGCTGCATTCGGCAGGTCTACCTAACTCTTTGGAATCCGATTTGGTCTTGTCTCACTAGCCCAATGGCTTGGAGTTCCAATTAAACTATTAACTCGAAGCCAAGGGTAACTATCAACTGTCTACATCAACTGACGAACCGCCAGCGGCTATTAAACAAAAATCTCAACATCAGCATCGGACTTTAGCCTACAGCTTGCAGCCTCTCACTGGGCGATGAAACTGGGGCAATTGTAATTAAAACGTTCTACGTGCCTCTCTCAGTTTTCGGCTTAATTTTTTTTTCTCTTTCTTTCTCTCTTTTCGCCTCCTCAATGTATCTGTTATTGTTGTTGTTGCTGTTGCTGTTGCTGTTGCTGTTGTTGGCTGACCGAATTTCCGAGGCATTTTACAAACTGAAAGAGCGTGTTAGATAGATAGATAGATAGATAGATTGGTTGGTTGTGGGAATGTTAGACGGGAGGATGTAATTGGGGGGTGGTGGGGGTTTTGATATTGATGTAAACGTAAGCTGCTCTGCCACATCGTTTGCCAGAGAGGAAAATTGAAATGAAAAGTCCAAAAAACTCAAAAACTGAATGCGTTCCAAGAGTTACTTTGATTGATCCAATTGAATAATTCGACGGCGTGACGCCACAAAAAAAAAAAATAAAAAAAAACACAAAATAACAACAATACAAAAATAACTAAAAACTAAACAAAAAGAAGAAGAAGAAATAAGTTAAAGTTATAGTTAAGTAAAATAAAGTAAAGTAATTGTAAAGAAAATATAAGTAAACAAATCTAAATTGGGAATAATGACAAATAATAAAGTAATATTTTGATTAGAAAGTTGTATAACCTGCAGGGGGGAGTTAAGGTAAGCGGCGAGGAACCGCTATCCGACCCATGTGAATTTTTTATGCAATTATTTCTTTTGCTCTTTTGGATTTGGTTTTGTGTAGTAATTTTTTTTTTTTTGGTTTTGTTTTGCCTTTTGCACGTACCTCAACAATATATTGTATAAGTAGCCACAATAACAATATGAATTACAAATACAACAATTTTATGCTAGCATGAATTTAATAAAACCTCGCCATATGATTTAATTGAAGACTCCGATCTGGTGGGCGGGCGTCAAGCAACGGGGTGACGGTTGCCGGTTGACGGGACACTGAGATTGCAGCTGTGTTTATATCTTAATTTTACAAATGATATGCCATTTTGATAGACATGCAAAAACAAAGCGTGATAGTGGGGGGGGGGGGAGGGTGCATCTATTTTAAACAAATAACCCAACAGCAAGCATATATCTATATCTATATATATAGTCATTGTTTTGATCCCATCAGGCTAAGGACCTAAAGCCTTTCGTTTATTTATCTAGATTTGAGTTAACAATAATTTAGATTTCATCTGAGAAATTGATAAAATGGCAAATATTTCTTTTGTTAGAGAGTGTCCTATATATTCCGTTTCAAATAAATTAATATATATAAAAAAATTATCAACATTTTGATATATTTTTTAAAAATATATAATATGTAATTATTAGTATTAGATAATTTGGTAATGATATATTCAATTTAAATAAAAATCGATCGAGCATAAAATAAGGAAAGAAATGCATTAACTATACATATATACATATAGTTAATATAACTACATAACATATATATACATATATGTACATATATATACGTAATACTGAACGGTCAGTGTATAGAAATTTTCGACACGAAACAAATAAGCTGAGGCCCCGTCCCACCAAATTTGACACCAAATTTATTGTTGTATTTTGTATTGTAGTGTTGCTTTGCCTCTCATCGTCTTGTTTTCTGTAATAACAAGACACTCTCTTGGTAAGCATTTAAAAACGCATCAACAAACCGTTTTCAAATTTAATTTCCCTTTTCATATTTTTGTCTGTTTTTTTTTTCTTTTTGGCTTTTGTAATTGTAATTGTAATAAATTTTTAAGCAAACAAGAAACGCCAAAAAAAAATTCCACTTACACAAGAAACAATTGCCAAATTAAGAGACCTTCAAATAAAACAAAAAAAAAAGAAGTAATTTTTACTCCCATTTAGCCATTGTTGGGTGGCGACAAACGCATTTACATATTTACATATGTATGTATGCTTGTACGTACATATGTATGTACATATTTTGTAGGTCAGTGTTAGAAAAGATTGTGTTCTTGAATTTAACATGGAATATAACACTTTTACATTTCGCACTTTGTACTCAGTTCAGTTTCAATAGCAAAATGCTTGCCATGTAACTCACTCTTATTACCACATCAACAGCCTGGCGTCATCCGGTAGGTAAAGCTAACGTTCCATTCATTGGCGCTATGTTTTATCCGGTGTGATTGAAATTTGATTAAGAACATATATACATACATACATACATACATAGCATGTCCACATATGCCAAATTATAAGCACGTTAGCTTGATTCTAAAAGGATTGGCTAGAGTGTATAACATCAAAAAAAAAAAACTAACCAGTAGAACAATTTTAGTATTCGCATATTGATAGATGGTTACGATCCACATATGTATGTATGTATGTATATAGGTATTTTCCATTCGCCTCTTTCACTGTCTGTTTGTCTTTATGAAACTTAAGATATGTATATATGTATGTACATATATGTGTATGTGTATGTGTATGTAAATTATGGAGACTGTTGAATTCCAGCATTTAAGTATGTATGTATGTATGTCTGTACAAAATATGTAGAGTATGGAGACACTTGAATTCTTTCAGCCTTTCAAAGAGCAGGTGTTTTCAGCACTTGACTTTTTGCACTCTTTCACTCTATTGCTGACTCTCTTCGTCTCTGCCTATCTCTTTCGCTCTCTCCCTGAACAATTTACTGAATTTGACCAGCAGAAATAACTGTTATGGCAATTTTTAAGCGTACTCACTTATTTCTTTAGTTATTCTGACTTGCTGCCCGTCGCGTGAGCATAGCTAACGCTCCCCACCCACCTCACTCTACCGCACCTTCTTTCTTCTATTACTACTGACTAAACTGAACTCGTGCCTGCCTTTCACTTCCACATAAAAAAAAAAAAGAAAAAAAAAGAGAGGGAAAGAGAGTCAGTGCACAACCGTTGCATGCAAATTGCTTGCCATTTCCGCTCATACTCATTTATGTATGTATATATGTATGTATGTATAGTAGATGTTTATACGTAAACGTAACTCTATTACAAACTCCAGCACAGATTCCGACTCCAAATGACTACAAACTGCAGCATAATTTAATTAAACGATGGCAAATTTTCCAGCTAATCAAACTACAAACGGCCACAGTAATGACTGAAGATTGAAAGACTCTATTTTCTTACCCTCCCCACTACCCCCCTCCCCACTACTCCAAAACTCACCCTCCTTTATTGTTATTTATTTTCTATGCTTATATACATAATTGTTGTTGTTTTTTTTTTTTTGTGTTTTACGCAATCTTTGAAAGAAACCATTTTGAAAAAGCAGCACTTCAGGTTTTAAAAAGGTGTTTGAACCCTCACTGACTTATTGCCCTCGAGCCAATATCTAAAAACGGGTTGAAAGAACACGAACACGAAGCTATAACAATTATGAAATCATTGAAAATCAAAGAATATTTTGAAAAAAATATACATATGTATATAGATATATACATATATATACATATTCCTTGGTCATTAACATTTCGCTATACATATGTACATATATGACATAACACCATGGGCATCACATGGGCACTAGTTTTTCGGCAGTTCTTTTAATAACTAGTTTGCCCCGCGGGTTAGCAAATGATTCGGCTGATTTAATATGCAAAGAGATATAAAAAAAAATATATATATATGTATGTATATATAAATCTCATTTTTTTGTAAAGAGTTCAAGAAACTTTGCCTCATGTCTATATATGTATGTATGTATGTAATATATTTTTGATTCGCCATTATTTGATTAAGTATTTTTCTTCTTTATGTTATGCAAATCAAAGAAATTCCGACAGATATGGTCAAAAGAAATTGTTGACCAAGATCTACTTGGTCATTATTAAATTTATTAAATTGACTTTTGATCCTGTTTAAGATACATTCATATGTATGTGAATACGTATTTATTTAAGCCAAGTAAAAGGCATAAGCTTTAAGCCAAAAATATGAGATGAAGTTGCATTAGTATAGCCAAATTCAAATCCCTTGGCCATAATTTTATTTCATCTACGATCGCACATGCTTGATGAACTGTAACCATAATCTTGATGAACTATAACCACTAGAATTGGTCCATGCCACACGTACGTATGTGTACATATGTATCTATATGTATATATGTATGTATATATTTATTTATATATAAAATATATATTTGGCTGTTGAAAGCTAAAATCATCCCTTAACTTCAGTGATCCCTCGAGAAAAGGCCAACTCCTATCGCAAACAACACAAAATACAAATAAAGAAGAAGGAAGAAGAAACAAATATACTAACTAGGAAAGATGACTTTAGAATACTCTTGTTTTGTGTTCTCAATATCGATAGTTAATATTTACATATATAAATCTATAAATAATACAGGAAATATTTGGAGAAAAACTTGTTTTCAAATTTGATTAAATTAATTCAAGAATACAAAGATTCTGTGAATGATAAACAGGAACTAAGTTTATATTTTATAGGGTATAAAATTGTTCCACCAGCTACGTTTTAGTATTTTTTTTTTTTTTTTGTTTCGTATACTTCCTTTTTTTTTTTGGCGACTTATAGTATATGTACGTTTGTATACCCTTTTGTAACCTATGGAGGGTATACACCGAGTATAAAAGCGCTAACGAACCAAATGTGGTCTTTCATGTTGGTGATGATGGTGATGATGGCGATGATGGCGATGGCGATGGTGATGATGATGATGATGATGATGGTGGTGGTGGTGGTGGTGGTGGTGCGGGGTTTCAATCCCTAATGGCCTGCACATGTGCTACGTGGTAGCAAACGAACTGCAATCGGACCCACCCACAAAAATACAGTCAACCAACACCCAATCCATCCGCCATGGTGATACATGTTACCCAACTAACAAATGTCCAAAAAGAAATCGACGCCGTCACGTAAACTTATTTTAATAATCACATAACTTTCGGCATTTACACCGCCAGTCGAAACGCAATGGAAAAGAAAACCAACACAAAAAAAAAATGGCAAAGGAACAAATTCTCGGAATGTTAAGCAATCGATATTGACAGCGACATTATGATACCCTGTAATAAGCATAATACATATTACATGTCAGATCCTCTATTTATATATACATATATAGAATCAGTCATTGAACTAAGAATCTTAAATTCAAGGATATCTATTGGACATAAGTAGAATTTGAATTTATTTCAAATTCCATTAATTAGTCTCTATATTTTATTTGTAATGGAAAATTCTATATATATAATTATGCATATATACCTATTTGAAGTGGAACCTAAATTTATATGAAATTCCAAAAACAAGTTTCTACATCATATTTCTAATGCAGAATTATGGGGTCTATATAATTTGTATAATTCGTCATCATTTAATGAAGTCTGATAGGGATTAGAAAATTTCTAGGATTAGGAAATTTCTAATTCATATTCTAAATTTGACTAGTACTAGTCAGATCTATAACTATACAATAAACTGTATGTACCTTAATAAATATATATATATATATATATATATAAATATTATTCTACATATGTATCATATACATATGTATATACTATATTATTAATGCTTTGTAACTATTCAAAAAAAAAGCAAATATTAATGAACTTTTGTTTTCAAATTCCCCCAATCGAATCAATAATTTATTATAATTTTCAAGTAATTTTTCTACTCAATATAGGGTATCTTAATATCGGTATTCCCAACCTTTGCTTACAGGATTTTTATTCTTTGCCCAAAAGTTGTATTGTAGTAGAAGTTTTTTTTTTTTTTTTTGGTGTGTGTTTTTTTGTGTGTGTTTTTGGTGTGGGTTTGGTGTGTGGCCAGGCGCTAGCGCTTAAATGGGATTTGTGGGGCACTTTAGTGTCAACTTAAACAATAAGTTGACCAAAAATAAAAATAAAACAAAAACAAAAACGAAACAAAAAAAGAAACTGGAATGCAACTTTTGGCGTGACTCACGAGAAAGAAAGAAAATTAAGCTTAACTACTCAACTCATCTCTAGACCCAGATCTTAAAACGTGTCCACACAGCAGGTGGGCCTAAAAGTACAGAGAGAAAAAAAAGAGAGAAAAAAAAAGAGAGAAAAAAAGAGAGAGAAAAATGAAAATGTAGCAAATACTTAGAAAAGTTAAACCTTCTTATGGTCAATCCTGGTCTCTAACTGGCATAGACCAAGTTTGCTTTTTTTTTTGTTGTTGTTTTTGTTGCGTAGGAACTGAAAGTCAAATCTCAGCTTGAGCCCAAGCCAGAGTCTTAGCCTTTCGCTTTTAGCATTGTATTTTTCAGGTTTGGGGCATTAAATTACATTTTATTTGCAACTTTACTTTCGCAAAGCAGTCACTCGGAATGAATACCATAAACCCCCCCCCACCACCAAAACCCCCTTTAACCCATCCCCCAAATACACTCAATTTGAGAAATAAAAAACATTGATTTAAAGTGGGATCATTTGAAAGGACAGGTAGATATATGTAATTATTTGACATCGCCATATAATTAAATTCCCTAAATTAGGGAAACTAATTAAGTTTCATATGACTGATCATCTAAGAGATATATATTTATATATCTTTACGGTTTCAAGATAAATTTAGATATAGAATAGTTAAATAGACAAACAAATTTTAGATCTTTTTTTTTTTTTTTAATAATTTTGAGATTTTAACTTATGATTTTCTATACTTACATACATATGTATGTCTAATATTTATATTCAAATAGTTATCAAACTATTCCAAATTTCTGAAATATTTCCTTACAAATATACATATATGTGTAAATACAGTCTGTTCTGTCCATATCAACATATTTTATATATTTTTCAATCTTTCCATAGATCTGTTCATAAAACATATTTTCTGTGTCCTTTCAAAGCTATTTTAAATACATATAATTCAATCCCCAAAAATCTCAAAATTTAACAAAGTTTTCGAATATGTATGTATAATCTATTGAGCTGATTTTACAACTGAAAGGGTATGGAAAACTCGGCTTGACCTGAACTAGATATTCGAAATCTTTGTTATTACTATTTTGATAGAGCTTTTCTTTTCGTTCTCTTTCATTTTTTAAGTCTCTATCTCTGGTATCGCCGGTAGATTTATGCCAAAACAAAACAAAACAAAAAAGAAATATACAAAATTTTCTGCTTTTTCGTTTTCCCACATATTTTCTTGTTGTCCGGTGAGCGGAAAGATGCAACAAAACAAAATTCCATAACTAAGTGAAAACATCGAATTTTAAATACCCTTTTCTCGCCTAGTTATTGAATTATAAAACACGCTCTAGAAAACCAAACTAAATAAGCCAAATAAATAAATATACAGTTTATCATCGCTCAATATTTATAAGAAAAACTATTGTTACTGATCAAGAATATATATGTAATTATATATGTACCTATATATAATTCTTTGATCTTCTTCCTCCATTAACTATTTCCATATACCCTTTTTACACGATTAAAGAATAAAAGAGAAGAAAATTGCACAAGAAAAACGTTTGCATTGGAATTTTTGCCTCGTTTTCCTTTCCATTTTTTGTCTTTTGTTATCAAAACAAAATACGCAAAAAGAAAAAAAAACAAAAAAGAAAAAGCGAAAAAAATAAAAAGAGTAGAAAAATATACACTAAAAGTAAGTATATCAAAAGTGACCAGACCCTAAATGCAGGCCACAAACACACAAAAGATATTCCGGTCTGTTGGAACCGGTCAAGTCCGCCATAAAAATAAATCAAATTGTAAGCCAGGTGGAAATGTTGAGTTCTTAGATACCCTATAACAAATTTTGAACTAATCTATTGTTTAATAAAAAAAATGCCCTTTACAACAAATGGGCAATTTGTAAAATATTTTAAGAGTTTTAGTTAGTGGAATGTTTGCATTTTGGCAGGATTAAATGGATTATGAAAATGCTCAAGAAAATATAGTTTTTCATTTTATTTCGTTTTATTTTTTTAATTGCCTAAGACAAAGATTTAATCTTTTTAAAAATAATATATATTTTAAAATTATTAATTTTTTAAAAAACGTAAAATCTAAAACACTTAATTCTCTATAGTCAAATAAATATATAAATATATATATATATATAAAGAATTATTATTTCTTTTTTTAAAATTGCGAAATCTAAAACACATTTTTTTTCAATAAAATATAGACAAAAAACATATAGATATATAATCTATAAAATATTCCCGCAATTACTATTTATTTATTTTTTTTTTTCTAAACAAAAAAAATTTTTGGATCTTAAAAAAAATTACTATGAATTAAGCAACCTAAATATTGATAAATAATTATAAATTTTTACCTTTAAAAAAAACAAGATTTTCATAATTAAAAGAAAATTGTTTTAGGCCATTTAAATCTTTTAATAATTCTAAAAATATATATATATTTTCATTTTACATTAAGTCCAGTTACTTTTTCAAAAAGAAAACCTCATTTATTTTGAGAGAAGTTATAGAATAAATGGGAATACGATCGATCGAGCGTTATTATTATATACATACATACATACATACATAGATACCGAGCATTTGGTCTGTGACCAGATGACAAAAGCCATCATCTCTTATTTATTTTCTTTATATTTATCTTTGTTAATTTTGTTTTATAATTTTTCGTTTTTATTTTTTACCCTGTGTCATTGTTGTTCTTTAGTTTTTCTTTCCTTTCCTTTTTTTTTTTTTTTTTTTGTTTTTTTGTTAGTTGCTTTTGTCGTCCAGCAGGTTCTTGCAACTTAATTAAATGTTGACATAGTGCACAAAGCTACCTTCTTTTTGAGACTGTGTTATTTTACTTCATCTTTTTTTATTTTTGTTTATTTTTACTATTTCTTTTTTCTCTCTATTCTGTTTTGTTTGGCTGTTTCTGTATATGACAGGAACTTAAAGTGTAAATGAAGTAATAGCTGTTAAAAACCAATTTTGCGTAAATTATAAAAGCTTAATAGACGGGAACCTTTGAATAACAATATTTCTTACATATACATATGTATGTACCTGCCCTTCCACCATAAACCTTTACTCTTACTCTTCTCTTCTCTTCACTTTACTTTTCTTCTCTTCTCATCTGGTCTCTTCTCTTTTGTATTCTTATTGCAGTTCGGTGGAGTTGATTGCTTTGCTGGCCATATCGTGCACCTTCTTTCTGTTCATGCATACAAATAAATTAAACAGCCGCCTCAAGGAAATGGAAGTGAAGCTACAGCCATCCGAGTTCTCAGCATTGGGTCTAACTGGAGGCAACAATCACATCAGTGGCCATGATGCGGGCAGTAAGTTACAACAACATCAGAAACAATAACAAAAACCAAAAAAAAAAAAAAAAATACATGCAAAAATAGATGCATATCTAAACAAAACACAAAATAGAAACAGAGAGAGCATGAGAGCGGGCGAGAGAGAGAGAGAGAGTGCAAAAAAACCAGAAGTTAACTGATTCTTGTCTCGCTCGATTGCATATCACGTTGTGTATTATGCGATGATACAGGAAGTTAACGGTGCAAAAAATACTAGAACACAATATGCAAAAAATATAAATAAAAATAAAAACATAGGCAACTGATTTATACCCTATAACTCTAATATTTGCAGTGGATAGTATTCCAAAAAACAAAAAACAAATAAATGTAAAATCAAAAAAATAATAAAACAAATTTTAATCTTGCTTAGATTAGATTACAAATTAAAGAGAATTTTTTATAGTAATGGATAATTTTTGTTTTAATTTTTTGTATAGATTTTTCTTGTTTCATATTTTTGTTAGTTTTTTAGTTTATCATTTTAAGAAAATCAAATTTGCAAAATTCACCAAATCAATATAACCCCCCTTTTTGTAAGAGTATAAAAACAAAACGAAACGAAAGAAAAAATAGGTAAATAGCAACGCCCAATTGATTTTTAATTACCATAGTGACCCGAACATATAATACCCTCAACCTTCATTGCGTTTCCTGTTCTCCTTTTTTCTCTTCTTTTTTTTTTCTCTTTTTCTCTCTTTTTTTTTTGGCCAGGGCTTATATTTTTGTTATGCCTTTTCACCATAAATTAGTTGTCCATTTTGGAGCTAAATTAGTGCGCCATTGCTTTATGCATGAATAAATTATGGCATATTTTATTTAGTTGGGCGGAGGATGGGGCGGGGTGGGGAGTATTTTAAGCGCCACAGACATTACACTAATAAACTGATAAATTAAAATCAACATAATATATGTACGTATGTATGGATGTACTATACATTATTCGTAGATAGTTTTTAATTACAATATGTATGGAAATGTTTCCAAATGCTTTAGCAGCATTAATAAATTATTATTTAGCTCTCTATGTTAACTGTTGGCTAACCTGAATGAGGTAAAGGTTTACTCCCTTTACTATTCTCTATATTAGCCTTTTGACATGACTAAAGTTGATATATGTATGTAAATAATTTAATAAAAAAAAAACTCATAATTTTCAACGAAAAATAATCTATTTAATTTTGTAGTAATTGAATTAATATTTTTTTTTTTAATTTTTAGCTTAGAAAGCAAAACAACTTTATTTTGTTTTTTTCTTGTGTTTTTTTTTCTTGTCAGTTTTGATATTCAGGTCATTCTTATAGCCTTGCTTTAGTAGTAGTTTACATCAGTCAACTAGTAGATCAGTCATATATATATATATATATATATCTTCCATAAAAGCAATTGTAATCATAGATGAAAAAAAAAACTAGTTATAGTCAATAGAGTGCAAAAGAGTTCATGTGAGCGAATTGCGAATTGTTGACTGCGTTTTCAATTGTTTTTATTAGACGGGTTTAGTTTAGTTTATTTATTTTTTTTTTTTTTTTTTGGTTTGTTAAGACACTTTAGGCCCACTACAGTATGCCAATCATGCGTTCATTTCCCCTTATAAGCTGAAAAAATAAACAGAATAATAAAATGCCCTCTCTCTCTCTAAGTCCTCCAAGTTGAGTATTCTGTCAATAAAAATTGTCATTTTAATTGCTAAAAACTATTGCCAGTCATACTACATACTTATGAAATTAGTAAAATGAATTACTAAATAGGGCAACAAATATAGGATATACTCTAAAACCTCCGCCCCCTCCTTTTCCCTCTCTAGCTAATGACACAATTATTAGGTAAAGGAAAATCTTGAAATCAAATCAAAATTTCAACTATGCAAAAACTGTAATTTCCATGCCGGAAGTTTCTTCTTTTTTTTTTTTTTTTTTTTTTTTCTTTCTCCCCACACACCATATAATTGAACTTGTAATTTGATAAAATTGGCTACAACCAACACCAGCTGCTACTACTGAAATTTACATCATGACTAACTTTAATTCAATGATTTTTAGTTAACTGAAATTTTGTATTAGAGTGAAATGAAATGAATATATACATACAATTAATACTGAATGAATGCAGTGCACCGAGTGAATGAATGAAATGTTAAATGAAAGCCATAATCAAAGTAGCTAGCTTTTGTCATACAATCATTTATATATATACATAGTATAATTCACATCAAATCGAAACTATATAATTACGAATATATTCATCCAGTAAGATATAATTAGATTTGTACTACAATTTTAATTTTTATCTAAGGTGAAGGTTTACACTGAGTTCACTTTGACATTGCTGTGCGGGGTCAAATGATGATACCTTCTACTATTTGTAATCGTTTTTGGATGTGCTGGACTTTGGCCAAATTCATTATCATAGCAAACCAATATTAGTAAAAATACTTTTGTAGAATTGAAAATACTTTTAGAAAAGTATTTTAATATCTTAATACTTGAATTGCGGGTAAAAGACATTTGCAGAGAGACTGTTGCCAACTATAGGTAACCTCCAAGTACTGCTGGACTTAATAATACTACATTTTTCTCAAAATACTTTTGCCAAATTCATTTTAAGAGTATGCCAATTGCTTCTCATACTTTTTTCATTGTCAAAATAATTTTGCAGAACTTCAAATACTTGAATTCTTATTTTCTGCCACTTGAATTGTTGTTAAAATACTTTTGCAAAAGTATTAATTTTTTGCATTTTAATTTTAATCAAAATTTTAATCGAAATGTTTCTAAAATTCTTAAATTCTTTGTTAAAAAAAATTGCTTAAAACAAGTCTTAAATGTAATTAAAAAAAAGCATCTATTCTAGCCACCAAAATTTTTTTTTTTTACTTGGTAATTAAAAAAAAGATATTAATGTAGCAAACTACATTTTTTGTTGTTTTAATAGAGCCATATAAACTACACTAGAGCAAATGATAGTACCCATTATAAATGTAATTATGTTGCATATAGTATATATATATGTATATAATGTATATATGTATATTATATTATAATGTACTTGTAATGTATAGCAAGTACATATTTTAAAGGGTCACGTGCGTTCAATGCGAACAAATGTTAAAAAAAAAAAAAAAATATACAAATTCTTCTTTCAAAATGTACAAATATTAGTAATGTCAACTAAAAAAGACCCGGTAAAAAGTGCATAGACAACCAGTTAGTTGCGTCAGTTAAAGACACCTACCTACCTACCTACCTAACTATCGTTTATATAACATGGTACATATTTATATTGATCGGAATGACATGCAGGGGCGTTGTGATCTCAGAAGCAAAAAAAAAAAAACCGAAATAAAATGAAATTTCAATCATTGCGATGATCCTAAAATAGTCATATCCGCAATATCGATTAAAGTGAAAGTAGTTTTGAAAACCAAAGAAATTGTTTAGAAAATGCTTGATATAAAAATTTTGATGTATCTATTTTCTCTTTAAGTATATTTTTTTTTGTAAAAAAAAATGTGTATTAAAATTGCAATGGTAGCTAAAATATGTATATATGGTTTATTATTTTGTACGCCACCTCTGTAAATTTTTAGCTTAAACGATTATTCCATTCTCGTTCACACATTACTTTACCTGGTTTACCTTCGTTGATAAAACGCTTATGCGGCCAATAACCGGAGTTAAAAGCTGATTGAAGGTTGGTCTTAGAACATGATCTATATAATGTATATATATGTATGTATGTATGTATGTATTTATGTTGTGGCATGGTCACTGTTGCATTCTCTATTGTAGTGTAACTGTAAACAAATGTTCTTTGGGGCCAGACCACACGGAATTTAGAGCAAGCAAACTTCTTAAAGGTTTTGAGGTTTACCGCAAAATGTGTATTTCATTTTTGGCTCAGTGAGTTCCGAAAAAAAAAAAAAAAACAGTTAACAACGACTTTCATCCACAACGTTTTTCTTCAGATTTTAGCAGAGAAACTGCCCAAATGACCAAATATAGCAGAAAAAACAAAACAAAAACCAAAATCAAAAATAAATAAAAACAATTTTGGTTAATTTTTGTTTTTTTTTTTTTGTTATTTTTCTTTTTGTTTCGAATTTGGATTGGGACGTTTTTTTTTTTTTTTTTTTTTTTTGTTACCAACTTCCTTGTTCATAGTGAGGCCAAATAGGAGTACTCAAATCTTTTGGCCAAACAAAACCGAAAGTGGTCCATTCGACCTACACTGCAGTTAAAACTGGCCAAGACGCATTTCGAACGCGACTTGAAGAAAATCAAGACATTTTTCCGCATTTGGACCTGTTTAGATGCTCAAATTGCAGTCATTTGACTCTATATATACATATATATATATAATTATATATACGGATATAAGGGGTGGTTCGGTATAACTAGATAAATACCAACAGGCAGTAACATTTTAATTGCACTTACTTTAGCCATTTGAAATGAAGTTAAGTGAATTGATTTTGGGTTCATCCACGCACACTCCGAACAATTCCTTTATAGCCATCTATCTGTCCATATAATGATCCCTATCGAATATTCAATCTGGAAAAGGAAAGTGAAAGGAATCATCAACACGATGAGCTTGCATATATTTATTTCACTCGTCTATATGTATGTATGTATGTATATATGTATGTATAAGCATATTTATTACTTCCACGTTTACCAAAAATATTGCATAAACGTCTTAGAAAAGTAAAAGTCTGACTGGGAGCATATTTTTCTTTTTTTTTTTTAGTTTTTTATGTTTTTTTTGGGTCATCAAAACAGACTTGACCCAATTAATAAGTGAGGTTATGATCTGATTTGATATTTCCCATATTTTAATGACAATAGAAATGAATTTGCTATAGATATATGCAGTGGGTCAACTGTGCAATTGAAAGACTGATAAAATAAATATAATATTCATAACAGACATAACAAATTTTGATATAATAAATAATTGACAATAAAAATATCAATTTCTAAATAATAAAATATTCTAAATGGAATGGCAATAATATTATTTCACCAAAGAAATTGTATTGATCGACCCACTATGCAGGGTTCCCAGTTTCTTATTGGAAAAAAGATTTATTCCATTATAAAACTGCATACGCCATTTAAATTGGGCAATAGGATGATTATATCATATGTACATATATACATAAATAGAATCAATATTTAAGTATATACTTACATACATAAATGATAAATTAAAATATTTTATCTAATAATTCAATTTTAATACTTACAGAACACGATGATATCAATACACTACACGGCACTTATCAATATTTAAAAAGCACTGGACAGGTAAGCGATAAATTTATTAAATTTTATTTATTGTATTGCATTTGGACCATTTATCGACATTTATCCATTATACTTAAATCCATTATTTGGTGGCAATTATCGATGGATATTCATACGGCTCCTTGGTGTTTGATACATATGTATGTATGTATGTGCCTGCTGTTCTCTCTTCACTCTGCCTGCTGCTTTCCATAAATGTTTTTTTTTTTTTTGTCAATTTTGTTTAGAATGCAGCTCATTACAATACGCCGTAGCACACTCACTCTCACTTTATATCTCTCTCTCCATTTGTTTCTGTATCGCCCGCTCGCCAACTCGCCAACTCGCCCACTCGCCCGCTCGCTAGCTCTCCCTCTTATTTTTGGGGAGAGAATTCACACATATTCATACATGAACAATATAAACAACACAAACAAATTCTAGCTATAGTTCTATCTCCAACTATTACTGTATTTAGCTAGCTCTCTCTTTGCCTCTCATTTTAGACTGTCCCCCCTTTTAGTTCTATTATTCTATCACTATGACTGCCCCCTGTCTCTATCTCACTCTCTCTCTCTCTCTCTATCTATCTTTGACTGTCCTGAAGACTACTAACACAGAAATTAAACTTCTTTGACCCTTTATTTTCCTCTTGAAATTTAGTCAGAGTGCAGGAGTTTTTTTTTTGTTTTTTTATTTTCGTTTTTTGTTTTTGTCTCGCTTTTTGGAATTTTTAGTTGGCTAGCGTCAGTTGCGACATAGAAAAGATAGAAATTCGATTTATAAAAAGATTAAAAAAAAAACAAACTTGTAAAGGTAAGTCTCAACTCTGTGGGAGATGAGGATTATGTATGCTGCTCTTTGCGAAATATGCTTTTGCGAAATATGATTTGCGAAATAAGATGGGATAATGGGAAAACTGTGCCCCAGGTGCCTCCAAGAAAAAATAATAATAATAAACACTAAATAAAAAAAAAAATAAAACGCGTTTTGTCCCAATTAATAAACGACTCAACTTGTATTACTTTATACCGTTTGTGTGTGTGTGCGTACGTGTGGGCATGTGTCTTTGTGTGTGTGTGTGTCTATTTGTTGTTGTGTATGTATGTATGTATGTATGTATGTCGCCGTCCCAAACCAAACTGCATCCTACTTTTGCAATCCGCCAGCTTCAACACTTGACCAGCAGTCAGCTAAACAACACACCTCGCGCTCAACTGGAAACGATATTCTTTAATCGTGTAACCAAAACTGGCAGCGAAAAGATGATGATGCTACTCAAAATCCTAGCTAAACGCAACAATTTTGAGGCACGTCGCGATGCTGAGGCACTTTATGAAGTTGTTTTAATGAATCCAGATTATGCTAACAATTTTCTACATAGCGATGTATTGAATTGTACAAGAGCTAATTCATATACGAAACATGTTGCATTTATCAATTTTGATAACCATAAGGAACCATGGCCAATATATATTAATATGATTAGAGATCCAATTGAACGTTTAGTTAGTTGGTTCTATTATGCACGTGCCGCATGGTATATAGCTGATCGTTATAGTACATTTGGAGCTGCCTATTTAATGCCCGATGTGAAATGGGTGCGTAAGGATTTTAATCGTTGTATTAAAGAACATGATCCGGAATGTATATACGAACAAATGGAAATGGGCAATCTGGGTGATCATAGAAGGCAATCTCTATACTTTTGCGGTCACGAAAGTAAAGTTTGCATGTGAGTAATAGTTGTTGTTGTTGTAATTGTTGTTGTTGTTGTTGTCATCGTTGAAATTATTGTTTATATAATGTGAATTATTTGATAACGAATTATTGGAATATTCAATTTTCACTATTCCAAAATGTTATTCAATATCGTAATGCGGGAAATTTTCAATTTAATATCAATTGTTTTAAACAATTTCTTATCTGTAAATACATTTTAATCAATATATCAATCTCACAGATATTGTATATTTGATATTCATATATGTATGTATATATATTCTTGTTCAATTATAAAAAGAGATCTATGTATCCCAACGTTTAACGTTCCGTCTGTATTAATGCCACAATATTGGAAACTTTTATGGAAAGATTTTCAACAAATTTCCAACTTCAAAAATGATTAGAAATTTCGTAAAAAAAAACCCCTATCGGGAAAGAAATATTCATATGTTCTTCTAAAAAGGGTTATTACGATAACCGGATTCATGGTACCCCTAGACCTCCGTCAGCTAGAACGAATTCTCTAAAGAATACATGACAAAAAGTAAATTAAACATTAAAAAAATACAAAAACCAAATGGGAATATCTCAAAATCGGCAAGCCGACTTTTAGGAACAGATTCTTACAACATTTTTTACATTTCAAAAAATACACGTTTAATATTTATAATCCGCATATGGTTACACGATTTCATTGTTAATCATTAATTAACAAACAAACAAACAAACAAACAAGATCAAAAAGAAAAAAAAAAATTGCCTCCGCAGGCCCTTCAATTCCCATGAGGCAATGCAGCGTGCCAAACAAAATGTGGAGGAACATTATGCAGTCGTTGGGACATGGGAGGATACAAATGTCACTCTAACTGTACTCGAAGGCTATATACCACGATTCTTTAATGGCGCCCTTGATGAGTATCATGCCATGCGACGGAGGCTTGGAAATGTGAATCGAAATTCATTTAGGCCCGGTTTGAATGATGAAATGCGTGCTCTACTCAGTCAAAATCTAACCAGGGAGATTGAGTTTTATCAGTTTTGCAGGCATCGTTTATATAAACAGTATATAGCATTAAAAATGGATGCAGATCCAAAATTGAGAGAATTTAATTAGTTTTAATAGTGTATGATTTCAAGAATAAAAGAAAATAAATAAATATATATATATATATATATATATATAGTTAAGCTATTCTAACTTTCGTACTATTCGTTGCTTGCTCTTCGGTAATTTTCTGGACAATCTTAACTAACAAAGACATAATATGCCTGATGTGAGGTTAATTTGGTCTAAAAATTTATGCAGCGACGTGTCTACAATGTTCATGGACCACGAAGTGATGAGGAACAGGAACGAGAACATTATGGACATAATCATCATAATCATCATCATCATCATCATCATGATCATGATCATGATCATGAGTATGGACATAATGATTATAGACAACATTTGCATAAGGGAACAATTGATAAACAATTGGCCATACCCGTAAAGAAATCTATTGAAGATGAAATCCATTTTAATGACAATAACAATGATAATGAGCATGATAATGATAATGCTGATGATGATGATGATGATGATCAAGAGAAACACAATGGAAATAATGATGAATCGGATGATGAGGAGGAGGAGAGTATTAAATCTGTATCAATCGATGGCATCAATTTGGAAGCAGATGCTTTAAATAATACAAAAAATGCTGAAATTGATTTCGTTTTCTTCAATCGTGTACCAAAAGTTGGTAGCCAATCGTTAATGGAGCTAATGAATCGTTTGGGCAAAATTAATGGTTTCATTCATGCTCGGAATAAGGGCAGTGCCCATGAGACCATATTAATGAACAAGGAGAATCAAAAGAATCTAATTGCAGATCTTCTAACACGTCCCAAACCACATATATATAGCCAACATATAGCGTATATAAATTTTACACGCTTCCATTTACCGCGTCCCATCTATATAAATTTGGTACGCGATCCGATTGAACGCATCATCAGTTGGCATTATTATATACGTGCCCGATGGTATTATAATGATATGAAAGCAAAATTGGGCGATAAGGCATTACCGATGCCAACCGATGAATTTCTTAATCTAGATCTGGATACATGTGTACGCAATCTAGATCCCTATTGTACATTTACACAAATGCAAAAAAAAAATGCTGTCGGCGATCATCGTCGTCAAACATTATTCTTTTGCGGTATGAATCAAAAATTATGCATGTAAGTAATTAACTAAAGCGGGGATTTAAAAAAAAAAAACAGGAAATATCGTATCGATAATACATTCATTTGTTAGGCCCTTTAACTCTGAGGCGGCCATGCAGAAGGCCAAAAGAACTGTGGAAGCTGATTATGCGGTTGTTGGCACCTGGGAGGATACGAATATAACACTAGCTGTACTGGAGGCCTATATACCACGATATTTTCGTAATGCCAAAGTCGCATACTATTGTAAGAGTCTTCTTCTTTTTTCGTTTTTTTGTCCAAAATTTTTTACCCAATTATCATTCGATATTCAAATTGCAATTTTGCGTTTAATTTTACAGTGGGCAAGGATCGTTTATCGCGGGTCAATCAGAATAATGTAACACGTATCGTTAGCGATGAGACACGTATGATATTACGTAAAAATTTTACAAATGAAATTGAATTCTATGAGTTTTGTAAACAGCGTTTATATCTACAATATGCGGCACTCAGTCATGGTAAAAAATTTGAAGAGGATGATTATCTACTAGTGCCAGAGCAGCGTAATGATTATAATGATAATGATGATTATTAGTATTATATAAAAAAAAAGAGATGAATAAAATAATAAGTAATGCGGATATGTAAATATATGCCTTTTGTTTGTGTGTGTGTGTGTGTGTGTGTGTGTGGGTATATATGTATGCATGTATGTATATCACCTGAGCTTTTCAATGTCTCACTGTGTCTTTTGTTCTTGTTGTTGTCTCTCTCTCTCTCTTTCTCTTTGTTTGACACATGACCCAACTTGTAAAATACTTTTCCAGTTGTGGCGTCTAAATCCAAAATTTCTAAATAATACGAAATTTATAACACGGGAGATGTTATTCTTTAATCGTGTACCAAAAACAGGAAGCGAGACATTGAATGAACTATTACGACAATTGAGCGAATTGAATGGTTTTCGTTATGATCGTGCACCATTCAAAACACCGATCGGATCACGTTGGTCATTGGAGACACAGAAGCAAAAAGCCCAAGAATTTATCAATATGGCCGATGGTGAGCCATTTGCCTATGTTATGCATGCAAATTATTATGATTTTCGGCAATTCCATTTGCCGCAACCAATTTATATAAATATGGTAAATCGATCGATCGATCGATATGTAATTATCGATCTAAGATCTAAGATAAGATTGATAAGCATTATTTGGCTATCACAATTTTTTTCTTTCTTTCTTTCTTTATTTCTTTCTTGCTTTCGTTATCGGGGATCTTGTGGATAATTAGGTAAGGGATCCAGTTGAAAAGGTTATCAGTTGGTATTATTATAAACGTACACCCTGGCATGCATTATTGATGTTCGATGCCTATGGAACATTTCAAAATCGTTCATTTTATACGAAAAGTTTTGAGAAATGCATTAATAGCTACGATCCGGAATGTCGTTATGAATATGGTCGTGGTTTCCTTGGTGATCCGGGCGATCATAGGCGTCAAAGTTTATTCTTTTGCGGACATGCACCAATTTGCGAGTAGGTAGATAGTTAAAAGGGATAGCCATATTATAATTAATATAATTTTATTCATAGACCATTTAATACACCTGGTGCCATTCAGCGTGCCAAACATAATGTGGAACGTGATTTTGCAGTAGTCGGCTCTTGGGAGGATGTGAATGTAACCCTAACCGTTCTAGAGCATTATATACCACGTTTCTTTCGTGGCATAACCGATCTCTATTATGGTAAAATCCAAAAAACAAAAGAGAAAAGAATAGAATATTCTTGTTTTTTTTTATATATATATATATATGTATATATAGCACCAACCTTTTTCTAATTGATCTATACAGAACCGAAGGGTTTGGCCTATCAACCGCGCAATACGAACCATTGGAAACCGCATATTAGTGAACATATTAAGAATATGATGAGAGCTAATTTTACCCAGGAATATGAATTTTATTATTTTTGCAAACAGCGTTTGTATCGTCAATATTTTGCAATAAATCGCCACTTGGAATTGTGACTTTCTTCGCTATTTTTCAAATTCAAATTTTCAATTAACCAAAAAAAAAACAAAAACAAAAACCAGCACAAAAACAAATATCAAATTTCAATTGCACTTTCAATTGGGTTTGGTCTCAATTAAAAAATCAAATATTAAGCATGAATACAATTTAAAATAAATAAAACAAATTAAAATTCAAAAAAAAAAAAAAAAAATATTTAAATTTACAAATGTAGCGAAGAATTCATTAAATGTTAGTTAGAAAATTTTATGTATGTATGTAGATTATCGATAGAAATCGCAAACAATTTCGAATATTTGACTGAAAATTTATACGAATTTTCATTTCAAGCTGTCGGGCCTGGAATCAAAACAATTGAATAATACGAACAGAGCTGAATGTGATTTTATATTCTATAATCGTTTGGAAAAAACTGGCAGTCAATCGATGACACGTTTACTTAATCAATTGGGTAAACATAATAATTTTGGAACATTTCGTAATATAATTGTACCGGGTAAAAAATTAACCGAAACATTTGATGAGGAAGCTGAATTTATAGAACAATTAATGGAATTGGAACAACCATCGGTATATGTTGAGCATACAAATTATATAAATTTTACGGAACATGAGATGCCGCGACCGATCTATATAAATTTAATACGTCATCCCATACAAAAAGTGATAAGTGCGTATTATTATCAACGACATCCGACTATCTATGCGAATAGCCTATTGAGAAATCCAAATAAACCTATTCAGGATAAGAAATATTTTGATACATCCTTTAATGACTGTGTGAGAGAAAGGATAGCACCATATTGTGTATTTGATTCCCATAATCCTTACAATGGCGATTGGCGTAGATTTTCATTGCATTTGTGCGGCAATCATGAAAATTGCATGTAGGTAGCAAACCAACAACAACAAATATTAAATAATAATAATAACTAAAACAAAAAAAAATATATATTTATATGTATATATATATATTTCTTCAAAATACAAAAGGAATTTCAACTCGGAGATAACAACACAAATTGCCAAAAATCATGTGGAACGTGAATATGCTGTAATTGGTAGCTGGGAGGATACAAATATAACATTGGCAGTTCTGGAAGCCTATATACCACGTTTCTTTAAAGATGCCACCAAAATCTATTATAGTAGGTGTTCAACCCATCTCATGGGGGAGGGAGGGGGATCCTTTGCCTCTTTAAACAGAAAGTTCTATCAATTATTTTGCTTATTTCTTCTTGTTATATATATTTTTTTTTTTTGTTTTGTTTTGTTTTATAGAGCAAAAGCAAAAGTTTACTGTAAATACGACACCGCATGATACACATTTGGATGAAAATGTTGAGGCATATCTTAAAAGAAGTTTCTCATTTGAGATCGAGCTATATAATTTTATAAAACAACGTTTATATAAACAATATATAGCCGTACATAAATCTCAAATGGAAAAAGAATTTGAATTTGTGCAAAACAAGCAATTGAATTAAATAATAAAATTTTATATACATAGAATGATGAAATATAAGTATATACATATAGACACATTTCAATCAATACTTTTTACTATCTCTCTCTCGCTCTCTCGCTCTATCTATCACTCTTTCTTTCGCTGTCTGTACTAATAACCATTTGTTCGATTTTGCCCTTCATTTGCATAGCTTTTTTTCTTCTTCTTCTTCTTTGTACTCTAAATAGAAGAAAGTTTGAATTTTAGTAAATTTTTAAAAAAAAAAAAAGGCGGAATTTTTTCTTTCCATTCTTTTTGTTTGTCTTTGTTTTTTTTTTTTTTCGATAGATTTTTCAACTGAACGCTCGGGATTTGAATAATACGATTAAAGCCGATATTGATGTACTATTCTTTAATCGTGTACCCAAAACGGGTAGCATGCAAATGATTGAATTGATGAGACAACTAGGAAAAGTTCATGATTATGAGGTTGAAGTTGATCCACAAGTTGGTGGCATTTTACCTATACTTGAATCATCCGAAGAATCCGATTGGATTGATAATATTGCCAATTTAGATGATGGCAGCGTATTTGTCAGTCATGTTAATTATTTAAATTTTAGCAAATATGGTCAATCGAAACCGATATATGTGAATATGGTTCGTGATCCAGTTGAACGTGTTATTAGTTGGTATTATTTTATACGTGCCCCATGGGTATTTGTACCAGGACGTCGTCGCACAAATCGTGAAATGCCAAATCCAAAATGGGTTAATACCGAATTCGATCAATGCGTATTGAATGGGGAAAAGGTATGCACATATTTGGAAGGTTCCCTACTTGAACGTGTCGGTGATCATCGTAGGCAAACATTATTCTTTTGCGGTCACAATGAATTTAAATGCATGTGAGTCAAAAAAAAATAAATCTTTATATATATGTATATACTATATGCATCGATCGGTTATAGACCCTTCAATACACGACTGGCCCTACAGATGGCCAAAATGAATGTGGAACGTGAATATGCTGTAGTTGGCACCTGGGAGCATACAAATGAAACACTTGCCGTACTGGAGGCCTATATACCCCGCTATTTTGCGGATGCCTCCAAAATGTATTACTGTAAGGAATATCAATTGATAGATAAATTTATGGGAAAAATCTGATTTTGATTTTTTCGATTTGCTATCTTTCTCGCTCTTGGCTCGTCTTCTCACCATCTTTGTTTTATCGTTTATTGCAGCGGGTCTGAATAGGGATATAAAGAATACAAATCCGATGAAGCCACACATATCGGATGATATTATCGATATGGTACGGCGTAATTTTACAAGGGAAATCGAATTCTATCAATTCTGTCGCCAGCGTTTACATAAACAATATTTAGCCTTAAAATTGAATGATTTAATGCGTGTGGATAAGAGTCTAGTTAGATTGAATGAGGCCAATAGCATGGCCATAAGAAATTAATTAATATTAGATCATAATTTCACTAAAGACTAAAACAAGACGTATGAATAATAAATAAATCAAGAAATAACTAAACGATTTCTCTTATTTCTCTCTTGCTGAACTAAAAAAACAAACAAAAAAAAAAACCAAATAAGAATGAATATATCTATGGGATGCTTGTGTGTGGTTTGTTCCTTTTTTTTTCCAATATCCTTTTTTAAAAACTTTGCAAAGTGTATACCAATTCCAAAGAAAAAATCTCTCCTCCATTTCTCTCTCTCTCTCTCTCTCTCTCTCCCTCTCACTCGTACAAACATTTTTATAGCTAAAAAGTTTGAGTCCAAAACGTTTGAATAATACCCGAAATGCCGATATTGATATATTATTCTTTAATCGTGCCGCCAAAGTTGGCAGCGAGGCAATGCTTGAACTATTTATGGCATTAGAAAAATATAATGAAGATATAGTACTCGAACGTACCGGATTACATCAGAATACAGTGCGTCAAATGAATAAATCGCAACAACGTGATGCTGCCAATTTTATATCGGAATTAGAAGAGGGTACCATGTATATTGAGCATATCAATTGGTTAGATTTTGATGAATTTGATTTACCAAAACCGATATATATCAATATGGTAAGAGATCCAGTTGAACGTGTTATCAGTTGGTTCTATTATGCACGAAGTTCATATAAAAATGCCATCGAATATCGTAAATTTCCAAATCGTAAAATAAAACCAGCATCGTGGTATAAAAAGAATTTCAATGATTGTGTTAGAAATGGTGATCCGGAATGTCAATATGTACCAAATACGGTTAAGGATGAGTACAGTAATTTCAAAAGGCAATCATTATTTTATTGTGGACATCATGACGATTGCATGTAAGTAGGCAGATATCATATACAGATATACATATGTATAACTAATCGTATAATGGCAAACATTTTGTTATTTTTTTTTTGTGGGGCAAGTCCTTTCAATTCACCAACAGCCATACAAATGGCCAAGGAGCATGTGGAACGTGATTATGCTGTTGTCGGTAGCTGGGAGGATACAAATATCACCTTGACTGTCCTTGAGCATTATATACCAAGATTTTTTCATGGCGCCAAATTGATGTATGAAAGTAGGTTTCATATCGTTAAAAGTTTTCTCTTTCTCTCTCTCTCCCGCTGTCTCTCTCTCGCTCTCCCTCTCTATCTTTCTCACACATGGCATTATTTGTAATTTTTTTTTTTTTTTGTTTATTTGTTGTAGTGAATAGTAAGAAGATCACAAATCGGAATAAAAACAAACGTAAACCATTTATTGAACCGGAAGTTAAGGAACTAATACGTCGTAATTTTACACATGAATATGAATTTTATAATTTTTGTAAGCAACGCTTATACAAACAGTATTTGGCCCTTAATCTAAATGAATTGCAAAAATATGGTCTATTAAATTAGTTAACAGAGAGCAATTAAACTAGTTGGCCTACTATACTATCTCGAACAAAATAAAACAAAGAAAAACATGATATATAATAATCTGTATAAATAAAACAAAACAAAATTTACAATACAGTTTCGTCCTTTCATCTTGTCTCTAATTATATCATTTTGTGTTAGTGTTCGTTATTGTTGTTTTTTTTTTTTTGTTCTAATCTAACTCTAAAAATCTAACAATTCTCTAGTTAGATGGCCTAACACCGCAACGTTTAAATAATACAGCTAAAGCTGAAATGGATCGTTTATTTTTTACACGTTGCGCCAAAGTGGGAAGTGAATCATTACTAGAATTTATGGATCATTTAAAGGATATTAATAATTATCAAATTGATCATAAGGGATTGCAACAGGAATCGAAACGACAATTGAAACCATCGGCACAAGCCCAAACAGCTGCATATATATACAATTTGGGTGATGGTTCAGTTTATATTGAACATTTACCATGGATCGATTTCAATGAATATAATTTACCAAAACCAATATATATTAATTTGGTACGCGATCCAGTTGAACGTATGATCAGTTGGTATTATTATGTACGCAATTCATATCGTAATGCCATATTCTATAGGAAAAATCCGTTAGCTCCTATTAAATCGGTGGCATGGTTTAAAAAAAGTTATAACGATTGTGTACTTAGTGGAACCGATACGGAATGCCAATATATACCGATGACCGTACACGATGCTGTTGGTAATTTTAAACGTCAATCGATATTCTTTTGCGGTCATGATCCGGATTGTTTGTGAGTCACAAATCGAGTCGATCGACTGATTAATCGAAATAATAAAAAATAAAATCAAATATAAAGAAACAAAAAACAATATATATATATTATATATATGTATGTATGTATTAACAGGCCCTTTAACTCACCTCTGGCTGTACAGATGGCTAAACGTAGGGTGGATGAGGAATATGCCGTTGTTGGCACTTGGGAGGATACGAATATCACATTAACCGTATTACAGCATTATATACCACGATATTTTGCTCGTGCTACCATTATATATCCAAGTAAGATGTTATCCAAATTCTGTTTTAAAAATTCTTATTATAATTGTTATTGTTGTTCTTGTTTGTTGTTGTTCTTGTTGTTGTTGTTCTTCTTGTTGTCTTGTTGTCATTGGATCATCATCATACGTACGTACAGTCTATCAGGAGAGTCTAAAGAATCGTAATCGGAATAATCGTAAACCCCATGTATCCGCCGATGTCAAAGCAATGGTCAGACGTAATTTTACCCATGAATATGAATTTTATTATTTTTGTAAACAGCGTCTATATACACAGTATATAGCATTGAAACATCAAGGACTTATTTAACTAAAAATAATCATACCCCCCCCCTCTCTCTCTCTTGTCTTAGTTAGTATATTCAAGTAGTGCACATTGTATATGTATTTTTATAAATAAAAAACTGTAACTAACTGTAAATGGTCGTGTTAGATTGAAATAGTAAAGAAATCGTTAGACGATTATTATATAATAAATTTACATATGTATGTATACAGTTGGCCACATTATCCAGTCATCGATTGAATAATACACCGAACTCTCAACTCGATGTCCTTTTTTTTAATCGTGCCGCTAAAGTGGGTAGCGAAGCAATGATGGAACTATTACAGACAATGGTTAAACAGACAATTACCAATGTGACCGTAGTTACGGCAAGTCCTTTTCCCACATCGGCACGCACCCATTCGATTAAACAGCAATTGATTAAGAGCATTTGGATAAGCGAATTAAATCCTGGTACCATATTCATTGAGCATTGCAATTGGTTAAATTTTCCAAAATATGATCTACCCAAACCGATTTATATAAATCTTGTACGAGATCCTGTTGATCGTATGATCAGTTGGTATTATTATATTAGAAGCGGTTATCGTAATGCCATTGTCCATGGACAAAAACCGAATGAACCAATACCATCCGAACGATGGTTTAAAAAGAATTACAATGATTGTGTACGAAATCATGATCCGGAATGCCAATATATACCAGGACAAATACATGACTCGGTGGGCAATTATAGAAGGCAAACATTATTCTTTTGTGGACATGATGATGAATGTTTACCCTTCAATACGCCGCATGTTGTTCAATTGGCCAAAATGAATGTGGAAAGAGATTATGCAGTTGTTGGCAGTTGGGAGGATACAAATATAACATTAACCGTTCTAGAGGCATATATACCACGATACTTTAAGAATATTAAACAGGTTTTTGAATGTAGGTTCTTGCTATATTATATTATATACACACACACATACAATCAGGGCCGGATTATCATAGGGGCCAGTTGGGCCAGGGCCCCAGTGATAAAAAGATGTTTTTCACGACGTGGATTTCAAATAATTATTTCTCGTTTATGTAATAAACATGAAATAATATCTTTTCTCTTTCAATTTTGTTTTATTTGAATAATATTCAATTATTTAGGCTCTTTCGTTCTTTAAGTTCAAAACATGTACATGATTAAGTGCGTGAGTGATCGTTTAGTCATCATCTTAGACCTTTCCGGATTAAACGCATGAGTAATCGATTAGTCATTATCGTCGAAAACCGGGGGCTATCGAATGTTCTAAAAAGTAAACATATTACGAGACTTTTGTCTCGTTTTAAAAAAAGGTGCAATTAAAGAGGAAATGGCTGACAGAAAAAGTGATCGACACAAAACTCCAAGTGGCTCTGAAAAAAGAAAAATTGCGGCAGAAAAGAAAACAGATCTTGATACAGTGTTATCAAAGACACGGAAATTAGATACTTTTTTAATCGCTTCTCAGAAACATCTCAAAACATCAATGAGAAACTTCCTGTACCCGATTCTACTTGTCAAACAAACAAAATTTGTACTAGTAATCTTGTAAAAAAATAATGAAACATCGGCACAAGTTTGCAACGAAAAGGGCCCCCACCACACCTGGCCCCATGACATTAATGTGTTTGATCCGGCCCTGCATACAATACATACATATATATATTGAACACTTTGATAGGTGAATTACTTTAGGGGTTTTATGATTTATGGAGATAGGACATATTTTTTGAGTTGAACACATCCAAGCCAAACCACAATACATCACACATATGTATGTATATTGTATGTCCACATTTTAAGTGTTTCATTTGTTCCTTTTGTGGTACAAATATATGAAATCTCCCTACCTATCTACCTACCTACCTACCTATGTAACTCCTATTCTTAGCTCCGTCGCGTCACACAAATTCATCTGAATGTGACACGTTATGCTACCCTCGAGGTGGCCATATTCAATCGTCCGACACGTGTGGAGAGCGAACAATTGATACCATTGTTAAAAGAACTATCCAAAGTGAATGATATCAATATAGTGCTAAATGGTCCCATACGTTCAATGAATCGTACACGAACGAATGAACAACAAATGATTGAAAGTGATTGGATATCGGAATTGGAAAAGGGTACACTATATATGGTTCATGCACCATGGATTGATTTTCCAAGATTTGGACATAAAAAACCAATCTATATATCAATGGTTAGGGATCCCATTGATCGTATTGTACATGATTTCTATGAGCGTCGTTCGCCATCTAAACGTGCCATATATGGGCATGTCTATCCAGGAAGGCCACAGAAAACCGATGCTTGGTATCGTCAAAGTTTCAATGAGTGTGTCCGTAGCGTTAATCCGGAATGTCAATATTTGCCCGGTTCTGTTAAAGATTATGTTGAGGATTTTAAGCGACAATCATTATTCTTTTGCGGCAATGATTTAAATTGTTTGTGAGTAATAGGTGAATTGATAAACTGAACAAAGTAATCAATCAATCAATCAATCAATCAATCAATCAATCGATCAATCCAAATTTATAGACCTTTTAACTCTCCGATTGCCGTGCAAATGGCAAAACATCGTGTGGAACAGGAATATGCTGTGGTAGGCACTTGGGAGGAGAAGAACATAACCCTTACGGTCCTAGAGAAATATGTCCCAAGATATTTCAATCATGCACGTTTCCTATATAAATGTAGGTAGCGAAAGGTTTCAATCAAAGTGTTCAAGTGTTTTTTTTTTTTATTTACCCTATAAATTCATTTATTAACCTTTTTTTTTTTGGTTTTTTTGATTTTGTTCTTATTTTGGAACGATTTTGGAATTGTTGATCTTTCTTGCAGTAAACAAGAATAATATACGGAACCGAAATCGGAATAATCGTAAACCCAAAGTGGATTTCGATGTTAGAGAGATGGTGAGACGTAATTTTACCTATGAATATGAGTTCTATCATTTTTGCAAACAGCGTCTATATAAACAATATCTGGCCCTTCAATTCGAGGATAATCTCAAATGATATATTTTAATATAATATCATATCATTATGTTTTGTATACCAAATAAATAGAATTCCTTCCATACCACAAATAGAAACTTTTTACCCCTGATGTTTTACTTTAATAGAGAGTGTATGTATAATAAAACCCCACCCCCAAATCCCCACCCACAATTGTATCAAACACCAATGGACCAGGTAAACAATTCTTTTTTCATAGTTGGCCAAAGGGACAAAGGATTAATGTGACAATAAAATGAGTCCTACAATTTTTTTGTCTTTTTGGAAGTCTTAATTGATTTTTTTTCTTTTTCTTTTTAAAGACTTTCTTTTAATAAATCTATGCAATTAATTTATTTATTTAACTTAGATGTCCTCATTGAATGTTCGTGATCTCAATAATACTCGGAAAGCTCAAATGGATTTAGTATTCTTTAATCGTGTACCCAAAGTGGGTAGTCAAACATTTATGGAGCTCCTGCGTCGTCTATCGGAACGAAATAATTTTCAATTTCATCGCGATGCCGTACAAAAGGTGGAAACAATACGATTAGCTGAAGATCAGCAACAGGAGATGGCGGAGGTTATAAGCGAATTGCCGGAACCATCGGTTTTTATCAAACACGTGTGCTTTACAAATTTCACCAAATTCAATTTGCCAACGCCCATTTATCTAAATGTGGTACGCGATCCTGTGGAACGTGTTATCAGTTGGTTCTATTATGTGAGAGCTCCATGGTATTTTGTTGAACGTAAGGCTGCCTTTCCCGATCTACCATTACCCCATCCGGGATGGCTTAAAAAGGACTTTGAGACATGTGTACTAAGTGGCGATCAGGAATGCACCTATACACAAGGTGTAACCGTTGAAGGTATCGGTGATCATCGTCGTCAAAGTTTATTCTTCTGTGGACACGATTACGAATGCACGTGAGTGAACAATGAACAAAGTCTAGAATATAGCAAAGAATTTAATTAAAATTGAATTCTCCTTCTTCTTTAGACCCTTTAATACAGTTGGGGCACTGGAACGTGCCAAATTTGCTGTAGAACAACAATACGCTGTTGTTGGTGTCCTCGAAGATCTCAATACGACACTTTCGGTGCTGGAAAAATATGTGCCGCGTTTCTTTGAAGGTGTACGCAACATTTATGCAAGTAAGTTATTGCCTAATTATAGTTTGTATACCCTTGCAGAGGGTATATTAATTTTGGTCAGAAGTTTGCAACGCACAGAAGGAAGCATCTCCGACTATATAAGGTATATATATTCTTGATCGGCATGAATAGCCGAGTCGATATGACCATGTCCGTCTGTCCGTCTTCAGCATAGGCTCCGTTTTGCTGCAGGCATTGTATATCTCGGAATCATCCCGATCGGACGACTATATCAGATAGCTCCCATAGGACCGCTCGGTCATGAATAAGGTTTATCCTCAATAACTCTGTTGTTTTTCAACCAAATGCCACGAAATTTGATATTTGTGAGTTTAATAAACTTCTTAATACTTCAATCAATTTTTATCAGAATCGGTTGGCTATATCATATAGCTGCTATAGGAACAATCGGTACAAAAAAAAATTTTGTATGAAAAATTTTTTTCCTCAAGCTCAAAATTTTGAATTTTGTAAATTTGGTATGTTTAATTTACAATAATGTTTCTGATGAATTATATAGAGAAAATCTGCAAGGGTATACGAACTTTGGCACGGCCGAAGTTAGTCCATCTTTCTGGTTTGATAATAATGTAATATCAATTTGTTGTATTTGATTTTGCAGCTAGTGCCGAATACCTGACAAAGATCAATAAAAACAATTTTAAGCCTCCGGTTAGCGAACATGTTAAGGATATTGTCCGTCGAAATTTTACGAATGAGATTGAGTTCTATCAATTTTGTCGCCAGCGATTGCATAAACAATATTTGGCTGCACATTTGCCTCAACGTATTATGACCGGCTCTTTAAACTAATTGTGAATCCTTTACAATATCCTTTACTCACACTAATCCAATATATTGTATTGTATATGTATAATCAATCCTCTAGCCGTTACATAGGAGTGGGGGAGGAGGAAAACAAAAGTAAATATTGGAATACCTTTGATCTATTTTTATTTTTATTATTATTATTTTTTGTTTACTTTACCCGATCGACCCGTTAGTCATTTGGATAAAATGTTTTTTTTTTTTTCTGTTGTGTATATTTTGAAAATTTTTCTGTTTATCAAAAATATTTTTTAGACTATATTGTGGTAAAAAACACAATATATACATATATATATATTTAATTTAGTTCTTATTGCAAAAGGCGAAAGAAAAAAAGAAAATGAAAATGAAAAAATGCATTCGAATTGTGATGTCTTTAAGTAAATTGTTGAAATTTTTGTTTTAGTATTTTATAGTTATTTAATGTACTTAGAACTAAGCTCACAAAGTGTATAAAAAAATGAAGCAAACAAACAAATATTAAAAATAATCTAAGAAAAATTGAGGTATTTATCGGTATTTGTTTAATATGGTTAATTATGGGGGGGGGCAGTGTCATTGCAAAACAAAAACTCGTGTAAACGTAATCAAAATCAAAATCAGGGAACTAACAAGAATTTTAAGCCAGTTGAAAATATTGATGGACTATCGTGGACTTCATGTAGCGATCAATTGGACGTTTCTTTCTAAAAAAAAAGCATATATATATATAATAATTTAAATAAATAAATTGATGGCAATAGAAAAGGCAATAATTACTTACCGTTTATCTCCGTAGAAAGAAAAAGCCTCATCAGGCATCATAACAACACCCGGTCCCAATATCTCTTTGTGGACTTTTATAGTATTTTGATTGGTTGCCTTATTTTCACAACATTCCTTTATACGATGTATTTGCCAAAGATAGAGGGACAATGGATGATTTGATAGCTGTTCAAGGACACGCTTATCATAGAGTTCCAGCCATGATTTTCCATCCTTTGCACGCACTACCTTCAGCTGAGGCTTAATGTTGTGTATTATTGTTGCTAAAATTTGATCTAAGGCCAATACCTTAGGCATTTGATAGACAGCCAAATGAAGACGCCATCTGGCCTTAAATAAACGATATATACGATGATAATCCTCATAACGATATTCAATATGCTGGCCATCTCGACCAATGCGTGCATTTAAAAATATTTGATTAAAATCCATTTCCATATTGCTAAGTATACCCAAACGTTTATTATCACGTCTCAGATAATCCCATTTATCAACATCCAGGCCACAGCGACGATTATGTACAATATCAAAAATATATGAGTGACATAGCATTGGAAATGCTAACATCTCTTTAGAGCCAAGAATTAAGGCCTTAATCAATTGTATACCACGTCCATTTTGATCCTCACGCAATTTAACCAGCTCATCACTTTGGACATCAGCAAATATTTGATCCACGCATGCCAAACCATTCGTTTCATGCTATACAAGATATAAGTATGATCGAAAAGTTAAGAATTATTTGAACAACAATATTAATTATATATATTTATTACTCACATCAAATTCGCCTTGACATACCGATTCCCAAACGTGAGAAAATGCTCCATGTCCAATGTCATGTAAGAGGGCGGCAATTTCGACAGCATCACGACACCAATTTGGTAACTTTGGTCTGATATTTCTTGAGTTATGTTCTAAAGCATTTAAATGATCCTTGGCACTTTTGTATGTACTGTAAATAATATAGAAAAATTTTAACCTTATATACATCTATTTAATTATATTTTTTTTTTTCGTTGTGGGAATGATAATTTACCCTAAACAATGATCATAGCGCTTATGATTGGCATCTGGCTGAATCGATGGAATTAATCCCAATTGATGAACATTTTTTAAGCGCTGAAATATCGGATGCTCGACTATTTCTTGTATATGGTTGGGCAGGCATATAACACCATGAACCTCATCTTCAATTAACATCTGAAAATGAAAATTAAATACAAATAAGATCAATAATTATGCATTTTTATATTTATACATATACCACTTTTTTCTTTAAGTATTGTCTATTGTTTATTGGGAATATATATTTTTTGTATTGAAAACCGATCCGTCCATTCCGCACGATTGCCGTTTGAAAACTGAGGCTAGGTCTAAGCAATCAATATATAATGCTGAATCAACGATTTCAATTTGAATGAATCGGCTCAATTTTGGCTCTGCTTGGTTCGGCTTGCAACATGAATACGATGTTTAAATAAAACTCAAGCGCGTTTTGAAGAGATTCGTTTCTCTTTATGAATTTTTATTATAAAATGATCATAAAAAATGCTCACATTGTAAACTGCGATTAATAAGCAGTCTTATTTATTATTATATACAAAATATAACTATGCCTATACATATATGTATGTATATATACATGTGTATATATCAATAAACCACATTAAATCAGTGCAATACGATATATGTACATATGTACATACGACTAAGTTAATTAACTTAAATTAGCTCATAATGCCTTTGGGGAAAAATTGACATTTTATAGACAGCCAACTTTCTGTCATATGAAAACATAATTGAGAAAATCATTTCCAAAAAACTAAGCAAACAAATTGGTTGTGTGTAAAGTCAGTTTATGGGCACTTATTTTACGTGTAAATATTATGAAAAATTGCAACATTAATTGAATAATGAATTATTATTATTTCGTAGTAAAATTAAAAATTTAAATTTTTTCGTTAATTTAAATATATGTCTAGTTTAATTAGATTTATTTTTCAAATTGAAGGGCAATATAGTTTCCAACTTCACTTTTTAACATTTTATTGAGGTGGATCGTAAAGTTTACATAACCGGATTTCTTTCAGATGACGATATAATCGATCATTATTGTTCAAAACTACTGGATACTAAACTGAACTGTTATAGACTGATTACTTGATCTTAAAAGTTAATAAAAACTATTATAGTTTAATAAGTTTGTAAATATATCACATATTTATATAACTGAAAGTCTATAACTATAACTGAAAGTCTCCGTAACTTTTTAGCGTAAATTATGACACTTTGACTTAGGGAGTTCGACTATATTTGCGACGAAATCGTAAAATGTATTTGTTATATGTATATACATACACACCTTAATTCTGAAGAGAGTCTAAGAACCTACAGATAAGAGATTTTGAAAGTTTTGGTATATTGGGTATTCACACAATTATGTCTATTGCTTTTGTCTTAGGAGTGAGCGAAAAACGATGAAATATATTCTAAATTTATAATACAAATGACTTAATCACTTTACCGTTACCCCAAAGATAAGAGATATAGATAGCATTATTCTTTAAATATATTTTTGATAACAAAATCCGTTACTTCTCATAAAGTGTTGCATACTTTTTGGAATGTAACGTTTATATATTTGAGACATTCTCGTTAAAATGCAAAGGAAATTGATAAAGGGAAAAGAGATTTAAAGAGTAACAGTGGATGGAGAAGTGAGCGTAAGTGGGAGAATACCCTATTTTAACTAATGCCAGCTGCCGTTAGATTTCAAACATTTGGCGCTTAACTGCACGAGTGAAAGAGAGACAGAACGAGATAAAGAACACATACCCGCAAACATGTGTGCAAATACAAATATGATTCAACATAAACACATTCTGCTCCGCTATTTGATAAGAAAGTTTCGATAAAAAATGTCCATTTATTTGCGTTTTCTTTTAAAATTTGCAAATTATTTTCCACTTACTGAATTTGGCTTGGTATTTCCAACATCTTTGGGCTCATGTTGCTTCAGTAAAAGCGATTGGACTTGAGGGGGGCCATGGCCTAATGAAACCAAGCATACTGAAAGGGAAATTTCATACATATATTTTTAAACTATTTTTATTGAACATTGTTGCAAATATCAAATGTTTGTGTATATCTTCATGTTTCCATACATACATATGATATATATATATATGAATTAAGATTTGATTTCAAACCCAAATTTAAAACTAGTCTATCTCAAATTGGGCTAAGGGGTCAGCACTGCTTATTCAATTGCACTCACATTCAGCCATTTTAGACGAAATCCAATCGTTACCGCCTAGTATTATACCACGCCCACCACGCGAGCACCACGAAGCTTTTACCAACAATAACGACGTATTGATGGTCTTGAATTTCTTCGGGAAGAGGGAAAATTTAATGTTTATAAACTCGGTACAACAAAATGCCAACACATTTGTACGTAAATATATTAAGTGTTACCATAGAAACGTTAAAAATACCAGGGCCACAGAGCATGTTATCGAACAATGCTATCGGCGGGATAAATTTCCTCTTGATTTAAATTTAAAAATTGCATAATATGGTTTAGTAGAAGCATGTGATATTTTATTTTATATATTTTATTTTTATTAACAGGCTACAACAAATAAATCAATGAATGACACTAATTACATTGAACACCTGTGTCGTCCAAAAATTTCTATAATAATTAGAGCTAATTCAATCTACCTCAACACACTAAACGAAGCCGCTTTAAAGCAAATTTTATCTATTGTATACATATGTATGTATGTATATTATGTACATAGAAACGTATACATATGTACATACATGCATATATGGGCATAAATGAGTGGAAATAATTTTCCAGAGAACGCGCCGTCGCAAATGAAATGAAAGCGACAGTTGTAACTTACATACATATATACAGACAGCTGACTGAAAGTGAAACGATTTAAAGAGAAATCATTCAGACCAAAAAGAGAAAATTAAAGCGCCACTTAGAGAAAATTAAACAACAATTTTGCATATAATTTTAATGTACATAGTACAGATATTTATATGTATACATACATACAACAGATATGCGTATGTACATAGGTATCCAATGGAAGTATAAGTAACCTTAACCCCATTCCAAAAACCCAGTTTTAAATTAACCTATGTATGTATGTATATGTATGTACATATATGCATAGATACCACAAATAATTTCTATATGCCAAGGCCCAAATAAAATGTTAAACAAATCTGCAAAATGCAAAGAAATAATTGCCATCATTGTGCAAACAATTTGGGCGCTTAGAAATATAAACAAAGAATCCTAATCTGAGTGTAATGCCGGTTCACAGAAATAGAAAGCAAGGTGGTGGAGTGCAGAAGAGCGAAAATGAGAGCGAGAAAAAGAGGGCAAAGCAAGTGCAAACTGTGGGGCAAGTGGAGCACTTAATGGAAGAGAACATTTTGTATCAATACAAATGGTTTTTATTTACTAAATGTTTCTATTTTATTTGTTTCTCATACAAAAATTACTATTCTATTTTGTTGTAGAGTGCAATGTTATATTGTTATTCTGAAGGCATATTTATATATCTTATAATTTTCTGAATATGACTTTTTATAACAAATGATTTTCTTTTCTATACGTATTTATATTTCTATATTTTTTCAAATTATCCGTTTATTTTTCTATTTTTTTTTAACAATTACTTCTCTCATTGTTCAAATAGGCTTATTTATTTAGCTGACGGCTAGAAATTCATCAAATTACATTTATTCCACTGTTCGATAGTTAAATAATTTAGCCCTTGTTCTCTCGTGCTCTCTCTCTCTCTCTCTCTTTCTCTCACTGCTACGCTAAATCTCTGGCTCCACAACCACCCAAAACAAAAGATACCCGCTAACAGACTGAGAGGGAGCAAGAGAACTTCCAAATTTGCCGACTTTTTACCTCAGTTGCCATACGACAGGACAGCCAAACGGGCGACCGACGACAATACTGTTCAATCGGTAAAGAAACCGATAAATGAAAAGCAGTTAATAACATAAATTGCTGGATAAATCAAAAAGAGATATGTATATGTTGAAATACAAATACTAATTAGCGGCACTAGAGAAAAATTCAACAATCAAGCCAAAACATTCAGAGAGAATAATGCTAGAGACTCTCCCGCTCTCTTATATGCTCTTGTGCAAAAAAAACAAGAAAATATAACAGCAACAACAACAACAACAACATTCTCATCTCGCTTGTAGTATATTTGTGTCTGTGTATCTGAATGTGCTGCGACCTTGCAATGCCCTCCAAGTGTATTTGAGGTTTCATAGTATCTGAGTAAATGAAACGATGTTTGCATCGGAACAAATTATCCTCCAAGTCGCAAACTGAGCACTCACATGTTGTGACCAGAAGAGACTCATCTCGCCATGAAGAGATGAACAGTGCGCTGGTAAAATGATAATAAAAGAAGCAAAAAAAAAAGATATATATACTACATATAATTGAAGATACAAAAAATTGAAATGAAATTCAATTGAATTGAAAAATCGTCTGTGGGTGCGTGGGCGTGCGAGCGTGTGTGACCCAAAATTCTACTACTACTGCTACTACTACTACTACTACAACAACTTCCTGATCAAAAAGGTGACGAAAAAAAAAGTGGAAAAAATTTCAAAAAATTCAATTTTGAAAAAGAAAATATGTGTATCGGACTCGACCCAAAGAGAATTCATGAAAAGTGTTATCTAGGAAACTAGGTGGAAAGTGCGTGTGAAAGTGAGAGTAACCTAGTAACAGTGACCTTTCCCACCCACTGGGTCAAATATTTTTTGTTGTTATTTTTTCATTTTTTTTTTTGTTGTTTTGCTGCAAATTAACGGTGGCGAAGCACGCACATACATAAGCATTTGTATGAGTATGTGTGTTGGTTATATATTTATGTGTATATATATGCGAAAATTTATGTGGCGATTCTGACAACCAATTTCTTTGGAATTATTTAAACAAATATATATATAAAAATAAATATATATATATATATATATATATATATATATATTCTTCGTATCACAGGTTAGTAAAGTGTTGTAATAATCGAACTGTGAAGAATTTAATTAACAAAATGTGTGTATTATGTGCTCTAGAGAAATGTAATACATAATATATGTATATGTACATATGCATATACATATATGTATGTATATATATGTATAATTTGTTGTTTTACTTTGCATGTTTAAAAATGTTCAATTTCCAAGTCATTATATATTTTTAGCATATATTAAAACTTTTATTTGTGGCAAAACTTTTGCCATATATTTACGTTATACCTTTATTTACCATATAAGATATGTAGGATATGTATATGTATATGTACATATGTGCATATCTACATCAGTATGTATATATGCGTATGTATGTCAAGTGCCGTTAGCTTAGCCCCTAGAAAGTATCTTTAAGTTATCTCATGTTGAGCAAAGTCAACCCTAGCAGTCCCTTAAGTGCAAATATGTATTAAAACCCTTTTATGGTTAAAACAAGGAGAAAAAAATTTATGTTTTAAATTGCTATTTTTATTTATTCTTCAATTTGAGAATAAAGATAAAAAATGAAAGATTAAACAAATTTAAAATTTTAAGCACTAATATATTTAATACAAATCATTATTTTTAAATAATAATGCTTACATAATGGTTTCAAAATAAATCAGATAAATAAATTCTAATCAGCCTACCCCCTTTGATAATAATAATTAAGAATGTGAAATAGATGAGAGTTATTTTTTATTTATCTAAACTTTAAATCTAAAATTTTAGAATTACTTTTTGGTATTAAAATAAGTTTGAAGCTTAAGTTAACTCAGTCTTAATTAAAGCTAAGTACTAATATAAACTTCAAGTTGAACTTTATTTTCTATTAAAATATTGACCCTGAGACTTTCCATATATGTATGTATATGTATGTAAATACCATATGCATATATAGTTTTGACCAATATATAATTCCAAAAAGAAATATTATTTATATAGTATATCTCTAAGAGATAGTCCCAAGGAGTGACGCTCACGCAAAATTATACAAGCGACAACAGCTGGGCTAGCTGTTTTATTTTTTTTTATTTTTTTTATTTTATAAAAATAAACCAAAATATAGCATTATAATTCTATATATGTGTATTTATTTATAACAATATTTTTTTTTTTTCGTCTTCTTAAAGGCAAATTGAAGGCAAAGGTCCAATATTAATCAATGGACGGTTTTTCTATGCGGACAGACACAACACAATGACAATCAATCAATATAAATATGTTGAGCTTGACTTACAGACATACAAACACGCAGATACACACACATACACAAATACATACATACATACCTATAGGCGGCTCCTCTTGTTTTTATTTTGCATCGCGTCACGCAGGCTAATTTCTATCTAACAGATACGCCGATAGAGTACGAGTATTGTGGTGTGGGTGGTTCTTTTTCGGATAGCGCGTGTATTTTTTTTCCGTTTTTTTTGTCTTTATTTTTTTTTTGTATTGTATATATTTGTATGACATTGCTACCCAACGAAATGTCAAAAGCAGACAAAGCTACAAAAAAAGAGCAAAAAAAAAAAATACGGAAAAAACTCACCAAAAAAAAAACAAAAACTAGAATTCTAATGTGGAAAATGATTTGTGATATTTTGAAGTTCGAACATAACTAACATATACAGAAAAAATATTTTCCAATAATTTTCACAATCAAAAGAACTTTCTTGTTGAATATTCAACCCGGAAGTATCCAAAAAAAAAAAAGAAATTCGAAGAAAACTAAACCAAAATTTGATTATTAATTTAATTGTCAATGTAATCGAACAACTATATTTATACTATATATTACTATATCAATATCGTAGGTTCCAATATCAAGAATCTATATACAATTTATTAAATAAAGGCATTTGAAATTTTTTGTTTTTTTTTATTAAGAATCAACTTCTATGACGCACATTGTTGAAACAATCTGTATAACTAACTACTAATCAGTAATTTATCTAATGTTTAATGAAGACTTTTGTTGACACAATTTTGTCAATTAATTGCACTAATGACAAAACAATTTCGATATAGAAATAATCTGTAATATTTTTAGTCTCATTTTTTTTAGAGAAATTAATGAAATTATCTTTATGAAATTATAATAAGTTTCTTATAATAATAAGATTATAATACAGATAATTCTAATTAATTAGATAATTAATTTATCTAAATTTTGTTGCTTGTTTATTAATTGGTAGAAAATTGGTTCTTGAAATTCTTTTATATATGTTTTTGAAATGTGGAATATGAAATGGGAATATACATATATGTATGTACTATATAGAAAATAAAAGAAAGAGCTTTAAGATCATTTTGGATCTATATAAGTAGTTCGACTTTTAAAGAGATAAAATAAAAAAGAAAGAGGGAAATAGGAAATAGATAAAATGAAGTCCATATTTTTTGATTGATGGTGTAAATTGATTTTGAAATTAAAAAGTTTCGTTTAATTGTTTAGATAATAACACTTGATCTACAAAGTTTCCATATTTGTATTTCAAACACATTTTTAATGGAATAATTTAATTATAAACTAAATTATGAGAAAATATATTTTATTGAGATTATAAATTTAATATTCCATTAATTGCGATTAAGGATTGTTTATCCTTGTAGTCATCGAATATTATAAACAGATTCTTAAATTCTAAAGCTGAGAAAGGATAAAATAATGCAAGAATATTATTCAATATAAGTTTATTAATTATATATATATATATATTTTTTTTTAACAATTTATAGGTATAAATATTGAAATTGAAACAATTCTTTGAATTCTGAATTTTAAATATTTATTTCTTTTAAAAAAAAATGGATAGAAAATTACTACAAAATTGATTTGATTTTTTAACTTCTCGATTATATTTTTTGTAACATTTAGCCCACTTAATATTATATAAGTATATATGAAAACATTATGAAAATTGTTTAGAAAACAAATTATTCTTTTCAAATTTGTTTTTAAAAAAAAAAATGTTTGTTTTGACCACAGGTTCTAGGGATTTTTATAATCTTAGGAATCAATCAATAAACAATTATCAAATAGTAATTGAAAATTCAAAATCGGATCATATTTTTTTTTTATAGGCATTTTGAGTGGCTAGCAATTGCAAAGTTTAGGTTTAAAATGTAACTGAAAGATAGATAGATATATGATAAAAAATATATTTATGTATATAGTATAAACTTTGATTTAATTGAATTGTTTTTTAATTGGTATGATAGAAAACTAATCTTTTAGATACAATTTGTTTAGTAAATAAATTAAAAAATTATATATAAATAAATTAGAAAAATAATCTTTTAGATACAATTTGTTTAGTTTTATAAATTAAAAATATCTATTTATATGTTGTGTCTCTATAAATCGATATTATATACTTCAGTTTGGAAATATTGCTTTGGTATATCATGTGTTAGGTCAATTTCTTTGCCTAACTTCCTGTGTGTGTGTGTGTGTGTGTGTGTGTGTGTTTGTGTCTGTGTGTGTGTGTGTGTGTGTGTGTGTGTTTGTGTCTGTGTGTGTGTATGTTTGTTTGTTTGTTTTGTTTTGTATGTGGCATCGGTACTTGTTAGGTCATTCTTCACAAAAGCAAAGACAACAGCAGAGAATTACGAACTAAGTTAGATTAAAATTGACGACGCTGCCGATCACGAGAATCGTTCCTCTATAGAGTCTATAGAAATGCGACTGCCTGGCGACGACGGCGCAGCAGCAGCAGCAGCAACAGCAACAACAACAGCAGCTGCAGTTACCTTTCGGTATGATGCACTAGAAGATTACATACAGACTGACAGATGCCGCCCCTGGCTGGTGTTTGGCTGTAATTTGCGTTTTTGGTCTGCTCTGGCTCTGCTCAGCTTCGATTTCGATCGTTGCCTTCTTATCAATGCCAAAAAAAAAAAAAAAAAACAAAGGCAAAAACAAAAACAAGAAGAAAAAAAACAAACTGCCACTTTCAGTGTATTTTTGCCACCGTGACGCTGCAGACGTGGTGCAGTCCATGTACGTGTACTAACCGTATACGGATATTTTTGCCGACGCAGTGCAGCCCAAAAAAGCCAAAAAAAAAAACAAAAGAAAATTTAAAAATAATTTCAAATAGAAATAAAAATAGACAAAAAACGTGGAAATTGTATTTCTATATTATTATTATAATTCTTTTTTTTTTTTTTTTGTTTGTTTGTTTGTTTGTTCCGTGTTTCTCCTGAAAATCTATTCAAAATAAATCATAATCCAAAATACTGTTCAGTGTAAGTGCAGTTTAAGTAAGAGTTCGGATTGTGTGTGACGGGTCAAAAATGGAATGCTCTAAAAATAACTATTGCAATGTCTTAATGTTATCAATTGAAATCTCTCAAATCTTACGGCATGATTTTAAATGCAATTAATCGCCAACCAATATATATATTTATGTATATATATATATACCACCCACTTATGTATCAATAATCACGTGTAGAGCAACTGCTGAGCCGGTCCATTCGTCAATATGTCTAGACCTGGCAACATCATCAACCAAATGGCGCATCCGATTATCCAGATGGACAGTGTTAAATTGTGACAAGGAAATCAATAAACAAAAAACATTAAAAAAAAAACAAAATTAAAAAATTAATTTCACTTTCTGAAACTATTTTTCTTTCACAATTTCCGTTAATAAATATTATTGAATTAATACAGTGATTAAGTTTCACAAAAAAAAAACAAAAAAAACAAAAAGGTTCCATAAATATTTGTAAAAGAATTTTTTTAGGGTTTGACAGTGGTTTAGATTTATAATTGAAAACAATTCATGATTATATATTAATTAGATTCTTAAGTAGAAATATTGAAACCACTTTTCAAAGAAACATTTTCCAATGGATAATAATTTATTAATTAAGAGTAGCTAAAAGTTAGCTTCATTTCATGACCAAATTACGCATTCAAATTATTACACATATTTGCTCCACTGTGCCGTGCGAAAAAACGTTAAATTTATATATGTATATGAATCTATATTTATAGTAATACAATATAATCCCATTATTTATTATGGCGCCTAACAAACTAAATAATGTTATTTAAAACAGAAATCTAGTAGAAAATTGAAAAGATTTTCATATATTCTTATAGATATGTATGTATAGATAAAGATAGTTATAATCTTAAGATCGTAAGAAGTGCAAAAAACGGAAATGTATTTCAATTGTTTTATTTATCTTTAGTTAGATAAAGATAGACATGTTTCTTTATATGTATATATATATATATATATATATGTCTATATATACAATGTTATTCTTTGAAAAAGAAAAGCATATCAGAAATTGTCTCAAATGTTTTGATTTGCAATGCGTCTGACCACTTTAATATATCAATTGAATGTACATTTCAACTTAAGTAATGACACCCATTTGGGACAATTTAATTCAATTAAGGAATTATGTCTCTACGCATCTTATTACTATATATGGGTGAGAGTTTATATATGTATACAAATATATGTATGTACATATATACATATATGTATATTTATCTTTCAAGTATCTTTGCCGTAGGCAGTAAATGTCTGCTGCTTATGGCGAAAATGGAAAGAAAGTGAAATTTTACTATCAAGAAACAGATTGTTCTATATATGTATATGTATGGGAATTTGTGTGAATGTGTGTGTGCATGTGTATGAATTTTCCATATTTATTTTTAGATTTTTTTTTTATTTTTTTTTGTATTTTCTTTAACATTTTTGCACACTGTGAAAACTCATGGTTTAACTGAAAGTTTTGAATATTTACTTATGAATCATATGGACGATATAATGAATTATAAATCATATGAATTTCTTGTTGCATTTGAAAGGGTTCATTTTGTATTGGCCTTTCCTTTGGCATATTTTTGTTTCCGTTTCTCTTTTGCTCACTCTCTCTCCCTCTCTCTCTCTGTGTGTGATTCTCTCTGTGTCTGTGTATCTCTTTTCACTTTTCTCTTCAACGTCATCTGTCTGGCCTGAAACGCAATTAATCACTTGGCCCTAAGCCAGATGAAAATGTTTTTTTTTTCTCTCGTTTATTGTATAAGTAGAAATATGAAGATATATCTCAGAGATATACCTACTACTCGTATTTTGATAAATCTCTGTTTTGAGATATATATACATATATATATCTGGATAGATAAATCTCCAAAGTTTTCGATTTGACCTCTTTAATCACTTGATTGTCAGGTGACAAACTAAAATTTGTTTCTTTAATTAAATTTCCTGTTCGGTTTGCCAAAAATAACTAACACAAAGAGAAGATAAAGAAATAAAATGCCGTTTAAAAGTTCAAGGCCAATTTACTTCGTTTCGATTGGCTTAAGTAAAAAAAAAAAAAAAATAAATAAATAAATAAAAAAAAAAAATTTGCAGAAAAATCAACAACAAATAGAATAAATTATCTGTATTAATTGACCAATCGCTAGTCTTCAATCTATTGTAGCTTTGTGGGCGTAACCCAGTTGTCCTACCTAAAAATCAAAACTAAAACTTTGCCAAAATCAAAAACAAAAGGAAAACAGTCTAAAAAACAAGATTCAAATACTCTATAGCCAATAAATAAGAGATAAAACAAATCCCTATTTATCATATATGAAAATCTCCAAGAAATGTTAATTTAATTTATATTTTCATTTTCATCCATTTTTTTTGACATAATTTAATGGAATCAATTAAAAAATGATGACTTTACGTTTTGTTTTATATGTAGTATAAATACCAGACACAGACAGATCAATTTTGTCATAAAATACTTACGAAATTTGAATACCCTGTAAATATGTATTCCCTTGTTTTTTCGATCATTCCTTTACTCAATTTATTCCAAGATCTTTTTTCAATACTTTTAATAGGTATATAATTAACTATCAAATTTCGATCTAATGCAATAAATAACTCCTTTTTTTCGATAGTTTTTATGAAAAAATATATGATATTGAAATTAATCATTATTTGTTTATTTTTTTTAATTCATTTATTTATTATTATTTCTGTTTTTCTTTTGTCTTCTGGCTTACAGATATTTCGCTCTATTGCAGTGAGTGTAACGTAAATGAACGATCCCGGCGATATACCATTAACACAGACTAGTACTACGCCGCCGGACCCAGACAACCGGCCGCCCTGCAGCATTATATCAATAATACCAACAATAGGGATGTCCTCATGCCGTGGACGTGCCGAGGCATTTGCGCGAAGTTTGTCCTCCAAGCTGCGCACCTTGGGATCACAGGTGAGGGCGGCAATCAATAACAATAAAAATAAAAATAAAAAATAAAAAAAAAAAAACATATTCTTAACCTAATTCAAAAGCTAGCGCACATATCTATCTATATGTCTATATCTATTTTAAAAGTCTTTGCTGGATTTCAATTTAACTTGTTTTCATTGCCATTTGGAAGACTTTCAAAATATGCCTTAAACTTTTTGTTTTCTGTGTTACCAAAATTGTTTTTGTGTGCTATAGACACACACCTTCACACATACACACACACACACACACACACACACTAACTCACACACAAACATTTAGTTTAGCCTCAGGGATTTCTCCTCTTTTTTTTTTGTTGCTTCTATTTCCTTGAATTCCGTCAAACAATTTGTTGCATACCCTAAGGAGTTGGCCATTTTATGTTTCATCTCTTTAAGTTTTTCTTCTAACAATGTTTTGCCCATTAACAAGACAAAATTAATTTTAGATTTTTTTTTTAAATTATTATTTTTATTTAGATAAATATATTTGCTACATATACTTAATAGAGAAAGCTGAACTTAGCCGATTATAAAATGAGATAAAGTTATGATAGAATTATTAAAATTATTCATTATATAAACAACATAAAAAACATAAACAAACAAGAAGAAAACAAAACATTTGCTTTAAAATATAAGGGAAAAATAATGCCTAAAAAAATAATTATGAATAAAATACGCAGATCGTAAACATATATCTGAAAATAAGTTGCTGATGCATTAAAATAGATTAAATGAATAAAGTTAAAACTGAATTTCTTATAGAATTCTTTTCTAAATTATAATATTAAACATTCTAAATTTGAAATGCAGTTCTAACTTTTCTGAAATTAAATTTTAGCATTAATGTTAGAGATAATTATATTTAATTTAATTATTAATTAATTTAATATTTAAATTTAATTTGAATTAATTTGAAAATAATTTTTAATTTTAATACAATTGTAATTGCTTAAATTAATAATAATTAGTTAATTAATAACAATATTTCTTTGACAGAACAACGAGGTGGACGGCGGTGGAGGAGGCGGTGGCGCTGGTAGCTCTGAGGCAGAGCCAATAATTAATGGAAGTCTTGATCCCTCCTCGAACAACACTTGGGTTAATGTCCATGAGTCCGAACAAACGGTTACCGATTTGCAACCGTTGCGTCATGAGTCCGATTCATTTTTTGATTTTGATTGTGAACTGGAATCACCTGGCAGTCCGGTCGATGAGTGTGAATATTTGCGGCTAATTGAAACTGCCTCAAATACACCACACAATTCAACGGCCGAATCTGGTTATGCCTGTGCATCGGCAGCAAGCAGTCATAGCAGCAGCACTGATGGTCCATATTTTGATGCAGCCGGTTTAGCTGTCGGTACATCTGGATTAGGATTAGTTAATGATCTAGTTATGGTTACAACACAGCCACAGAGCCAATTGAATGGCATATTAAATAATGGAAAGATGGATTCGGATGGCGATAAAAATGTTGAGAAAAATGATGAGAAATTGTCTCAAGAGGATGATGAGGCAATTGTTCAGGCCCAAATACTCAGTGAATTGCATCAGCAAAGTAATAATATGACAAACGATATTTTAGAAAAGGCGGCAGCAACTGAAGATCGCCTAAATAATAGTAATGGACATCAAATAGAAGCCAAAGTCGATATCGACATAAATGTACCTGCAATAACTAAAATTGAAAATACAATAATAGATACAGTCCAATCCTCGCCAGATATAACACCAGATAGTGGGGTCGATGAGACAGATAAAGATAAATCCAGTGAATGTGAAACACGAACAACAGATGCCATCAATCTTTGTGTTGATGTGGAAATTGCCCAGCTAGAGCAGGCTAAACAGGATGTGGCTGATGTGGCTAAAGCTGCTGCATCAACCAAATCAGATAATCATACCCATATGGATACAACAGATGATGAGGATGATTGCCGACCGCAACGTGTACGCCGTTGTTCATCATTGAAAACGGGTAAAACACCACCTGGAACACCAGGACGTAAAAAAATTGTACGATTTGCCGATGTATTGGGCCTCGATTTGGCCGATGTGAAAACTTTCCTTGATGAAATACCCACCATACCCAAATCCGCCTTCGAGGATCTCGAAATATTGGAATCTGAGCCGCCATTGCAATTGCTATTGGGACCCAAGCCAGATAGGCTATTGATGCCATTATTCCAACAGCCGGGCGGCCTGCCCACATTCCTTGATGCTGTGCGGGAGAAACAAGTATCACTTGAAAATGCCGCCGTCTCGGATAATATTAATCAAACAATTTCTGGTTCTGTACGCGTACGTAATTTGGATTTTCATAAATCGGTACATATACGTTATTCATTAGATGGTTGGCGCAGCTATGCCGATCTTCAGGCCAATTATGTTGAAAATTCATGCGATGGTTTTTCTGATAAATTTACATTTGTTCTATTTGGAAATTCGTTGCATGTTGGCCAACGTTTGGAATTCGCTGTTAGATTTCAATGCAAGGGACAACAGTTTTGGGATAATAACTATGGCGCCAACTACTGCTTCCAATGCTTGCCAAGCTCAACAAATAATTCGAATAATTCAAATTCGAATTCAAACTCCTCGAGTTGTACTGTGACAACGTCCGCGTCAGTGGTGACTGGTGCCGTAACCGACTCCTCTCATGCGAGCAGTTTGGTCGGTCTGCTAAGCCCCACGGCTGGCGATGCCTGGTGCAGTTCGTTCTACTAGGATATAAGAGGAAGATGTTAGGATCAAAAAAAAAAGAAAAAAAAAGAAAAAATGCAAAAAAAAAAAAGGATCAAAACAGAGCAGAGCAAGGACTCCCATGGAGGCAGTAGTTCGATGGCAAGGCCTAGTTTTTTCCCCACTCTCCAAAACCCTTCCCCCTCCCAGACAAGAAAACAAATCGCTATTCAGAACGTGAGACAAAAACAAAAAAAGAGAAAAAGAAAAACATATTTTTTTTTTTTTTTTTTGCTATTTTTATAGAAACAGAACGAGACGAGACAAAAAAAAAAAAAAAAAAAAAGATAAGGAAAAGGCTAACATGCATGAAACCAAAATCCCAGACAAGAAACCAAAATAAAAAGAACAAAAAATTAGAAAGAAAAGATTGGACAGAGAAGAAAATGGAAATGGAAGAAAGAATGCAAAAAAAAAAAGAAAAAGAAAAAGAAAAATAAAAAGAAAAAGAAAAAGGTGTGCGATCAAACAATTTCATAGCGAATGAATCCCAAAGATAGTTGTTTAACTTATTTTATAAGGAGGGAAAGTGATAACAAAGCTATTGGATATAACGATTGATCAGTTATTTAATGTGTCGATTTCTAAATTTCTAAAAAAAAAAAAAAAAAAAAAAAAAACAACAGAAAAAAATTAGTTTAAACTATTATTTCGATGGTCCATTATCTTTGAAAAAAAAAGAGATCTTTCGTTGTTAAATTGTTTTTTTTTTTTTTTTTGATTTGTTTTTAATTCTATTATTATTTTTCTTACTCATTTCTTTCTTCTTCTTTTTTAATCCACTTTGTTTTCGTTTGAATGAAGTGAGTTAGGGGCTCTTAAAGAATTTTCAATATATATACATATATATATATATATATATATATCTTTTTATTGTTTTTTTTATTTTTTAACACAAGTCAAAAAGCGAACAATATCTACTATATCTTCTAGTCAAATCAAGTTAACAATTAATTGACAATAGAATTGAAGTCACCGAACTTAGAATCAACTTGATTGGAAATTCTTTTCCTACCCTTAGCCAGTATATAATCGTTTTCTTTTAATTTGCTTTTGTTACTTTTTTTCGTATATATATATATACATATATATAAATTTCTTTTATTTGTTCGACTTATATGTGTGTGTGTGTAAATTTTTTTCTTCTGTATATCTTGATGACTATAATCTATATATTTGATATATACATATATATATATATATATATATATATGTATATATGTATATATATATATATATATATATATGTATACAAATATATATATATATATATATAATAAACCAAAATATTTAATAATAATAAATTTGATTATAATTTTTTTTATGGATTATTGATTTTTCCGTTATTGTTAAGTTTTGAAATCGGGGATTGGAACACCAAAGTGAAACAAATTGTTATCACATCAGAATGAGAATTAACCACTAAAGGATTAACCTACATATATACTTACAATACGTGTAGCTTACTATACAATATATCAGGGAATAATGAAAAATGAAAAAGTTTAATGAACAAAAAAAAAAAAAACAACAACAACAAACCAAAAACCAAGCAAAACCTGCAAATGCAAATGCAAATGCAAAAAGCTAAAACGTAGCTACCTCATTAATACAAATTAAAAACAAAATAAAACAAACAAAAAAAAAAATTGTTGTATTGCATAGCAAAACGTGTAAAACAAAAAAAAAAAACAAAAACACAAAAAAAAAAAAAAAAAAACAAACAAAGAAAAAACCAAAAACAAAAATACCTAATAAAAACTTTTAAAGTTAAAAATAAAAGTTGAGAAAAACCAAAATTTTACAATTTTAAAACTGGCTACGATAAGTAAGTATTTTGAATTTGAAAATCTTGATTAAAAATTATGCATTCAATTAAGAGATTTAAAAAGAATTGAATGATAAGAGTTTATTAAAATATAAGGAGAAAGTTTTTCTCTAGGAAACACATTAATTTTCCCATTTAACTAGTTAACCGATTCCCGCCCCAGAGAGGATATTTTCCTGAGAACATTTCGACATTTCAATATTTTCGATTTCAGATACTGCGAACTAGATTCCAATTTCTCGATGATAAAACTATTTCAAAAGTTTTAATTTGCAAATTTTTGCAATTATCAATATATTACAAGATATTTATATAATAAAAATTTTGTTTATATACAGTCGAACTTCCCTAACTCGAACTTCTCTAACTCGAAGTTTCTCTAACTCGAAGACAAATGACTGGCAATAGCGTTTAGAGCGAAAATCGCATATAATTTCACTTCTCTAACTCGAACTTCCATAACTTGAAGTTCTCCCTAACTCGAACAAAATATTGGGCACATGCATCGTAAGTCGAATTTTTCGTAGGAAGTCCCAAAAAATTTTATAGAATTCTGCCGACGCAGCCGCTCAGACCTATCAATACTCTTGACTATTTCACTCCAAAGCTAATTCTCAAAATCAGTTAAAGTGTTGCCATTTGAAGCTTCCATATTTTATTATTTTTTTCGGTTTTTAGAGAAACTGGTATCTCTTTTTAGTACTACAAACAAAAGAAAAACTTATCTCCAAACACAAATTATTAACTATTTTCATTAAAATAAAATGGAAATGATTAATTCAATAATTTTGTGATGTTTCATTGTATTCCTTAGTGTTACAATACATGTATTTCTCTAACTCGAAGTCTCCGTAACTCGAACTTTTTGCCTGGATAATGCCACTTCGAGTTAGAGAAGTTCGACTGTATTTATTCGAAATATAAAATATCAGATGGCTATGACTTTACTATAATCATAACACTTTCAAACAGATATCAATATATGTTGTATAGAAATCAGTAATATATTTCATATAGAACACTGAGCACTGAAAAAGTATATCTAAAACAAAAAATAAAACAAAACAAAAACTGAAAACTGAAAACTAAAAAAAAACCGAAAATCGAAAACCGAAAACCAGTTAAAGAATAAATATATATATATTATAATAATTTCAAGATGAAGATGCTTAATTTGCGACAATTGGCACCGGAATTTAATTCCATTGCAGCTGTTACTGGCGGTTTTCGTCAAATAAGTCTTAAGGAATTTCTTGGTCGTTATGTTGTTTTATTATTTTATCCGGCAGATTTTTCATTCGTTTGCCCAACCGAATTGCATGCGTTTAGTGATCGTGCTCAGGAATTTCGGAATGTTGAATGCGAAATAATTGCCTGTTCGACCGATAGTCATTTTGTTCATTGTGCTTGGATGCAACAGTCGCGTAAACAGGGTGGTTTAGGTGAAATGGATATACCCCTATTGGCCGATAAATCAATGAAAATATCTAAAGATTATGGCGTATTGGATGAATTAACTGGTTTGGCAATGAGAGGTTTATTCATTATCGATCGTGAAGGTATTATAAGACAAATAACAATTAATGATGTCGGTGTGGGTAGAAATGTGGATGAAGCATTACGTTTGGTTCAAGCATATCAATTTAGCGATGAATTTGGTGAAGTTTGCCCCGTTAATTGGCGACCCGGTTCACAGACAATGAAACCGAGTTCAGCTGGCAAAGAAGAATACTTTAAGCATGCTCAATAAACAAATTATATATATACATATATCTACATCCATTTACATCTATCTACATCTACATCTATCTATATATATATATACATACATACATATATCCATGGAGTGCAAGCAAACAAAATTAACATAAAGATATGAAAATAAATCAATTTTTAAATATTATACAAAAACAAAAAACAAAAAACGTATTGAATAATTTTGAGATTCAACGAAAATGGATAAAGTTGAAAATAAAATAAGTTAATTTCATCTATTTATGGATATAATATATATTTCTTAAATCTCCAAATATCTCTTAGTTTAAAATTTAAATTGTAATCTTAAAATTCAAATATATTTTACTTTAAGAAATTAGATCTACTTGTTCTATAGATAAAAGATATTAAAATTAGCTTAACTTTATAAATATAATGCAGAATATATTTCTGCATATAATATCTTATATAGAATATATTATATATCTATAGATATTTTCTAGAATTTGTTTTAACTTTATAAAAAGAATATAGAATTTGTACTTATATAGAATATAGATATATATTTCTTTTTTTCTTATAAGAATTTTCTTGCTTTTTTAATGGAGCAATCAAATATCAGATTATGTATATTAGGAATTCACTCTGACCCAATTCAATATAATGAAATTCCCTTCACCTTGCTATAATCGATCCATTATTAGTCCACACCCAGGCAACGTTTCTTTATTGTGTTAGCTTCATAGTTGATCAAAAATACAATTGATTGCTATATATATTTTAATAACTATAACTTAGAATTTCTTAAGTCAATGCAAACATTTTGTTTTTTTTATTTATATTTTACTTTGTCTCTTATGTATATTAAAGACATCAAGAAGTCCTTTTACCGATTATTAGTTGATGTAAAACATAAAGGATAACGGTCTATTAATCTATTAATCATTTTTCCTATGCCAAAATTTTCAAAAGAAATGTAAAATTGATTAACTTACAGAATCCATAACAATATTTTAATCACTTAATTAAATTTGATTTATCATTATTATATAGCTAAAAATAGTTTTCAACTATTTAAGCATCAAAGAAGAATTCACTTTTCAAACATTTTTTTTTTTAACAAAAAGAGAGTGAGCTGATTTTTGTTGTAAAAACCAGTGTGAAAGTTCTTGTCGATTGACGACGGCATTCGACGAGAGTCATTCATTAATTTTTTATTCAAATTACCTATCCATGATCTAACCAAAAAAAAAAAAAAAAAAAAACAGAAGAAAAAAAAGCATATAAAAAAAGAAATAAAGATAGAGATGTATGTATAAATATTTTGCACGTAAAGACAAATAAACAAATATGTATATATATTCAAATGGAGATCATTTAACGGGTATTTGTAACAGATTTCAAAATGAGTTTCGATTCTATCCATATATATAAAAGTTATTTTCAATATTTAGAGAAGATGCGTAAGCAACAAGATCTCAGTTCTCGATATGAAGTCGTTCTTACAAGTTGGAATTATTTTAGCCATATTTGCCTCTCAGGCCTTGGCCAAGGAGAAAGAGTCAACAACTGGCGATGAGCCACGTCTATTGACACTGCAAACTCAGGCCAGTCCAGCACCAGCTCCTCAAGTGATTGTTAAAGAGGAGACAGATCATAGTTTTTATTATCCACCACCACCGCCGCCACTATATCCAAGTCATCATCATCATCATCAGCAGCAATGTCAGTGTCCACCAGGTCCACCTGGACCACCGGGTCCACCCGGCAGGCCAGGATATTCAGGTTCAAAGGGTGATAAGGGTGATAAGGGTCACAGGGGCGATTCCGGTTATCCGGGTAGACCTGGCCCAATCGGACCACCTGGCCCACCTGGTTATCCTGGTTATCCTGGCACATCTCATCAAAATGGTCCACCACCACCATCACCACCGGGACCCTATTATCCATATGACGGAGGCTATAGATATCCAACTATCGATTTTTATAGACACAATTATTTGGAGAGTAAGGAATATGATGAAAACGACACAAATGACAACAATGAACGATCCTTTAGTGAAGACCCAAAACATTCTACAATACCAAATGGATCAAAAATCTATTTAGCATTTTCACCATTTAAAAATCCCTTTCAATAATTTGAATAAAAATGAGAAAAATTAACTGATGGAAATCGAGTGAAAGTATGTTTTTTTTTTTTTTTTGGTTTTGTTTTGGTTTCGGTTTTGTTTTTTATATATATTTAAATAATTTTATGCAAAGGGAAAAAGGAATATAGTGTGTCACTTAAATGGATTTCAGGTGTTAAAAGAACAAACTTATTTCAATTGTAATACTGAAGATTTTTGTTTTATCAAAATACTGTTAAGTTAGTTAATTAATTAGAAGATAAGAAGATAAAAACAACAAAAGAAACGTCCAATTTTCCCACTGTTAGCAAACATCATCATCCAAGCCTGGTTCCTGTTCCTTCTCATCATCTTCTTCGGCTCGTAGTTCGGTGAAATCTTCATTAGATACTCTGAAATAAAATGAATTAGATATCTAACTCTCTCTCTCTCTCCCTCTCTCTCTCTCTCTCTCTGACTCTTATGATTAACTAAAACTCACTTTTCAAATTCATAATGAGGTAAAAGACTCTCATCTAATGACAATTTGGACAACGAAACGAATCTCAAAAGTGTGCATAGTCGAAGTAAACTCAATAATAGAAGAAATATACCCGACACTTGACTAAGCCATAAATTATGTGGATAGAGTATCAATGAGATGCCAATAATCACATATATGGGTGTGGGACGCCAACCACCAGCTAACCATGAGACGAAACGCCAACTGCTTAGACAATTGGATCTGTTACTCCTTCGATAATTATCACTAGAAAATAGATATAAATCATATATGTATATATATATATATATATTATTCTTCACTTACTCTCCTCCATTAATTTCCTGCAGTTGTAGAAATAAGTTTATTAACCATTTAATCTCAATAATGAGAACCAAGAAAGCTGCAAAACTTGAGCAACGAAATCAAATAAATCTTATATATGATATATATGGTATATGTATATTATATTTTTCTTACAGTATATAGAGTCCAGCCTTATAGCCATGTGTATAGATATCAACACCCACTCCGCAAATAACTAGAAAAACAATCAAGATATGAAATACAAAAAAAAAAAAAAATAAATAAATAAATATAAAAATTTGATTGTGACAAATATATTTACATATATATATATATATATACTATATATTTTATTTAGTGCCAGCTTTCTGTTTGCTAAGCATAATCCATAAAATATATGAGATAGAAAAAGGGCAAAAATCACCCTGGGGAGTTGGAAAAGTTTGTTGACTACACCAAAGAAAACTATTGCATATACAGACATACATAAATACATATACTTATATATACATATATACATTCTATGCATATGTAAATCTTATTTCATCTTTAAAGTATATATATATATATGTACATTCTTGACTCACAGCATTTTTCACATCAAAAATGATAAAGAAGATGATAAAAACAGAATATTTATTTTATAGGTATTCAAACTAAAAATATTTATTATTTTATTTAAAATACAAAAAATTTATAATTTATTTAAAATAGTTTGAACAGAATATATATATATATATATATCCGATCCTAGATGCGACAATTATTATTTGTATTTTTTTAATATATATTTATTTAAAATATGAAAAATGTATAATTTATTTAAAATATTTTAATAGAAATATATATATATATATATATATATATATATATATATATATATATATATATATATACATATATAGCCATTTCTATATATATATATATATATATAGAACTTTCTCTCTCTATATTATGTATATGTATGCTTTTTACTCCAATTCTAGTTTGGGCATACAAAAGATTTTCCCCATCAATACAACTTTTAAGCCTACCCTCTCAATAATATATGCATATTATAACCACTTTATTTGGTCGCTTTAGTTATGTCATTTGATATCTATTTCGATGTGCGTTAAATATGACAAAACAATGAAATAAAGACAAACGGATTTGCTTTGATCGAAAAACTCAATCTAATTAAGTAATTTTTGCTATGGCAAACAAGCTAATCTGATTAATCAATGAAAAATGTGGAATAACCAAAACCAATTACATTAAATGTTCCAAATACAAATTAAATACAAGGACCCCAAAGATACCCTATACTAAATGGTAGTATAACTGAATATTATTTATAATAATCTAACTACATACATATTAGCTTATGTTTAAGTTAATAAATTTCATTTAGTATTTCTTTGACAATTTAAAATGCAAGTTAGTTGAGTTATATTTATACATATATGCCCATTGTACTCATAGCGTAATTACAGGATATCAAAAATTAAATAATTGGCAAACGTAAAATGTTTGGAAAATAGATTTTGGCGCCTGGCGCCAGACATGAGACGTATGGAAAAGTTTAGTGAAAGCCAAAGAAATAAATGCACAAAGGATTCCACTTTGGCAAAGGATGCTAAAGTATAAAGTTCAATGACATTTTAATAGTACCAAGAGCAGATACGAGAGAACCTTTTGTATACCCAAAAACTGAAGTTCATGTACTCTAATGTATAATAAATAGTTTTTTTTCTTTTTTTTTTTTTTTGTTATTTTGTGTATGTATGATAAATGATTATATACAACATAATACGACTATGTATAAGGGTATATTGAACATATAAAGTATGAAAATATAATGTAATTTGTTTAGAGTTAATGGACTGATGTTTAAATGTATCCATGAGTTAATATTTCGAATAACAATTTATTTATTTTTATAATTTATGATATCAATTTTAATCTGAAATCAACAGACATTCGACATAATCATTTGTTATTAACTAATATGCTTTAATATTAATAATAAGCCTTAAAATATAAAATAAAGTATTAAAATATTTAAAGTATAAAGTATACCCCTCATTTAAGACTATAAAAGTGCATTCGACTAGCTCATATATTAACAAATTTAGGCAATAACTAATTCTAAGATTTAATTAAAGTGATAAAAAGGTGCAAAAAATGAAACAAAAGACCGATACAGACTAGAGAAACTAAAGGCAAATGTTAATGTATCTATAAGTTAAACTGAGGTTGTTTAAAAGTATCTTCTAGATATAATATATAAAGTTTATTTTTACCCTTGCATATACATGTACATACATACATACATACATACATAAGTACTCGTAGATTAAACCTTTTTTTTCAGATTAGCCATGAACTTTAACACTTATTTACACTCATTTAATAAAAGAAGAGATACAAAAATAGTATGAAGAACTAAATTTAAGTTGCTTAACTCACGTTGAAAAAAAAAAGAAATAACATTTACACGCATATGCGTTTAGATGTAATATTAAAAGAATTTCTTCCACATGAAGTTTCACGCTTACCGAATGAAGTCAGCAGACCGAAAACTCTTATCACAGGACGTAAACACGCGCAAGGATCGCCAGGTTGACGAAGGCCAATCTGATGTTGCAATTGCATTTTGAATTACATACAAACATACATACATACATACATTTACATTTCGTTAATTAAAAAAAAAAAAAAACAAAAAACAATATGTCTGTGTCTTATAGTACATATTTTTGAATGAACACTTGTTAACATTTGTTTTATATTTAATTGCTGCACTTCTTTCAATTATCCATGTTTAAAATCCTTTTGGATTTTGACCGCCAAAAAATATTGAAATAAAAATGAATAGTTGGAGTTACATATGTATGTATATACTTATGTATGTATGTATGTATGTATGTATTATGCTACACAAGTGGTACATCCGTACGCTCCTAACTACATCGAGTGAATGGAAGGTTCGTCTTGCTTAGTAGCCAAACACTAATCTCGTTGTCGCCACTCAGACTGCTCATGCCTCGTCTATGGAAGCCAAGCCGAGCCAATGCGGCGCTCGACTATGGGTCACAAAGCTTAAATGTTGCTCAAAAAGAAAACAGAATAATAATAATAATAATAATAAAAAAAATATTAATTTTGTATATATAAATATGGAAAAACTTAATGGAATTTAAGACAGATTCAATTAGTTTCAGGCAAACTTTTTTTAAAGCGTATTTCAAAATATTTGAAAATGCTGCGTCGGCCCATGGTAGATATATATCTTCAATTTTAAAGAGTATTAATGTTTATTAAATGTATTCTACTGCTAACAAAATTATTAAAAAAAAAAAAATTAAAAATAAATCAACTTTTACTTCGTTTATTTCAATCATTTTACTTAAACTTATACCTATATATATATATATACATATATATAATATAATCATAAATATTTTGAAAATGTTTTAATAGAGCATTTAACAAGTCTTTACTTTTGTAAGTTTTGTTCGATTTATTTGGCTCGTTCTGCTTTTTGTTATATCCTTGCCAAGAAGGTATATATTAGTTTTACTGAAATTAAATATATATATCTATTCTATATAATTTCTATTAGATCTGGTTTTTTCTTTATGCTTTAAAGAGATATAGGTGAAACATACAAACTTTTGATTTTAAGATTTCGTTTTAGTTTTTTATTTACTTATTTTAGGGTATGTGAATCTCTCTCTCTCTCTCTCTCTGTCTTCTCAAAAAAAGAAAGGGTATTAAAACATTGTCATTGGCAAAGTTTCAACATATTTTTGGTTGTTATTCATCTTGATTTTACGTTGGCTACGTTTCAGTAATGTTCATAACCGGCTGAAAATTCGGAATGGGGAAATTGCCAAACGACAATCCAAAAAAAAGAAAAAAAAAACCAAAAAAAAAGAGAGAGAGGACTTTTCCTTCACCTTTTACCAACTCTCCACCCTTTGTCCTTTTATCCAACCTGACACCTTCCTTCTCTTACTCTCGTTTATTTAAATCAAGCAAACAAATTTCTTAATGTATTTTAAAAGCCTGCTAAAATTTTGTCCTTTGGCGCTTGTGATGATTTGATACCATGATCCTATCGGTTATCTCTTTGCACTATGATGTTAATGGCTAATGCTAAAAATAAAAGAAAAACAACAAATGGAACACCTAAAGCCACTGGATATATATATATATAGAGATATAGTTGTTTGCAAGTCGAACTAAGTATAATATATTTTGTTCAAGGACTCTAATCTGCCTGCAAGAAATGTCAAGGGAAATGTTTAAAAATGCGAAAATCCATTTAAAATAAAATGCAATAAAATCATTAAAATATGGACAATTGAAACAGTTTTTTAAATTTTAATAAATATTAACAGAATTAACATAATTTACTTAATTAATTCTATATATGTATAATTGGATCTCCAATGGGGCCTAAAATGATTTACTATACTCCGATTTTTGTTGTGAAAAATCATTAAATAAATCTATATATCCGAAAAGAGATACATATATATATATTTTATAACTGATAGTAAATGATTTACTATATTTTCTTTCATTCCATTATAAAATCAAAGTGTCGTCATTAATTATAAATGGGAATTTTAAATGTTTACTTAAGTCACATCACAAATCATTCGTTATTTCAAATATTTATATCCTTGGCAAAAGGAAAAGCTTTAAGAATAATTATTAAGACATTCATTTGCCAAATTCTTTACGTCGTTTCATAATCTTGGTTATGCCGGCCACCATGGCCAATTCGGGAAGTGCCAATTTGGCATCCTCCTGGAAATCGCAGCGTCTTGTTAAATGCAGCCAGGCTCTTTCGGGATTAAGTGACAGTGGCATTTGTAACCAGCTAATATAATCGATTTTCAATGATCCCGTTAGTAATTGATCGAACGGTGTATTGTTACCTATAAAGAACATGGATTTCAAAACAGATGTCTTAGATTCACAAATTTTTTGCCCTTGAACACCCTGAAAGGGGCTGGGTTCATCGGTAATGCCCAATTGTTCCAATAGCCAATCCTTATTAAATTTTAAATAATTATAAACAACTTTGAGAACCTGTTTGCCAATATTGGTGGTAAGGACATCACTGACCAACACTTTGGCAACATAATCTGCCACACCCACATCCAATTCCATGGCATAGTTATTGGGCGGACTATGAGATAGACGATCCGAATCGATGGCAACTAGATCATCCATTTTGATAGTACTTACAGCACTTGCTCCACCACCACCGCCACGACAATTACTGCGATCTGTGTCCAAATGAATGCTCTCCTTGGCCTGTTTCAAAAATAGATCAATCTGATCCGTATGCTTATCATCCTCATCAATGGAGCAAATTGCCTCGGATATGGCATAACAATGTGAAGCCTTCTCTGCCGGTTGTCCTGGTTTCTCAGCCGTTTTAATTAACTCCGTATAGAGGGCAGCAAAAACAACTTGAAAAAGTACCGAATCGCCCAGAGGTCGTGTCGATACCGGTATAATGTCCTGCAACAATGATGTCACCTTATACAATCCCTCCGGTAGACAATCCCAAATTTCTGAGACGCACGTTAAGGCCAATGACATGGCCTGATACATGCTGGCTCCATTCTCAACAGCATTAATAAGCATCTCAACCACACAATCCATCAAAGGATATACAAAATGCATAATTGCCTCCAACCAAGGTGTCCGTTTTTGATTCCAAACTTGACGTTTATCCAAACAATCGCTCCAACCACTGACAGCATTCTCCTCCAGAGCCTTAATTAAACATGACTTAATATCCGTCGCCTTACCCACGGCCACAATTAAATAGGTTAGAGAGAGGACAATTTGATAATTCGATTGTCCCACAGGATCTATTACAAAAAAAATGTAAGAAATTCAAAATTAAATAAATTAAATGGTATATACTTATGTATATGTATATAAGAGAGTATATACCAATATCTCCCGCTATGGATTCGGTGACATTAAAACATTCGCCACGACATAGAAATGCTTCACATTTCAATGGTGCACCTTCAGCAGCGCTTATAAAGGAATGTTTGGCAACATTTTTAAAATTTTCGGATGCTGGTAAATGTTGTATTAAATGTTTTATTATGATGGCCGTCAAATAGGCATCACGCATTAATAAAATATTTAATAGATATGACCAATCAGCCTCCGGAAATGCAAGCAATACACGTAAATCCAATGATATGGCCGTATGGGTAGAGAGATCAGCAAATTCTGTAACCCATTGGCATGATTGCTCTTTGGGAAAATAACGCGGCAATGCAAATATAAGCCAAGCACTAGGCAAACCATGACGAGAGCTAAACATTTCCATATTATCAAGACCTTTTCGAAAAACCTACAAACAAAAAAGGAAATCAATATGATATGATGGGAATGGTAATAAATATTCCAAGCGTACCTTCGATAGAACACCCAAGGGAGCGCCACGTAGTAGAAGACAGTAAAATAGATCCCTGCATTTGGCATGAATATCTCTGAGTATAACACTATGCTGATTCAATTGTAATCCAACATAGGCTTCGCCGCTTTCACAAATATGTGGCAAAAGTTCCGCAATGCATAGCAACATATTACATATATCGACCAAATGCAATTGAGATCGTGCCACACTGGTAACAATTTGTGTATATCGAATTGTTAGAACACTTAGCGTCTCATTTAACATGCCGGCAAATATTTTTTGTGCCATTTTTGGTGGCACCGAATTCCATAGATCATTTTTGGAAAATAGCATATAATGCCACCACATTTGCACCGTATAGGAACCTCGTTCCGATTCAAAAAATGGTTGTGAATCCTCCCAATTTAAACAGTCGGCATCTTGAATGATATACAATAGCAATAGGCGACAATGTAGATCAAGTAAACGTTCAGCCAGTGCCTCCGACATTTGGGAATATTGTTTAAAACTTAATTTCAATGCACCACCCTTCTCATCACCCTTGGGTGGACATATGGTTGTAGTGGCCGCTTGCATATAAACACCCAGTGAATTCTTAACCACTGAGGCGGCACCAATTGTGGCTGTTAAAACGGATAGATCAGCATGATCTAATGATTCCTGGGAGAGACGATGAATATGCTCAAGTAATAAATCGGCCGATTTGGTAACCAATTGAACAAACTTATCCGGATCTGATGTTTTTACCGTAATGCTACTCTAATAATGATATATATATATATACAATAAATAAATATCTGAATTAAGTTGATAAACGAATTCCTCTTACAAAATCTCCTTCGTTTAGTTCCTTTTCAGTGTGCAGCAAACCGGAAGGCTTACGATACGAAGCAAAGTATTCATCTTCCCACCTTGAAAATAAATATATACATACATATATACATAGTTTTATTCATGCATAGAAAATTAAAAAAAAAAACACATACCATCTTATTAATTTAACGGCTGCAAAAGAGGCATATCTAGGAAAATCTAATTTTCCACCCACAACTCCAATACATATAGGTTCCTGAAGTACTCGCTGATGGGTCTGTTAAAATATGTTCTTTTAATATACTTAGCCCGATATATGAATAGTCTATTTCACCTGATAAAACTCTAGATCTCGTTGCAGTAATATCGGCACACGATCCATTAAATTTCCTTCTTCAAGTACTTCCATATTTTATTTTAAAGTTAATTTATAATTTTTCTCTGTTTAAATAATGCACCGATGACATGAAAGTTATTGAACAAACAGTGTTTCCTTCAACCGTTGCTAAGCCAAGTCATACAAGCGTCAACTGCGAGGGTTCTTTCTAATATATTAGATATCTTATTTTTTTAATATTATAGCAAAAAATCCCAAGAGTGGACATATCATTATCTTCAATTTCGTCGTTACTTTCGAAATTTTTCGCAGATTTCCCAAGTCATACCGTCCAAAATTGGAAAAAAAAATTTTCGACCAGATTTTAGAAAAATCCTCTCAATTGTGAGAAGTTCTTTAGGCTACAAGTCGGGCATCTTTTGGCCGATTTTAAAAATTTATACATCGTTTTCATCGCAGATTTCCAAAGTTATAAATAGCATTAAAACCATCAAAAATTGAGGAAAAAAATTTCGACCAGATTTTTGAAAATTTTGACAGGGGTAACATTGTTAAAAATTTCGAAAATCGGAAAAAAATTATTTTTCCAGAATCTTATGCCAATTAATAAATTTAAAAAATTGCGCTTCTGAGAAGCAAAGAAATTTATATTTCTTTAAAATCAGTCAAGATTTGAATGAACTGGAGCCTTCTTAACTTGAGATTCCTTCAACTTAATTTTCCAGAAATCCTTTGAAGGATTTATGCGATGTTCTTTAGGCTGTAAGTTGAGCATCTTTTGGCCGATTGCCTTTATAAATTGCATTAAAACCAACCAAAATTGATTTAAAAAATCGAATTCCAATACTTCAAAGAAAGGACTAAATGCAAAGCCATTACCCATTTGGAATTCTCTTCATACTTTAATTCCGGATTGAGAGGAAATTAACGCACTCAACGAAAAAAAAATATATATATTTATTTGTATGTCACAAAAAAAAAAAAGTTTATTGCTAAGAAACATAAAAAATACGAACCAACGCAGGATACCTGCTATTTGGCTCACTTGCCACCAAAACCGCCCATCAGATTCCCCAGACCACCCAAACCACCGGCAGCTCCCTGTTGCAATTGTCGCATCATATTCTGTAGACCACCAACGCCACCCATTTGCTGCAGCATTCGTGGATCAATCATTTTAGCCATCTGTTGATTGAGCTTGGCCATTTGTGAGGGATTGACATTTTTGGTCATGTCACCCTGTTTGAAAAGACCCTTGACCCCACCCATTTTCTTAACAACCGCTGCAAATTTTGTGTAATGGGCAATAAGTTCCTTCACCTCGCGCTCTATGACACCCGAACCTTGGGCCACACGAATGCAACGCGTAGGCTGCTTACTGAAAAGTTTAGCACCATCTCTGTTATCTAGTTCACTGTCTGACATACTGTCCATCATGGTCATCATGCGTTTCATGCGAGCCATTGACTCCTGTTCACACCCTTTAGTCATAAAATCCTGCGAGAAGCCTGGAATCATATTCATGATCTGCGAGAATGGACCCATTTTCATAATATTCTGAAACTGTTCGTACATATCGCGTATTGTAAAGTGACCATGTTTAATCTTTTCCAGAAGTTCCTCATTCCCATCCAGCTTCAATTCATTAACCTAAGGATAATGGAAAGTAATTTTATAATCTTGTTAGTATATCACATTTTATTCCCACCTTATCTATCAGTCCCTCGATGTCACCCATTCCGAGGAGTTTGCTAACAAAAGGTTTGGTTTTAAAGGGTTCCAAATCGTCTATATGCTCGCCGGTACCAATGAATATAATGGGTGATTCGGTGGCTGCTACGGCAGATAAGGCACCACCACCCTTAGCATGACCATCCAACTTGGTAATAATAACCGAACCAATGTCTACTTTATCCTTAAAGGCCTTAGCTTGTGCCTCACAAGCCTGACCAATTGTGGCGTCCATGACGAAAATTATATTGTCCGGACTAACAGCATTTGATACCGCCAACATCTCCTCGAAGAGGGATTCCTCTTGCTTGTGTCTGCCGGACGTGTCCACAATAATCATTTCAAATCCCTCACGTTTGAACATATCCACACCCTCTTGTGCTATAACAACGGGATCAATTTCCGTATAGCTGCCATAGAATGGAATGCGAGCCTTAGTGGCATTTTGCTTGATTTGATCGTAAGCGCCAGCTCGGAATGTATCCGCACACACCAGACATGATTTCCAGTTGCGCTTTTGGTAGTGATAGGCTAGCTTTGTGCAGGTAGTTGTCTTGCCGGATCCCTGCAGGCCCACAAACATAATAACATTGGCTTTGCCTTTTACGGGCTGATAAGGTTTCACTCCTGGATCCACCAATTTGACTAGCTCTTTGAACACAGCTGATTGGATCATGCGGCGCTTATTTAATCCGCCAGCCATCTCATCAAAATCGATGACAGCCCTCACATTCTCCCTCAGTTGCTTCACTAAGCGGATGTTAACATCAGCTTCCAAAAGAGCCGCGCAAATCTCTTTTAGCATGGCATTTAGAGCCTCCTCGTTGATAACCGTCGCCTTGCTGAGCGAATGCAGGGCTGTGGTTATTTTCCTACCCAAATCTGCTAAAACCATCTTGGCGTTCTGTATGTATATATGTTTCTGTTTACGGCAGCAGCTTAATAATTTTGTGTGACTTTTGCCCTTGCAAGAACAATAATAAACTTGCGAAATTTCCCAGAGAAAGAAAAACTTTTACTTTTCGACGAACACGACACGTCGATGTCGACGATGATGACAGTGTTGCCAAATGACAGACAACAACTCTAGTCGCAGTCACAATGCAACGCCGACATCTGTCAAAAAAAAAACAAACCATAAACAATCGTTGAATTTTCAAAAATGTTAAAGCAACAACTTTTTGAAATTGACAACATTAAAAAACTCCTATGTTATTATATATATTTCCAATAAGAAATTATTACCCAGAAAACTCAGGTTTACTACCCTATCGGCGACTTCAGACAATTTGTGGTTTACTTGTTGCCGTTTCACTTTGACTTCCTTTTCTTTCTTTTGTAAACAGCTGTTATAACAGCTGATCAGGCAGATTTATCTCGAACTATTAATTGCCGGTCCGTATTAATTTACGGAGGCCGTCAATTAGATGTAATTAATTTTGCGTTAAAATTTACAATTATTGAGTGTTTGGCATGTACAACTCGGCCAAGCAGTTGCAGCGTGTGCTAACAGCACGTGAGATTCGAAAAACGTTTATTGACTATTTTACCGTCAATCATGAGCATAAGTTCGTACGGTCCAGCCCAGTGGTTCCGTTCTGTGATCCTACCGTGGCGTTTGTGAATGCGGGCATGAATCAGGTGACCAATACTCTGTCCAACAGGTTTCTTTTACTGATTAGCTCATTTTGTTTGGTTCCAGTTCAAATCCGTATTTCTCGGGACAGCAGCACCACCCCATAAACGTGTGGTTAATTCTCAGAAATGTGTACGGGTGGGAGGTAAGCACAATGATTTATCTGTCGTGGGCCAAGATGGCTATCATCATACGTTCTTTGAGATGTTGGGTAATTGGTCATTTGGAGATTACTTTAAGGTAACTAAGCAGAGACAGCCATATAGATGAGTTCCATTAACAATATATAATGTTTCCAGCGAGAGGCGTGTTCTATGGCATTGGAATTGCTCCGTGGGCCCTATAATATAGATACCAGGCGTTTATACGTCACCTACTTTGCTGGTGATAAGGTTCTAGGCTTACCGGCTGACTTGGAATGCTTTGACATTTGGCGAAGCTTAGGGTAAACTGTGATGACGAGTCCTTTTACAGTTATATAATCTCTTTACGTTTCATGATTTTTGTTTAGTTTTCCCTCATCCCGAATTTTACCCTTTGGTTGTCGGGATAATTTCTGGGAAATGGGCACAACTGGTCCCTGTGGCCCCTGTACTGAGATCCACATAGATCATCAACCTGAGTTGGCTTCTGTTAGTGAACGCGCCAAACTGGTTAACACGGGTCGCTCTGATCTTACAGAGCTTTGGAATCTGGTTTTTATTCAATACAATCGGTACGTTTATCCTAACGAATGAACATATTACAATATTTTTATATATATTCTTGAATCTTTATAGTCATTCGGATGGTTCAATTACCCAATTGCCTGCACATCATGTGGACACAGGCATGGGTTTTGAACGTTTAACGGCCATTCTGCAAAATAAATCCTCCAATTACGATACCGATCTATTTACACCTATTTTCGATGGCATTCATCAGATGTCGAGGGCTCCCGCCTACACGGGCAGCTTCCAGGAGGTCGCTGTTCTGGATACCAGCTATAGAATATTGGCCGATCATGCACGAATGATAACCGCCTGTCTGGCTGATGGAATGCTGCCGGATCAAAAGTAATGAATACATTTTTTTTAAATAATCTTCCTCTGGCTTAATATTCTCTGTTTCCTATAGTCAAAAACTACGTCGTGTTTTGCGGAAGTCATTGAATCTATCAGAGCATATCTTTGCTCAGGAGAACCTATTATCTCGTCTAGTCCCAATAGTGGTAGAGACTTTGGGTGAAGCGTATCCTGAAATGTCAATTAAACAATCAGATGTCATTGAGTTAATCAATCACGAGCAGGACGTTTACAAAAATCTAAGAGAAAGTTCTTCAAAGGCATTTGCTGAAGTTCTTACAGAATTTCCAAAATTGGATGATATCGATCTAATGGAATGTCCCGGATTTGTTCCAGCTTATCGTGAATTTCAAGTGCAACGTTCCAAATTTAATAACAACATCATACCAGGTGACTTTCTCTACAAACTAACAGACACTTATGGCCTAACCGAGGAAAGTTTTATTAAATTGGCCGAGCTTGAGAATATGAACTGTGATCTGGAACGTTATCGCGCAGAGGTATCGCTGGCCAAAACGAGAATGAAGACTCAGAATGCCCAACATCTTGATAATGATATAAATCTGAGGCATAGCATAGCCGAAGCTCTGGTTAAACTTACCCAAAGATTGGCCATGCCCACTGATAATAGTCCGAAATATATTTATCACTATGATCAGAGACATGAATCCTATTCCTTGCCCTTACTAAAAACTCGAGTTTTGGGTCTGTTGGTCAACGAAATGGAGGTTAATGACATTAAACATTTAAATAAAGGTGACACAGTTTCTATTGTCACCGAAGCCAGCAATTTTTATTACGAATCTGGAGGCCAACAAGCAGATAAGGGACACTTGATTGTGAATAATAATGCAGACACCAAGCAACAATTGCAAGTGGAGAGTGTGAAATATCTAAATAACTGTGTGGTGCATATATGTCGACTGAACCCATCCGAAACAATCAAAGAATGTGAAGAGTTGCAATTAAGTTTGGGCGACGATGTCGAATTGAAAGTGGATGCCAAGCACAGGCAATTAAATACGTGTCATCATACAGGTAAATCTCGAAATAGTTTAGCTTCCGAATTTCAAATTAAAATGAAAATAATTTTTATGTTTCTCCAGCTACCCACCTGTTAAATGCGGCGATACGATGTCTTTTCAACAAGGTCACCTATCAAGTGTCCAGCTCAGTGACCAGTGAGCAATGTAAATTGGAACTGGCCGTTCTGGGCAAGCGTCTGCAAAAATCTGATGTTGAACTCATTGAAGATCTGATAAAGTAACAAATTAATATTATTGATCAAATTGATTTTTTTATTCCAACTTAACTTTAAATTCTATTCTATATTCAAAAGCCGCCTTATTTGCCTTGGTGTGCCTGTCCTGGTTGATGATCATCTAAATGCCGCCCAAATTTTGGAACAGAATGATATTACTATGGTTCCTGGAGAAGTCTATCCCGAGCAGGGTTTGCGCTTAGTTCAAGTAAAATCGGATGAACTCAATTTGCTTTCAAAGGAACTTTGTTGTGGCACTCATGTGACCAATACCCGGGAATTATCCTGTTTTTGTATTGTGAATCTAAAGCAAACAAATCGAGCCCGTTTCGCTTTTACAGCTGTGGCTGGTCAAGCTGCGGAACATGTCTTAAAGACAGCCGCTCTTCTCCGTCATCGTGTCGATATGCTTGCGGAACAATTCCAAAAGGATAAACTAACAAATGCGACTGAAGTGGAATTACAAACGATACGCCATAATATGTTACATACTGACATCAAATTACCATATGCATTCAAAATGGACACCCTGGAGAGGATCAATGAGATGCTTAAGAGACTGAAGGAAACATCGCGAACAACGCTCAAGTAAGTTGGTTGTCAAGCCATCATCAAGAATTAACCTATTCCATTTTGGTATTTATAATATTTTAGAGAATTCGTGGAAGTGGAGATGCGAAACTTATTATTGGAAAAACCATTGGACACACATCCCTTCATTCTGCACTACATCACCAGTTCTGCTTTGGTCGAAGAGATTCCCCTGCAGAGAGCCACTAAATTATGTAATGATCGTCCCATATTAGTTGTCAGCATGTGTGATGGCTACGTCAAAGCCAGATGCTGTGTGCCTGAGGTAACCAAGAAACAAAAAACCAATAATCTCCATTCGAATTATCTATTTAAAAATGAAAAATTATTCTTGCTTTTTTTTTTAGTCTTGTCTTACAAAGGATTTCAATGCTTCCACGTGGTTGAGTTCGTTTGCTGCCACTTTTAAAGGACACGTAGCTGCTCCAAAAGGCCAGAATCCTCAATTAGTCTGCAATATGAAATCGCGCAAGGTGTCTAATCTCTTTGAAGAGGAATTGGAACAAGCACTGATGCAGGCCCATAAATTTGCCAAGCTTTATTTGTGATTGGCTTAAATAAAAACGCTTTAAAATTAGTCACTAATTATCACAAAGTCATCATCATCTGGTTCATCATCATCATCATCATAATCATGTTCTTCATCAATCTGCTGTCCCTGTTGATGTCCCAAACTTGTTTCCATCAGCTGCTCGAATATATCCGCCTGGTCTACGCTTTGATTGAAAAAATAACTCACATTCTCATCGGACTCTGCTAGTGGTTTTCTTTCACTTATTCTGTTTTGCTCTTTGAAACGTGCCACGGGAGTCTTGGCCAACAAATGGGGTACTTTTTTTAAGTCTCCTTTGACCAATAGGTCGTAGCTATCATCTAGATCCAGTGGTTTACATTGCGGGACAAATTCAGAATCAGTTGCCAAACTGAGATCTGGCTTCTCTATCGGTTTTATTTCATTATTTAGATTAAGCTGTTCAACACGCAGGCTTAGATCTTCATCTTCCGACTCAATACCCATGTTACAACCTTGTTTATCCTTCGTTTTACATACTTCCATTTTATTGTTAAGAGTTAATTGTCCAAGACGCAGGCTCAGATCATTATCTAATTGCTCATAGTGCAATAAATGCCCTTGATGCTGAGTGAGAATAGGCTTATGATTCGATACAATGCCATTAATGATATCAGACATATCCAATTGCTCGTCTTCACTGTCCAAGTCAGCTGCCAAAAATTTCGTCAAGGGCGTGGAACATTGTCCAGCTCCCAATAGAGGAGTATTCGTTTTTAACGGGGTATTCTCTTTGTCTTTTTGCAAAAATTGCTCCATGGATGGTTGTTGAAGCTTCTTTTTTCGACTCACAGTTTTTTTGAGTTGCTTATTCTCGGCTGGATTTGCTTTCTTTCTGGTTGGCTTTTTTATAGGTTTCTCTTTCGATTTCATAAAAGATGCTACCAATTCTGGATAGGAGACTTCTAGTAAATCCATTGGTTCAACAGTTTGATATAATTCCACTAATCCTTTTGGATGTTCCATTTCAAAATCTCTGAGTTGATCGTCAGGTATCAGCCCCTTAAAACTTCCTTTGGTATCACGCCATTTCAATTCTAAGCAGGGTATACCCTTGACTGTACGCTTTTTAAGAATTTCCACAGGTTCCAAAAGATCGTGATGTTGATGTCTCTGTGAAACTTGCCATCTGGTTAAAATGGGAAAGAATTTCTGAAAGCAATATATCTCTGGCCACTGGAGTAAATGACCAATTTGCTTGACGAATTTAACCAAATTGGGTTGCTGCCAATTCAGTTGTAGCTGAGGTAAGCTGTCCGGTTCAGTTAGAAATTCGGCAATGACTTCTTCATTTGGAAAAACTGCATTGGATGCCAATGCTTTTTTACGTAAAGTTAGCTCAGCCTTGATGGATAAACGCTGTTCTCTATAGAGGACATTCAAGGATTGTCACTAGAATTCATTATATAGAAGTCAATCAAGTAACTCACTTCCATAAACTTTCATCACATCCCCGGTGAGTACGACATACACTGCAGCCGCTTTTAGTATGGGATTGAGTGCGTCCCAAGTGACCACAATTGTTGCAAACCGATTTATCATCTACACGTAATTCCAGGGCATTATACGTATCCGTCTCTTGACTCCAATGTCTTAATCTATTATAGAGATTTGAAGATTAACTGATACATTCTATTTATATACCATGATTTCTATCATGTTACCTTTGCAGTATTTCAGCATCCTTGTACTTGTTAAACAGTTTTAGAACACCATCTTTACCAATCCCACCAATACCATCGGGACAATAGTCACAGCCGCAGAGCAGAGCCATGACAATAATCTTATTTTGACCAAAATCCATTTGTGTGCAGATTTCTTGCATGTCATAGATGTCCACAGCTCCACCAGAAGCCGCCTGGGCACCTTGCATAGAGACGGAAAAGTTGCGATATACACGTACGGCACCATAGGCAAAGCAATCCGAATCCTGGCTAATTACGCCATCCACCAACTAATCTGGCAATAAATTTATAAATTTATAGACGAATTAACTCTTCAAACATACCCCGTGCTTGTTTAGAAAGGCGCAGTAGGCCTCCGCCTCCCCTGGACCCTGTACACATTGTATACCCATTGAGAGTAAAAGATTCTCGCATTGTTTTAACACATGATTGAAACGAGTGCGTCCTTTATCCTTGGCTTTATCAGTCTTCTCTTTGCCAGAAGTGGTTGCCTCCTTGGGCTTTACTCCACGAAATTGCAGCTCATTTCGTTTAGCTATTACTTGGCTTTTCAGCTTTGGTGCAACACCCTCCAAGACAAAAACTGGTGTCACTTGTTCCCATATCAGATAGCAAGTACGAAAGAACAGATTCCTGTAAGTTTTTATAGATATGTACAAATAAATATATTTAATAATAACTTGCAATACAACTTACTTTAAATGATGCCGTGGATGAATAAAATAATCGACAACGTTTAGACTCTCGCATACCCAGCCGGCTAAATCAATTGCAACTTTCTTGCCATGTAACTCATTAATGGGCTTTCGTTCGGCATATGGCGTTAGGACAGACCACAATTCTTTAACACCCATTAAACAATATTTTCGTAATTAAATATTCAAGCGGGTAAATTTGAAATTTTATGTCTTGGGCAGAGACGAAAGAGTTGTTCCAATCAAAATAGTGATGCCAAAGTTAGCTATGTATATGCAGTAACATTTTAAAACGGTTAAATTCCAGAAAAGCTAAATTCAAATTGCTTGAATATTTAAAATCTAATTATTCTAAGAAACTTTGTCCATAATCAAGTTGCTTTTTCCATAATGTTCAGTGGCTTATTGTTGGCGAAATGTATGTGTACATATGTACACATGATTCTGAAGGCTAACTCTGTTGACAAATTTGGCTATTTTTTTTCGTTACTGGCATTCACAGTGAAGCGTCAAAGCCTCATACTCGTGCAGCTGTTGCACATTTTATTTTGGTTAAAACGAAAAAAAGAATAACATCTTACAACAAAAAGCAGCCGATGACGTCTGAAGAATACTATAAATATTAATGAAAAGTAATGCGGATTTGGGAAATTTAAATTAACAAAGGTAAGTTATCACCTTGCCAATTCGTATTGCATTGAACTTTGAACCTTTCTAAAAACTTTCACTTTCCCTCCGAACCTAGTTAAATAAAGTCTAAAAAAGGGCAATTGTACAAAAATACCACTACGAAGCGTAAATACAACAGAAAACAATAATGGCGACCAAAAGACGACCCCTGCGCCCAAACTTGGGTACAGGAAGTGGATCTACACCAAACAGTTCTAGTACAAATATGAATTTCCGTCCAGGTGGACCAGATATTAGTCGAGCAGAAGCGCGTGGCACTAGACCCACAGCAGCACCAACAAGCATACGAGAAATCCTCCTAATGGGCATAATACATCTCTGCAAGAAAACCATCTTCTTCAATACAGACCTAAAAGTGGCTCTTTATTTGGGCAGTCTGTTTGTAATCTCCGTCATTGGGGACTTTGTGCCATTTCCCAAGACGTATTTCGCCCGTTCCGACAATTTGTTTAATTTATATTTTGTAAAAGTTGGCTGGGGCTGGACGTTGCTATTCGTTGTGCCCTTTTTAGTGCTGTCAGCCTATACAATAACCTGTGGCGACCATAAACGAATGTTAAGACATCATTTTCCACGTATTGTAATAGCCACATTTGGTTGGTTCTTCTGGACGAAACTGTTTAATATAGTGGAGACGTCCTATGGCAGATGTACCATTAAAGGTAAATATGATCATCTAAAGGCAGATTCATTGGCAAAGCACTTTAAATATTTGACTTTTTCAGGTTTTGCCACAAAATCAAGTTGCCTGAAAGCTGGACACCTTTGGCAAGGTTTCGATATCTCTGGTCATGCGTTTATACTCATACACTCAAGTTTAGTGCTCATTGAAGAGGCTCGTCCAATCATTAAATGGGAAACCATTAAGGAACATATACGAAATGAGCTACATAATCGTTCCATATCGGAGAATTCTGGGTCAAATCCGCTAAGAGGTCTAAACGAGGAACAAATGCGTAGCCTGCAATTTCTCTACAAAAGATTGACACCTATTATACGAACTCTTTTTATTGGCATGGCTGCTTTGCAATTGCTGTGGGACATTATGCTGGTGGGAACAATGCTGTATTATCATCGAATGATCGAAAAAGTTATAAGTGGGATTATAGCCATATTAACGTGGTATTTTACGTATCGATTTTGGTATCCCACGCCTGGTCTTTTGCCCGATCCACCTGGATTTGGTAGCTTTAGCTATCAAAGGGCAGCCAGAGAAACTTTCCCCCTCAAAAGGCATTCGCATTTAACATCAGCTGCATCTGGTAGCGCACCAGGAGCTGGTTCAACCTCAGCCCGTACAAATACAAATGGTTCGAATAATAGGGAACAGCAGATACCCAGATTTATGGGTATGCCCCTGTTCACCAATGTTAAGGCTGCTTCAGCGGCTGCGTCATTACTACAATCGGACCAGCGAAGGGATCAGCAACCATCTGTCATAGAAAGCTAGGAATTTTCTTTCCCTTATCACCGATTGGCAAGCAGCATAGCAGGAATTGATTTTGATACCAAAATGATGTTGAATTTTAAATATTTATTCGACGGTTTGTTTGAGATTTTGTGTATGTATGTATTTGACATACATACGTATGCAGTAGATGTAGACGAGGCTCTTCGCATAATTGTTTGGTTTTTTTTTTCGAGAATTGGTTGACTTGGTGCGTCATGGGTGATGGGTGGTGGTGCCATGTCCTCTCAGTAGTCTTAAGGCGTTTTGTGTTGTTTATATGTGACCAACTTTAATAACGAATTAATAATAAAAAAAAAAAAGGATTTGTTAACTAAAAAGCACTTGGCAAATGTCCAGCAGAGGTTTCGCACAGCTCCGGGAAAAAAGTTCAGCATTATTTCATAATGCAAATGCTAAGGATCATTCAATTTCTTTTGGATTGGAATACTACAGTGAAACCTCTGCTAGAAGTTTACCCCAAGTTGTTAGTATTAGCTGCTCATTTGAAATTTTCCCCCCCCCGTTTTATGTCTCTTTATTTATTTATGCGCAAAGGCTGCAAACATGGCCATACCCAGGAAGCCGGCTCCTGCTCCTATTTTATAGTTGCCTGGAGTCTTGGACCACATCTCCTTCAATATATCGAAATTGCTTGGTTGTAGCTTGTGATAAGATTGTCGCTGCTTAAATCGTAGGAAATAGCTTTCCACTAACGGCAATTTGCCATAGGACCAGTAGAAATTCTCAAATCCCAATTGATAGAGGCGATGTAAGAGCAATCCCAAACTGACATCCGCCAAAGTCAATTGATCTCCTAACAGCCAATCTTTTCGCGGCGATTTCTTTGATAGTTCCTGCTCCACATAGAGAAGAAAATGGCGAACAGCATCCAAAACACGTTGAAAGTCATTACGGGACGAGACCAAATCCTTGCGTCTCAATTGGATATTCAATTTATGCTGCAAAGCAGATTTACTGTGCGGCGCCAATTCGTCCAAACATTGACGAAGCAAATCCTGTACTTTATCGTTATTCTCTATGAATGAGGAACAAAAAAAATACTTTAGAAAATGGAGTTGAAAAATTTAAGCAAACTTACTCAAACAGGATTGCCTCACAGGTCCAATAAAGGGAGCTTTGGGTACTAATTTTAGATCATCATGAACAAATGATCCCATACTCAATGCTCCTATGGGCAAACGGCCCATAGCCTCCTCATAGACCATTACTTCATCAAACTCTACAGAATCATGGGCGGGCTTCAATTTGGGATGCTGCTCTATAATGTATAAAGCAAACAGATTGTTAAAAAAAAATAAATATACTATTCCGTTTGTTCTTTTACCTCCACGGAATTTGCTTTCCACATAGTTAATTATATGTTTAGAATTGGGTATAACAAAGGCACCATCTTGTAAAATCGGCACATCACCTGTGGGACTTAAATTTAAGAACCATGAGGAATACTGTTCCCCATTACATAAGTCGACCACATAGGGATTAAAGTCAATATTCTTCTCATAGAGCACCAAAAGAACCTAAAAGCATCGGTTTAGAAAACTTTATGAATGGGAAAATATTTAAGAGTAAAATTCATAAATCTATTTGTGAAACTAAGATCCATTTTCTATTTTCAAAATCGAAAAATTTGTCATCTAGTTGTTAAAAGAAGAAAAATTAGTATGAAATCATTCTTTTATTTAATTTAAAGACATTTTTAAGACAGCATTTTACTTTTGAAAAATTGACATTGTTTAAAAAACTATATTTTGAAAAAGAGATTTTCCAAATTGGTTTAAACTGCCTTTAATTTCACATATTTTTCGTATTATTTTCCACGTTTAATTATTGTTCAATTAGCACCTTTGCTTTGATTGACAGGTAAACAATAAATAAATCTATTCAATGCGGTCATAAAACTATAATCAATCAAAAATTTTGAATATATCAGTATAACCAAACTGTACAATTCAAATTCTCACTTAATACGCCAACCCCCTTCATTTGGTTCAGCTCCATTGCCTCGATGTAATGGATGTGGCCCTGTCATTACTAATAATGATGATTAGTTTTTGTAATATTTGTTACTTATTTTTAAATCACATGATTTATGAACTAACTTTTTGTGAATAGAAATTATATGGATGAAAATACAGCACTAGTTTATTGTCCTTAAAAACAGGAGCCTTAAAATCCTGCAATGTAGGCGAGGCAGGAGCAATTTCTTTTTCTTGATCGGACATTTTTGCCTTTTTAGAATTGTAAAAAAGTTAAAAGTTAAAATAAAACCGACTTCTTTATTTTTTCGTTTATCACATGCCGTGTTTACCGCGTGCCGGATGAGAGATAGAAAAGGTAATACGGGAACCGGAGACCGAGACGATGACGGAGACAATAACAGAGACGGAGACGGAGACGGTGCGACCCAGACCAACGAATTGCCGCTGGCCGACTGTAGTTATGGGTGCAAACTGTGTGGGATCAGAGCATACAGTGGCGTTGGAAATGGCCTGGTGAGCAAGGGAAGCCGCTCTGACAGCTTTAATAATTTGCACTTTTGATCAAGAGAAGCGGAATAAGTACAGTGTGCTTCCAATATAATGAACATCCGAACCCAAAACAAAACATATACGAAAACACATTCAGACAAAGTTTAGAGAAGATTATAATTGCATACAAAATAATGTAAGTAGTTTATTCAACATACAAATATCAACAAGTATATACATACTTCAATCTTTTAATAGATTCCATATTTGAGATCGGATTGCTTTGCTTTTTCCTTTTTTTTTTGTCCTGTTTGTTTGGATATCCTTTTTACCTTAACCAACCTTTGGTAATAAATTTATTATACATTTTATCAAATTGTTTAAATGGTTCATTATATAAACTTCTTACTGTATTTTTTATAGTACGTCTAAAGTAAATCTGTTGCTAGTTGATTATATTTGTTTGTCATACTTTTTATTTATCTTTATTTGCTTATATTACGAAACAGAATGTTTATTTGTAGATTTTCATTTCAAATATGAAAAAAATGGAATTTACTTATCTTTTTGATGTCGCCAGCCAGTAGGCAGTTATGCATTTTTATCAGAGTTTTACAAAAAACACTTTTAAATGGTGATCTGAATAATTTCTCCTAGCCGATGAATAACGACTTTATATAAAGTTGATTAATACAACTTAATCATAGAAGTTTTATTCATCCAACGAATAAATGATATCACAAAATGGAAATTTAACCGCAAATAAATATTTGAAATTTTCCGCCAAAAAATTTATGATAAATTCGGGGTGAATGGCAACAAAACGGAATCATCAGATAACAGACACAACAAATCTTTAAGCTTAATGATTTAAAAGAAAAATCAATTGGAAGCCGTTATAAAGGCATTAGATAAGGCCAGAGATAAACTAAATTATGTTGAATTTAAGCAAACAATTTGGAATCAAATTACCTTTGACTACTGTCCCTACATCATCGATTATGGTGAATGGTAGCGGAGTCGTAGTCCAAAGTTCCATAAAGAGAAACCTCAATCAAAGTGCCAACAATAATAATAACAACAACAACAGCTGCTACAAGAACCAGAGATTAGCTATCAAACATTATCAAAATATTTGCCATAAGCGTTTGTCCTCCTCCTCATTGGGAAGCATTCAAAGTACTGGAGTAAATCAAATGAAGCGTTTGGCAGGAAAAGTTGCTGTGGTCACCGCTTCTACCGATGGGTAAATTATCATTGCAGAAAATAAATACATAAATTTAAATTAAAAATCTTTATTTAGCATTGGCTTTGCCATAGCCAAACGTCTGGCTGAGGATGGCGCTGCCGTGGTCATTAGCAGTCGAAAACAAAAGAATGTTGACAACGCCTTGGCTGAATTGAGAAAACTGAATCTCAATGTCCATGGGTTAAAATGTCACGTAAGCGAGTCGCAGGATCGAAAGGAATTATTTGAACAGACCATTAACAAATATGGCAAATTAAATATATTGGTTAGCAATGCAGCAACCAATCCGGCAGTGGGTGGCGTTCTCGAATGCGATGAGAAGGTGTGGGACAAGATATTCGATGTGAATGTAAAGAGCGCATATTTGTTGGCCAAGGAGGCTTTGCCGTATTTGAGGCAGCAGAAGGAGTCAAATATTGTATTTGTCTCCTCCATAGCTGGCTACGATGCATTTGAGGTTAGTTTTAGCTGAGTTCAAAGGTCATTTCCTCTATATGTAAACACGTCGATTATTTGCAGCTTCTGGGCGCCTATTCGGTAAGCAAAACTGCCTTAATTGGACTTACCAAGGCTGCCGCCAAGGATTTGGCTCCAGAGGGCATTCGTGTTAATTGTCTTGCACCGGGCATAATTAAGACAAAATTCTCAAAGGCCTTGTATGAAAATGAGTCAGCCAATGAGGCTGCTTTATCTAAAATACCAATGGGTCGTTTGGGCACTAGCGAGGAAATGGCTGGCGTCGTCTCCTTTCTAGTCTCTGAAGATGCTGGCTATATCACTGGAGAGTCCATAGTTGCTGGTGGTGGAATGACAGCACGACTTTAAAGAAATACCCCAACATTTTGTATATGTATCCACTAAGAGATTTTTATGCATACATATAAAATTAATTTGCTTATGTGCTAGTAAATAAAAATTTAACAAAGATTATTTCAATTTACATAAATACATTTAGTTAAGGCTGGAAATGGTTATTTAAGAGGAGCGTAACTTGGCCAATTGATCGGCTATATCTTTTTCTGTACGTTTTCCGGCTGTTTCAAAGTCCGTTGAAGATCCTGTTGCTGGTATATTGGACATTTTTCCTGATATTTCAATACCTATTTCATCAAGCACCTGATTTACGACTGCATTTGATTCCTCTTCGTCTCCCGATTCGTTAAGCATATCATCCAGGGTATCATTAATCATTTCGTCGGTCATCTCCATTTTCATGTTTGCCGCCTGGAAGTCTCGCACTGTGCCCGCTATAGCTTCTGGACGCATAACCTTATTCATGCTGGCCATTGTCTTTGCTGTCGATCCCATGGCCTCGCCTAGCGCTATATTCGCCCCCATATTCTTGTTTTGATAACCAATGGATTGAATTTTACCAGCTGCCGCATAGCTGCGCGACTTTTGTTTGCGTATTTCCACCAACTGTTTGGCGAGGATCCTACACGCATCATTGTTACCAGCAGCAGCATTGCGTCTGATCTCTGCCTCCAATTTTTTCTCCTCCTGCTCCAGCTTCAACCTTTCACGCTCAATATCGCGGGTGGCCTTCCTTAAACTGCGATCATTTTCTCGTTGCTGTTCCTTTACGGTGGGTTTCTTACCAAAGATGTTGTTAAACATAATTCCTTCCTTCTTTTAATTTTTTGGTTGTGTTTTAAATTCGTTGAAAGGAAGTCTAACTGTAAGAATGGGTTTTTCTTTTTTGTTTTAGATGAATCACCCAAAGCGGGCTGAGGTAAACATTTAATAAAACAGCTGCTAGGTGTTAGCCGTTGTGAATGGCAAAACAGCAGTATGTTATTTTGGCCTGTTTATAGCTAGATTAGTGTTATGCTAGCCGTAAATGCAGTATAATCCTCTAATATGATTCACATTACTCAATTTAGATTCATACGCCGTAAGCCTCATAAAATATATAGTAAATTTAATATATTTAGATAGCAAAATATTATGGTTAAAATATTTTTGAAATGTGTTCGAAAGTCAATTTTTTCATGTTTTTAAAAAATTCTGTTTATTTACATTTGTGTTTTTCTTTTCTTTTTCTTTTTAATAAATACAATAAAAAAAAATTTAATAAAATCAAGGAGAACAAATATATATTGCAAATAGGAAATTGTTGATTAAATCATGAGCAAACGCGACACACGAAATAAAATTAAAAGAAAAGGAAAGAGGGTGTTTACACCTAAATCTATTCTAAATATACATTTTTATATATATAGTTACGACTTTATACACAAACATACAAAATACATTAGTTAGGATCGAATCGATTCATGCCCTATTTACACAACGAACATTTTAAATCTCGCATATCTCAACAAACTGGATTTAATGACGTGAAACCGCTTTTAAGCCCTATTTACACAATGGTAATTTTTTATGTTGTTTTTTGTTCAGCATCTTTTAAGACATTGAACAGTTTGCAAGGTCTGTAACATCTCCATAACGATTAAAAAAAATTAAATGAATATACATATATTGGAAAAAATATTGAATTATGTAAGGTATATAAAAAACAAAAATTTTAAAGAGAAAGTTTTAATAACTTGCCAATTGAAATTATAAAAACTATACCAGATACAGGATACAAAAAGGTAAATAGCAAGTTTGAGCAATTTTAAAATGAATGCCACTTCAGAACAAAAATTTTATGATAACAGAAAACATATTAAATAGAATTGAAACCTCATTTTGTGAGTTTTATAAAAGTTCTAAATGGGATAACTCTACCTAATATGTCAACAAAGCAATGGAGAATAAATCTAAAACAAGGAATCAACAATTTTAAACAATATGTTGAGGATGTGCAAATGTTTGTTTCGTGTAAACAGGACATTAAGAGAATCTACATCTGAGAGAAACAGACAACTGAAATCTCTTACAATCGGGAGCTTAAATACGGGCTTTCTTTCATCTCTGTCACCTACACTTACATTTGTTTTACGCTTTGTCAATAAATTATAAAAAAATATAGATCATTTGTTATTGAGGGAGTTTGGGTTATAGACTGATTTAGAGCTCAACTCTGGGACGAAATTGTAAACGTAACGGCGGATCTCTAAAACGCCAGCGCGTGACATATACAAATTTCAACGTATGATCCTTGCCAAGCAGCTCCTCGTTACACAATATGTCGATCTAGAAACGAAATAAAATTTGATTGTCAATTTAACTACAAAGTTTTTCACTTTTTATAACTGGCCCATACCTCTCGATACTTTTCGATGCCATTTAGTATCTTTTTGGCCACCAGCTTTTTGAGATGCGTTATAGTCGCTTGAGAGCTGCATCGGATGAAACGCCTTTGCAGATTCTTAAAATTATTGCTTATACATTCGAGGCACACATTGACCTGTTCGTCAAGACGATGGAAATCGGATTCTGCATGCGCCTCCATCACTTTTTCATTATCATCTTCATGATTTGGCGTTATATCCTTGGGGCAGGGCATATTGCGACTCTTGTAAAAGTCACGTTCTCGCCGGGACTCATCCTCCTGAAGTTTGGGGACCAATTTATAGACAATATCCTGCATGGTGCGATCAAAGCTGATGTACTGCAGGGGATGTGACTGATGTATGATGTTGTCGCAGGTGGGGCAAGTTTTCTTCTCCTCCAAATGCTTGACCAGACAGCTCTTGCAAACTGGAAGATGGCAACAAAAGATAAGAAACATTTACAGATCCTCCTCCATATGCCGACTTCTTCTTCGGCACCATCAACACAACTTTTACTCACATGTGTGCAGACACTCGGTCACCGTTGTGGCATCAATGAAATATCCGCCGCAAATTTTACACGTAATATGCGGATTAATTGTCTTAAGTTTAACACGACGCTCCATTTTGTTGATGTTTCCGTTATAGTATTGTTTTTTTTTTATAACTATTTGCTTTTTTTGTTTAATTACTGTTAAATTTTACTTTTTGAAGTGTGTGCCCTTTCTCTCTCCCTTCCTCTACCACTCACCACCACTTGGCTATCTCACTCTGTCACTGCACACTCTTTTTAACAGGTCGCTGGGCTAGAATTTAAGCCGTTAGCTCGGCTTTATAATTAATTTGGAAAAATATTAGCATAGCGGCACACAATGATAACATGGAAATTTTGTTTACGTTTTGAAATAAAATTAATTTAACTATTTTTAAACAATTTAAAGGAAATCCACATCTAAATTTGTGTGTACGTGTGAGTGTGAGCTAAATCACAGACTCTGGCATCACCGAGTTTCCATTAATGTTGCCAGATGTTAAGTCGGCAACTTTCTGATTAAAGTGTGGCCAGATATCGATAGAATAAGCTAAATTTCGCAGTGACTCAAAAAACAACATCGAAAACTGTTTTTCTGAACATATGTGTAGTATGAGAACACAATAAATTAAAATTATGAACTATATGTTTGAGTAACTGTTGTTTATACAAGATCTGTTTTTCTGTAGACATTTTCAAAAAACTTTATTATAGCAAGCTTGCTTCTAATCCTTGATCTAACCCAATTTATAACGCCAATATATAATTTAATCCTGGCGCAAACTCAAACTTTTCTCTTGAATACCATCCTTCGTAATAATATTAATCAGCACCGAGTCACCAGTGTAGATATCACGTTCGGCAGCCGAAATAAAGGTATCGCAAGCAACGGCTACGGCGCGATCTTTGTCTAGCTTGGGTAAATCATCCTGGGACAGATTTTGATTTTTATAACCAATTTGATTGTCAAGTACTGGCTGAAGCAGAGGACCCGCAGTGCCGCCAGCACGATATGTGGCCCGTTCACAGTGACCAATCGGATCGTAGGAATAGACAACTCCTTTTCCTTCCTTATCAATACCGGCCAAAATGTTTGACACATAATAAGGGAAGAAGCGGCGATTGTACATGGTGATGGATAGCATTTGGGCCACAGCATCAGTCGACATGGTCTTCAAATGAGTATGCTCATACATTTGCATGCGCACCTTCAACAGTCCAGTCAGGGAAAGAGTGTCACACCAGCATCCCGTGGAGCCCAGAACGGTCTTTTCTGACAACTGGAACAATTTGCTCTGACTACGGGAGTGAATATTATAGCCGCTACTCAGACGAGTGTCAGCAGCTACTACGGCAAAGTCATCACCGGCGATTGCCACTATGGAGCTGAAATCGGAAGCCCCTCGAATATTTACTTTCGGTTTCAGAAGAATTGGTAAGAACTTACCCTCCATTGGACTCATATGGAGAAAAATCAACATGTTGTACTCCGGGCACTTGGTAGTCTGGGAATTGCTCGAATTTATTCATTTTTTTTGTCGAAACACACAAAATTGAATTTAAAGATGAAATGATTTGCAACTTCTTTACTCGCAGTGTGACCGCATACGAAAACAAAATGAAAACCTAAAATACAATGCCGTAAAGTATCCAACTGGAACTAGAACTAATCGATCTGGAACCAAAACTTATCGAACTCGAACTAATCGACCTGGAACTAAAACTAATCGAACTAGTTGTAGCAGCGCAATTAAAACTAGAACAAGTGGAACTAGAACCGGCGGAACTAAAACTGATGAGACTCAAGAAGTAATTGGCTTGGATTTATTTATTATTTACTATTGCCGAATTAAAAAAACTAATGGATGCCGACAGCAGTGGTGCGTATTTAATTTTTTTTGGTTAAACAGTTGTCCCACTCTTGCATTGAAAGCAGTGTAAAACTTTTTGTTGTTTTTTTTCTAGTGCAAAAAATGTGTGAAAAAATAGTGTGTAGAAGGACAAAATGGGACAAGAACAATGCTGAGACACTTGTACTCCAAAGTCATAAACTCGAATAACTTATTGCATTCATTGCAATCAACTTGGAGGCGCATTTTAAATTGGGTAAACTAATTCAATTTCCATATAGATTCGCAGAGAGCACATCGAAGCAGTCGGCGCAATGAAAATGACGACAGGCATAGAAACATCGATCGCGATCGAGTGCGGTCTGTACATGACCAGAGCCGACACCGCACACCATCGCCAACCTCTAGCCCTACAATTCGACATCGATCCAGATCTGATAACCAAAGACGACGCAGTCATGCAGAACTAAAGGAGATACCCTATTTTGCCGATGCTCGGCGTGAACGCGATCGACTACGTACTTTACAGGGCCGCAGCCGTAATCGCACCCCATCGCCACCCTCCAGATTCAGATCTGATAATGTTCTGTCATCATGCAGACATGCTAGACGATCAAAAAGTCGCAGCCGAAGTCGGGATCAACGCTATCGTGATCGGTCTTATGAACGGCGTGATAGGAGCCGTAGTCCTCGGCGAAAACGTTCTCCCACGCCTCGCATTATTACCATTCCCGTGCCCGTTCCAGCTGATGAATATGCCTACAGATATGTTAGTTGCTATGGAGAACTTTAAAAACTGAATTACCGTTGATTAATAATCTATTTGTATTATTCACTATTATAGCAGGGCTGGCAAATGCCCAGTACACCATTTTATGCACCTATACCATACGCCCCACTTTCACCGCGATTTAGAGGCAGCCGTATGCCACTGCCGCCATATTCCTATTCTCGTTATTCAGGATTACCTCCGACCATACGTCGATCTGCCTATGGATATTTTCGTCCAGCATCACGTTACAATTATCGTCGACAGCCTCCAAGTTGATAGAAGTCTTCTGAATTAGGATATACTTATTGATTCTAAGTTTTCCAATCAGCGACGGTATGCATCTCCGACAATATGGATTTTTAAATATTTTTGATCAGCTATAATGGAAGTTATTAAAGTAAATATTATGGCCATTATCTTTCGGTATAAACATTTCTACATTTCAAATAATAAAAAAAAAAAATAAAAAAATGATTGTTTACTGTTTATTCAACAATCTAGATTGAACTTTTAAGCATGAGCTTCAGAAACAGCTGCAACACCCTCAATCCGTTCTCTGTGTAACTCTCCCCGATTGTGTTCTACTAACTCCTTCACATCGTAAAACCATTTGCCTAAAATGGAAAAACATATAACTAAGAAAAGAAAAATCTACATGTTTTTTTTTTAGTTTTACCAATAGTAGTATTTTTTAGGCAATCCTTAAAGGCCTGACAGCCCTCCATGCTGCTTAAAATACCAAAAACAGAGAGATCCGCTAGACCTGGTTGTTTGCCACCCATGAATTTTGTATTCTTTTTCTTTAAGTCCCTTGTCCATTTATCCAATGCATCATAAATATGAGATCGTACATCATCTGTTAGACCATGTCGACGTTTTAGAACCTTCGCTATGCCCCACATTGCAGTGGCTCCACCATAAACCATCAGATCCCGTTCCCATTTGGGAAAATGCACATCCCATTCACCGGCTTGGGAGAACCATTCAAATGTCTCGAGCGCTTCGCTTGGTGTCTGATAGCAATTTGGTGATATTAGATGTACCAGATGATCATCTGCCCAGGTGCGCCATTTGCGATCCGTTCTAGCAATAGAAACTATAATTAACTATCTATGTCTAAATAGAGTACATGGAATTGTTAAATAAACTTTCCATATATACATATCCATCAACTTACTCTTCTATCTCCTTTGTCACATTTTTGGGTGTCTTTTCGCCGTACATAAGGAAGTACTTGTTTAAAATATCCAGACGTTTCTTACCATCATCATCAAAGTAAGATATGTGGGGATAAAATTTAGCCAATTCACCAATATCTGTGCGCTTATCATTCAAATATGTAGCTATCAATGATATTATGGCACTTGAATCAATCATTTGGACATATTGACCGTTTTGCTGTCGTATCAGCACCATGGGCACTTTTTTTACCGATGACCATCTGATGTCTTGCCTCAGCACAGCATCAACTTCGACCACTGAATAGGAGATGCCCATATAATCAAGGTAGGCTCGTACTTTACAGCAAAAAGGACATGTCTGAAACTGGAATAGTACGATATCTAGACCAGATGTGTCTTTGGGATTTACATAGCGTTTGGTTATACGCAGTCCTGCTGGTAGAGAATCTAAAATTTTTGGTGGCGTGTGTTCGTGCTCCTTGTGCGTATTTCGATCAGTCCAAGTAGTGAATATAGTGTAAACAGAACCGGTGGCAGCGCCAAAAAATGCTCCTAGCATGGCCAATTTAAAGGTGCCATTTGATTCCTTTTTTATAGTCCCAGTCGGCTTTCCGGAAAACTGCCGCCACGATAAGTTAACTTCTAAACGGGGTTTATCTCCTTGGGGTAACCGGATATTTTGGGATCTCCTCGGCAATGTCCGAGCTAGTCTTGTGGCCAGATGGAAACCTGACATCATGTTACCGTCTTGTTAATTGTGTTTTTTATTTATTTAAGACTATTTAATATTTCTTTTTATATAATTTATATCATCACTAGTGTGGCCAGAAGCTAATTAAGAACACCCTTAGATTCGATTACATTAAGCATGTTGAGATTAATCGATTCATGATAGTAGATAAGCAGCAATCGATAATACGAAACACTATCGATTCAAATCAAATCTTGGAAATTAAACATTTTAACGGTCATCTTGATATCATCTCAGTTCGAGAATTTAGCCAATCTTATAGTTTTGATAGTTTCTATAAAAAAAAATAAGTGAGCTTATAAAACAAGTACAATAAATTTATCAAATGGGTGTTGGTTTTTTATCAATAATTTATTTACTATGGATTTATTATAAATGTGGGTTTTATATACATTTATATTTTTATTTGGTTATTACTATGCCATTTCGGTTGCTTCAAATTAAGCCAAAGCTAGACAAAAAAAAAACAATATATATATATATATCACTTGCCTGTCAAAGCCCTAACAAACTAAATCAGAAAAAAAACCGGTTCTTAGCATTAAATTATATATTTAACATAAAGAATAAAACGAAAAAATTTGGTCACTTAATGATGTTATTATTAAACATAAAACTTATAATTTACATAAACAACAATTTATTTTTATGAGTTAACTAAAGATTTGTTGGTTTCTCGTTCGTTCTTGATATAAAATTATTTAACAAATAAATTAAATGAAAATTAGTTATTAATTGAAAAGTGTACATAAAATTTTTCTATTTGCACATTAAATCACTACATACGAAATTGCTTTAACAAAAAAGAGCAAACTTTTTAATCTTAGTGTATATATATATATGTGTGTGTCTGTTGTTATGTATATATTATATATTTAGCTGGCCTATCACTGAAGCATTTGTATAAGGTAAATATTATTTTTATGTTGAACTTAACAAACATATTAGAACCCATACTAAGTTTAAGGTATTCATTTCGGCTTCTGTGTGGTTTTTTTTTAATTGTTTATAAATATGGATTTTGCTTAATTGTAGTTATATATATATATAAATATATATAATTAAAATTGGTGTATTTAAGGTATTTCATTATTAGTAGTATTAACGTTGACTAACATGCCACACAATCAAATAACTTTTATCGCCTCGATTTTCAATTGTTTGATTTGGTTCCAGTTGAATACTGTTCTCCATGTCATTGTCATCTGAAATACAACACGAGATAAAATTGTATATTCAAATAAATACATTTTCATTTGGATACAAAAAAATTGACTACATTTACAGTTAGACAATGCTACAAAACCAAGGTAATTTGTGATATAACCAGAACTATACACAAATATGTTTGTTAGAAAATAATTATAATTAAATATTAGAATTCAAAATTTATATGCATTATTTTAAGGCAGAAAAAAACTGCACTGGACAAAGTTTAAAAACCTATGTAGGCGGTATATCTAGTTATATCACAGAATTTGGATTTATATGAATAGTTTTAATTTTCATTGTTTTTTTTTTTTTTTTTTTGTAAACTTCTGGTTTAGCGAAAAGTGCACGATTCTGTTTGGTAGTTTGAAAAAAAGCCATTTTTGTATTATAAAAGATTAAAGATAGAAACTAAAGAGAAAAAAATTTAGAGTTATTAATTGCTACTTTTTGTTAAATTATCCATGTTAGACACCAAAGTATAAATAATTATATATATTCAGAAAACTTATTTATACAAATGTTGTGATTTTTGATCGAGAACCTAGACCATTTCAGATATTGCAGGACAAATACACCAAGAATAAAAACAAGAACAGGGACAGGGACAAAAACATGGTCAACAATGACCAGTGTGAGTGGTGTGGAACGGGAAGGAGGAGTGCTTTACGAATATGTGGAAGAAAAATACATTAAACAAAAATAATGTTGATTTTAAACCTTGGGGACGAGAAGGGGGGAGGGACTGAAGTTCATATCAGTTGCTGCAATCCAATTCGAAGATCTTCTACAAATTGAAGGTACTAACAGAACGAAATAAATTTAAAAAAAAAAGAAGAGTTATGTAATTAAATCAAAATAATAGCAAATAGTAGAAAAGCAAATAAAACAAAAGAAACAAAAGCAAATTAAAATAAAACAGAACAACTAAAAAGCAAAGAAAAATTATAAATCAACGGCTTACGTATCGACTTTCCAAACTATCAAATGAGCTGCATTATCACTAGCATCGAATTTATCATTTCCTGTGAGAATGGATAATGTAATAATGAAACGATTTATTTAAGTCAGACAAAACGCTTTTTAAAAACAACAATTATATGCAGTGCCTTGATCATTGATCGAAAGATCCTATCTGACAGATTCTCTCGAATTATTAATGAACACTCACTTATACGAAAATCGATATAACCCTCGCCACCACACATAACTAGCATATCAGGTCGTTTGTTGGTGAAAGTTAACGCTTCGGTATTCGGTTGCTGTAGCATCATTGGTACGGACACAAAAAATTTAACTGCATCACGATGACCATGGAACGATAATTGAGCATTTGCCATACAACACAAAGGCATCTGGCCATTAGGATCGGCTATAAATTTTAATGACAAAATTAATTAAATCAAATATAATTGAATCAGATTTAAATTATTTGCCACATACCCGTCGTTGATGACGACTTTTGGTGAAGATTTTCGGCCAATGGCACTGATATAATTACACCGTTGCTAGTACCAATCCACAGGCGATTGCACGATACCATCAATGCAGTGATGCGTACAAAACTAAAGCCCAATTTGCCAGTACCAAGCATCTTCGATACATATGGCTCAATATCAACATCCTGTTTGTGCTCAAATGTATGGGTATTATATAGACGCAAAGTTGAGTCCAAGCTAAAAGGAAATACAAATGATATAGTGTACAGTAGATTTAAAGAAACTGTAGAGGACTGCTGTATGTTTTGAAGGGCTTTACCAAGGACGAAAATGGATTTAGTTTTTCTGAATCTCTCTTACCGTATTGATACCCAAACCCCAGCACCTGTGGCTGCCATTTGGCGCACTTGACTCTCTTTGCGCGGATGCGCATCCAGCGAATGCACAATATTGAGAGAAATGGGATCCACAATAAAGATCTTGTTGCGATGCGCTGCCCAAATGCGTTCTCCGGCCACACAGAGGCAACGTATCGAATGATTGCGATCACCGAGTGTAACCAGATGATAACTATTCAGATCCCATTGGCCGTCTGTTTGGCGGCGAAACACAGCCAATTGAGCATTGGCCAGAGCAACGACAACCCGCGACTCAACATGGACAATCGCTAGGACGGCATCAGGCAGAAGGCAGCGATGCAAGCATTGATGCCACTGCCCCACACTGCTATGCACATAAAGCCAACCATCTTGGGCACCTAACCACATGGTGGGTCCTACAGATGACATTACAGGCTCATCACGCTCTTTAGTATCGAGAATCGGATTAATGGCAGAGGTGAAGGTGTTGGAGCTGGTCGCTGTTGTGATCGCTGTGGTAGATACAGATGTTATTTGGTTATTGTTATTCATTTGATTGCCATTAGTGGAGAGACGTTGTGGTGCTCCGGGAAGAGCTTGACGTATTTTAATGGCCCCAACATTGCCCAAAGGTTCGTTTGAGTCTGCGCTAGTTGGCATCTGTTCATTGGCCTCTTTCGCTTGCTCTTCCTCCTGGCTATTACTGTTCTGATCTTGCTGCTGTTCTCCATCTTCTCCATCCGGTTTCGATTTGGGCTTAACTCGAACAAATTCGACTTTGCCAAGAAGTTCGGTTCCCTCACCAGGTCTTTGGAGCATTTCGCCAGCTTTTATTACCTCGCTCTGCTCAAGCAAAGCATAATCTGTTTCCATGGCACCCTGTACCGAGGCTATACACAATAAATGTGACGAACAAATAGGAAATGCATCAAGCACAGTTGCCGCTTGATTGGCATCCACCACACTGACTGTACTGGCAGCATGTGTGCTCGTACATATCCACACAAAAGAACTCAATTGTGTTTCAGGTTCGAGGCATTCTAAGCTAGCTCGTGCCATTTGTCTATCCAATGCTTCGACACTCTTGTCTGCTGTGGGACTGGTAATCTCTGCTATCTTGAGAGTTGACTTTGGAGCGTATGGTGAACTGCCAGGAATCAGTGATTGGCCATGTTTGGTGAAACCACCCTGAAGATTAACGCCAGCGGCGCAGAACACTTTCATATGCGGAGAAGCCTCTGCTAGGGGATTACAATAGACAGGAACCGGAACACCACCAGTTGAATGTCGAATGGGATTCGATTGGTTATTATCCTGGTTGTTGCCGGCTCCTGTCTTGCTATTAATAGGCAGACTCCACCCATAGGCATGAAGGCGACCGTCTTCCTTTTGAACATGCGCTCGCAGCTGACGATATTGTTCACGGCGACGTGCATTTATCCTTTCCGAACTACCCTCTTCGGCATAATCTTTGGCTGCTATTAAAGCATTTGCTAGGCCGGCACTGGCAGGATGTGGTGGTGGCTGGGAACCAGCTAGAGCAAGGCGATTGTCGCCTCCTCCACCTCCTCGACTTGGGGATCCATGGCTATGGCTAGGGCTTCCTCCGCCTGTGTGACGAAACATAGGCCCCCCTCCTAGACCATCGGCTACACGTTCCGTTGGTCGATTGGAGGGGCTAAAAAATGTGTTAGGGAAAAACCAAAAAAAAAGAAGCTTGATTGCGAACTGATAGAGAAAAAGTATACCAATTACATACGTAAAAAGATTACTAAAATATTTCCAAATGCTTTGCTTTGACTTCTTATCCAAATCTATAGTGCGTGAAGCTCTTAAAATCTCTGTTAAACGCACTGCCTCTTGCAGTTCCATTAACTTCTCTTTGTATTCATTGCGTTCCATTAGCACCATGGCCATTTCCACGCGAGTAAATCGTTTGCGCTGAGCTAAGGGTACATCATTCTCCTCCTGTTCAGTATCTATAAAAAATAAACGGAAAAATTAATGTAAAAGTTATTTAATCATTAAACATTCTAAAGGAAAATTTGCACTTACTATGTTGCTTCACTTGCTCCTTGGCTTTTTTAAGCTCATCTTCTAATTCACTGATACGTTGCCTTAACTTGGTTCTGGACTGCTGCATGGCATTAAGTTCCTCACGAACTATTTCTATCTCACCTGTGAGCTCATCCACTTTTACAATCAAATCATCTTTAACAATATTCAAGGCATTCCTGTGAATCGATTCCAAAATATAAGTAAAAACGACAAAGAGAGGAAAATAAATTAGTTGAACTTATAAACTTACTTGGTTGCCAATAGTTCATTATTTTCCATTATAAGATTCTCCACCTCTTTGCCCATGCCTGTAAAAATTTGAAAGCAATAACATCTCATTATCAGTATTCACAATTTGTATATCAAAATCAATAATTATGGACAAAGACGACAAGCAATCAGCATATGAAATGCAAGTGTTTAAATGTTAAAATGTCATTTAAGTGTTATTATTTTTTTTTTTTTTTGAAATGAAAATGAAAAATGAAAAAGTTCTACAAAATTTGTGAGAAATCAATTATGAAAACATACACATATTCATTTTAGCAAAGAAGGTAATTGAAAACTAATTATAAATCCATAAAAATTCTGTTGACCATAAAAATGCATGTTTTCCAAATTCAAAAATATTGAAACCAATAGAAATACACCCAGTGATTTATTGAACATAAAATTTGAAATGACTCATACTATTCGAGAGAATTATAACTATTTTTTATAAAATATTCCAGAGAACCAATAATGAGAAGTATTTTGAACTGGGTATAAAAATTTATATGGCATGTGAAACTGATCAATGTTAACAATAATTATATAGGCACATACATATGTTGCTGGAATTGATATTGAACTAGAAAATCCAAATTCAAATTCACGTAACATGTATAGAAATTGATGATATTTATAACAAATTAAAAATTCCATTATGTTTGATATGTGGAACGTAAGATTCATATGTTAAAATGTTGGAAAAACTAAGTTTTTACAATTTCCATCGCCAACCAAACCAAAATTATATTCTACAGATATATATAATTATATAAATGAAAACCTTAAAACCAAAAATGGAAATCAAAAGGAACATAGTCCACAAACACCAAAAAATAGATAATTCACAATAAATTGTGTTCAACCAATTAACTAAGAAAAAATAAATATTTTTGTATATGTCTATATACATATATAGAGATAGATAACGAGCGAGGGAGAAGAAAAGTAACTCTACTTACATAGGATAAATATATGTAACTACTATTTAATTGTAAATATCGTATCATCACACACTTTGGACTTACCAAAATAGTTGTCATTAGCTTCAATTGGTTTTTGGAGTTTATAGAATTTGTTGGTTTCGTGTGTTTTGTATACATATATGCAAAAAATTGTATTCGGTAGGTAATTTTGGTATTTTTTTTTTTTTTTTTGTTTTGTTTGTTTTGTATAACGTACAACGTTGGCATAAGAAAAGAGAACATTTCATTAGAGGTCAAATTTAAAAAGATTTGATATTTTATTATCATTAATTAAAAGTTTTTCTAACTTAGGTTTTATAAACTCTTTGTGACAAATTTTTTTCGCTTCGAGAATTGTTAAAAAATCATCATATATCCAACATATATATATATGTATATATATATATATATACATATATGTCTATGTATATCACAAAAGGAAAAGGACAGCAAATTCAGTTTAGTTTAGATCGATGTCGAGATCAAGATCGATACTCGTATGATATTTGATGTATTTACAGGTTATATAGATGAAACCATATATGTAGGAATTATATGGTGCTGTTGGTGGTTGTGGTGAGGCTTGTTGTGGTTGTTCTTGCTGTTCTTGTGATTGGTACCTACCTGAGGATGCATATTCTCCTGGATGTACCCAACTGCCTGTGTGCGGCGGCAGTCGTTGATGAATTGACCATGATCAAATATGGAATTGAGCGCGGGCACGGGCAGGGAAGTAGGGCAAAGCACATTTTTGTATCAATAATGATATTTTGGTTTTGGTGCATTTAAAGCGTTTGGAATATATCATTAAAAGAAGAACATAAACATGTGTCAGCATTTAAATACAGCTCGTCATAACGTATTTATATATATATATATAAATAAAGTCAATTGACTCCTATATCTAGCTCTTATTTGACAATATTGAAATTGTTTTACCTAATTATGATGTAAACAAGTTTCAATATACAAACTCTTATACAAACTCTTATACGAAATATAGTCGAATTGACAGCTAATTAGCAAAAATTAAATGTCTTTCTTTTCCTAATCGATTTACATTTTTTTCTTCTGATTAAAATTGTCAATCCCATACAAAGAGTATTTAATCAGAGTATGAAATCATATTTAAAGTTATATAGACTTCAGAATCACGATAATGTTCTAGTACTAGGACTACTGAACAACAAAAAGATTTCACATCATAGATCTGCCCTACAGAAATACATAAATATGCAAATCTGTAAAATCTCTAAGTTATAAAACTAAGCGAGACAAAGCTACAGCAATAGTAATTTTATCCCTCTCTATTTAATATTATCTATTCAATTCACAACAATGACATATCCAGAATGAATAAGAAAGAAAGAGACAACGACAGAATTTAAAAAAAAAAAATCTAATTGGAAAATTTGTATTTGAAAATTTCCTTTTCTAACTTTTTGAAGTAGTAAAGTGATCATGGTAAGTCAGTCCTATTAGACGTGTAAAAGTTTGTATAAGTTTTTTTTAATATTATTTATCGTAAATTTTTGATTTTTTAAGACTTTATACATAGTAGAAGTATGTATGTATTCGGTTTTTTTCATACCTGTTACAATCTCATGCTCTTCGCTTTCTTCGTTATCCTGGAAGGATAACTCTTGGTATAGATTATTATCCGAGCGTTGCTCCTTTTTGGTAGTGGAACGACCAACTGGTACAAGACAGGTGATTTTGGTTTTAGTATTTGAGTTAACACACGCAAGAGCATAACAAAGTGGGATTTGGGTGGGAGAGAGATAAAGAAATATTAAAGAAAATTAGTAAAGTGCATAAAATACGGGGAAAAATTTAACTAAGAAGGTAATGGCAAATGGTATGCGATATATTATATTAAAACTTATATTCTTTTGCTTACCATTCGCGGGTACATTTGGCACAATTGGACTGCCATCATCGTCATTGAGCGGACTTTGTGGTGAAGTGGCCTGATGTTGTTGCTGTAATGCATCTGTGGCTGCTCCCCGTTCAATAGTCGCACCATCTCTGCTACTACCAGCTGCCTGCAGCTGATCTAATTCATTTTGCAACGAAGGCGGACCAGAATCATCATCAGATTGACTTCCTACACTACAAATGGTTTCTGTATCCAACATCACGGAATTTTCCAGGGAAGCAAAGCCATACGATACAGGACCGGAACTTCGAGCCACTGGATTAAGGCGGGCTCGGTTCGCTTCCAGGCGCTCAGAGGTTGCGCTCATTTGTGAATGTGTAGAGCCCATTAACATTTTCGTACGTTCCATATAATCTACATGGTTTTTAAATAGCTCAGTATACCTCTCGTGCAATTTGTTGTACTCCTGCATAGTTAATTGAAATTTTGTTAGCAACATTTATTTATCATTTAATAAATTGGTACAAATTTCTCACCTTTTTCAGGTCCGCCTCTCTCTCCTCTAAACGACTGGCATGCTCTAAACTATTCTTATGTTTCAATTCTAGCATACGGACTATACTCTCCAATGATTCCAGACGATTGGCCAACTCTTTGTTTTCCTGTTCAGCCAAATCTTCCGCCTCCAATAACTAAATGAGAATGTATGAATATTAATAATTTCATTTTCTATAAAATTAATTGGATATATTATTACCTTCTGTTCGGACTGCTTGCGTGCACTTTTCTCTCGCTCATATTGTGTGACCAATTGTTCATTGTCTTCCCGGAGTAATTCCACTTCGACATCCTGTTCCTGATTGATGCGATAGGACGCATCCAGACACTCTAGCACGTTCACCAGAAGTGGCATTAGATTTTTCACTACATCCTCATCATACCGATTGATCATCCGTTCAAATTCCTGATAAATGCTACCAGCCAATTGTTGAACCTGGTTTAAAGTATGGCCCGAAATAGAGCGGATATAAAGAGGAAAAGGAAAAAAGGGAGAAAGAAAGAAAGAAAGAGAGAGAGAGAAAGAGTGATATAAAGATAAAGAGAAAAAGAGGGGAAAAAATAGGAATCAATTGAGTTGGTTTTCCTTTCATTGGATTTTTCCCGATTTAAACATTGTGAACAAAGTGTGTGTAAAGTTAGTTAGTAAATTAACAAAATATATAATATATAGATCAAAACATAATAATTTACACTTGTCATTTAAAACAATTAATGGAATATTTATTATCGTTAAAAGAATATTGTATATGTATGTATGTATGTATATAAAATGCTTTGACTTTTAAAGAAATTCTTATAGTCCATTGCCATTATTACAAGAATTTTTTTTTTAAAAACTTCCACTTTAAAGGTTACAATAATGAAAAGTAATGATTAAACAAATATAATGCTTCTCCATTGAAAGAAACAAAACAATATATCTAAGTGTATTCTTAGATCAGTAAAATCCATTGATTAATTGCTGATTGGGATTTAGCTTAGACTAACAAGAAAATCAAAATTTATTTCTTTGCAATTGATAAAGTGGACATTGGCATTCTAAATCAATGATTTCTGTAATGAAATAATCTAATTATAGAACTAATTATGATATTTGACAGACGAATTGAGATAGTATGTGTGAGGCATACGATTTATTTTTGAAAACAAGAAAATTCTCATTCTCTATTTACAAATAAAAATGCAGTCGTTTTAGGCAATCGTATTAGTTACATATAGTATATACTGAAAATACACTTCGGCCGATGTCAAGTCATGCCTACATATTTATATGTATGTATATGTACATATGTATGTGGGGAAAATGTCTAGAAAGTTATACATAACATATATATATATACATATATTTGTATATATTCAAATACACACAAAGTAAGAGCTTTAGTGAACTGTGGAAAGCTAAGCTAGGCTGGAAAAGATCAAAGTTTAAGTCTTTTTTTTTGTTTGTTCGTTTGTTTTTGTTTCTGTCGTTTTGTTCGGTGAAATATGATTAGTAATAGTAGTAGAAAGCAAAAACAAGCACACAAAAACACATAAAATTAAAGTTAATAAACAAGTGCAGAGCGTGTCAAATTAAATCATACATACATAGATATATGTATATATGCATATAAAATAGATGTACAAAAAAAAAACATATAAAATTATTAACTATATTAACGGAATAGAAAAAGAAAATGTGCATCACCAACGAAATGTTTGAAAAGAGAAAGAAAACTCACAATGCTGACAACCTGTTCATTCTGAAAGAGAAAGAAAAGAAGAGAGAAAAAAAAGAAGGAAATTGGACACATAAAAAACCAAAAATTAAATATCAAAACAGAATTTAAATAAAAAGAAATTACATACATACATACATATGTACAAAAAAAAATCAAATAACATAAAATTAGCAAACCATTAATTTTAGAAAATAAAAATAATAATTTCTCTTTTACCTAAAGGTACGAGGTAGATAAGATTAGTCATAAAATTATTCTGATGATACATTTTGTATACCCTGGCAAATGAAAATTCATGTTATTAAGCGCAAAAAAAAACTGCGATTATGACCAGATAACTCTACATTGATTATAATTATAATTTCTGAAATTGATGTATTTCATCATATATATTTATCAATCGGTATAGTTAAATATTTATGGCGGTTTATCGGTTTCTTGTATCTACACTATAAATATATGTATATATGTAGATTCTATCGGAATAAAAGGGAATAGACAATATTACAAGGTTAATATAAAACACTATGCTTAAGTCTTAAATTTAAACTATCACGTAATACAGTGTGTTAAAAATAATAAATGACTTGGGTATAACTAAAATCATCTACAAACTAATAGCAATAAAATACAATTACTTTTTATTATAATATGTATAATAATTAGATAGTTATTATTAATATGTATGCGGGATAATTTTAGTTTGCGTAGATTTAATATGGCTCTAAAGAAGAGTGATTAAATGATAAGTGAAAGTTTACAAAAACTACGTTTATTTAAGTTGTTTTAAAAATTATTCATTGTCCAATGAAAAAACAAAAATTTTAGAATATAAAATCTAATTTGATTAACAGAGTTCAATATATTTGTTAATTGAGTATAAAGAAAAGCGTTAGAATGCAACAAGTATTAACTAATTGCTATATTGCATCTAGGATTTACTCTTATATTAAGTAATTATAAAATAGACCATAACTATTTCCCACAGTTAAAGCCTAAATCTTGAGCCCCTAACTCCGCGCTCCGCTATTCAGCTGCTGTTTAACAACATTCAGCAATAATAACTTGATTTTGAATGAAGGTTAGACCATACCATAAAAGGCCAACAACTACACATTTGGCCAGAGTAAAATAAAAATAAAGTTAAACAAACCAGTTACCAGTTTGCTTGTGTTGGAGGCGTTTGATTTTTCATACCCTTGCAGAGAGTATTTTAATTTTGGTCAAATAAAGGGTGCATTGCTGATTTTATCAAATACATAGATGTATGTACATATGTATATATATTCATCATCAGCATGACAAGGTGAATTGTCCGCTGGTTTGTCTGTCTGAATCAATACGATCTCATCTCTACTTATTTTTTTATCTTAAGACATCGATATTAAATTTAGATTTTACTATTGTTATATACTATTTAATTATTCTGGTAAATTATAAATAATCAACAGTTTATAAGACAATCTGCAAGGGTATACCTACTTCGGCGTGACCGAAGATACTTTATCCTTTCAGCTTTTATTTTATTTTATTTTTTTTTTTTTTGTTATTGTATGAACTCATTACTCAATTAACAGGTAGCTAGCTTATCATAAGGAACAAAAAGAGCGAGAACTAACGACATGTGCGTTTTACGTCAAGTGAAGGGGCAACTCTTATCTTTTTACCGCTGCTGATGAGCTCATTACAGGGTGACAAACAGGCATACATACATAGAGAGCTTACTCTCTCTCAAGCGGAAGAGGTAAAAAAAAAAAAACAAATAAAAATAAAATGTAAATTTGCATAGTCCGTCGCTTCCACTACTCTCCTCGCCGACCTGAGGGAAGCTGATAAAGTGCAAAATCAATCAGAAATTGTTGGGATTTGGGTTGGAAAAAGAAATAGAAAAATTGTTATAAAGAGATTGCGTGAGGTCGACCGTTGGTCATAAAATTGAAGGCACAAGGAACTTTATTGATTTCTACTTTGGCTCTTGTTCTAGCTTTCCTTAGATTTGTTTTTTTTTTTTTTTTTGGTTTAGTTTTTCGCCTGTTTGAATGTCAATGACCAGACGAACTCTTTGGGGGGTTACTTGGACAACAGCTGATAAATAATGAACAAGTCTTTATGCGTTTTTACATAATTAAAAGAACACAGTCCCCACAGACATACATACATATATATATATATATATATATATATATATATACATATATCTGTGGTAATGTGAATGTGGGTAGAACAAGCAGTAACAAGACAAAGTAAAAGAAGAGATAGCCAAAGAGTTTTAGCGATTGTAGCATTTCCGGTTGATGACTTTTTATGGTTCCTTATGAAAAGGTTGGTGGTGAATGATGGATTCGCAAGCTTACTCATGAAATTAAATTTCCATAATCTACAAAAATAAAACTGTTTCTCTCTTAAGACTGCCGATTGGAAATTAAATCACATAATTTATTAATTGCAGATAAAAGAAAACGGGAAGTGTTTATTAATAATAGAAACACACACAAAACACCACGGTTTTTATTTAGGCATGCCCTTATATTTTGTAATTTTTCAAGTGATTGAAAACAATATTACTGAACAGTGATTAAATATAGTGGTATGTAATTATGTTGAAATAAGATCAGCAGTTCTGGGGGATGGATTTATGGTCTATTCAGTCATGCAAGCCTGATATTTATTCCATTTCTTTTTGTTTTCAATAACTTGTATAAATAAAATATGTTCAAACAACAAAAGAGATGAGTTTTTGATAGTTTCTTTAGTCCAGGTCTTACGACTTATTTTTGGTTGCTTTAGCGACCTTTTTTGCATATGTATTTGTTACACATAGACACACATCCCTTATGGTTCTTAAATACGTACTTAAAATGAATAGTTTAATAAATTGAATGAATATTAACCTTTTCCGACATGACCATATTGTTGTCCTCGGTGCCGTAGACGGTCTCAGCTCCAGGCTGTGGTCCATTATTGAGCATTGTATCATCGTTATCCATCATGATAGTTGTTTCTCTTTCGGTCTCTCTGTGTCTCTCAAGTGAATTCGTTGAATGGAGAGAGCGTGTAGTGAGCGTGTGTTGTGGGAGTGGGGGGAAGGAGGAGATATAACGTCACGCGTTAACCGTTATGCATGCAGGCAGAAAAGGCAACCCCAGCACCACCGCTACACACAGAACAACACAACAATGACAGTACTGTGTGCGTTGCCTACACCCACTCACTCACACCCGCACACACACTCGCACACATACAAGCATGCACATACAGACATACGCGCATACACATACACACTTAAACTTGCAATTTGACGTTTTGTTTTTATTATTATCGCTGGGTTTCTATATATTTTCTATATTATTTGAATTTATATTTGATTCCACTTTTCTGCGTGTCACTTTTTCCTATTTCTTCTTCTATTTGCTGCTGTTGTTGTTTGCGTTGTATTCCTCTTTCTCTTTGCGTTTACCTTCACTTTGCTGCTCCCCACCACTTTCTTGATTTTGACTAGATTTCATGGTTTTTTCCAACCTGAATTTTCACTTGATTTATTTTGTTTGCATTGCCCACAGCTGATGTTGTTTGTTGGGCACCCTTTGAACCATAATTATTAATAGAATTTTGCGTATTTAACACATTTTAGCTATAAATATTGCACTTTGCTGGCGAATGATGCGAGCGCGAGAGAGATGGAAAGCACTGTGTGACATTTATCAAGAAATAGGGGCCGATATATCGATAAGCAAAAACTGGGGTAATGTATCAATATCAAAATAGGGTCAACTATCGAACACAATGTTGCTCGCGTTATATCGATTTTTATCGGTCTGGCAACATTGTAACGATTCGTATCGGTCCGGCAACACTGTCTCTCACGCTGTCTTGTTGAAATTTGTAGACAAAAAATTTAGTATATTAATTAAAAATGGTTTTTGTCAAGAATTGGGAAGATTTTGAAATTGCTGCCGAAAGCATGTACATGGCGAATCCACAAAACTGTCGTTATACTATGAAATATATCCATTCCAAGGGTCATATACTGCTTAAAATGACGGACAATGTGAAGGTAAATGCAACAAAAGTAGCATGCACAATTTTGAAATATTTGAATATATAAATGCCCAATTATTATTGCATTCGCAGTGCGTTCAATACAAAGCTGAAAATATGCCCGATCTGAAAAGAATTGAGAAAATGACCAGCAATCTGGTGGGTCATATGGCATCTAAGGAATAAAATCAAACAACAGCAGCAACGACAACAGGCCACTTTGGCCACGCCAGCAACCATTGCAAGTTGTTGTTGTTACTGCTGCTGTTGTTGCCTGCCTGGCCATAGCTTACGCCTCCCGCTCACCAATAGTTTCAGATCTTCACCTGCAATTGATTTTAGTTAATAAGAAAGATAAATGCTTCAAGTGTGGTATAACCGAGTCAATTTTCCTTGTTTAAATAACATTTTATAAATGTTAGCTCTGTACACACTTGTTAGCACCCATGAAACCGTGGTTTTTGAAATTTTTTTTGTATAATTGTATTTATTTAATGTAAAATGTTAAAATGGTCAGATGTAATTGCCATTACATACATTTCCATGAAATGCTTTAAACGAAATTAATTAAAGAAGGGTGTTTATAAGGAAACATGCATTACATACATTCTGTAAAAGATGTCTAAAATATTTAACAATCTTATTTTCTTGTTTTTGATTCGATCTAGAAAATAGAAATATGGGAGAAATGATTACTGAATAAAGCAGGGGATCGATAAATTATGTTGATAGATAAATTATCTAAATATCAAAGTATGTATATTTACTCAATCAAAATATGTTTTTTGCACTAGCAAAGGTATTTTTTATTTAATTTGTAGCTTTTCTCTATGCAAAGATTGGATAAAATTTCTTAAACAAAATGAATAATGAATAGCGAATAACATTTGTAAAGAAGTTACTAAAGCATTTGTATTCTATTTTTTTATAATGAAATTTCTTTAGACATTTTTAAATCTGTCGTCATTTTCGAAAAGATTTAGATCCCATTTATTTTTAAGAACCAATAAGTAAGTTAAATAGTTCTCGAGTTTTTGTTTTATACTTTTATGTATTGGGAAAATTGTTAATTGTCTACCCATTAAAGCGATTAAACAGCCCAAAGTAAACGAAAAATGATAAAGAGGAACACCTGATGATGATGATGGGAACTGCTATTGCTGATACTAAGAGATGTGCGAAGATGCTGCTCACTTAATAAGTAATCCGAGAGCAAATATTTGATTATTTGCATATTGGGAGGAGGCACTCACTTGGCTCACACACTCAGGAGTTTTTTATGAACAGAGGTATAGTCGCATGGATGGATAGATGGATGGCGGGAGGGGAGTTGATCATCATCGGTAGCCTAAGTATTTGTTGACACACTGTGATTCAGCAGGTGAAAGAGCGAGCGAGAGAAAAGATAGTAAGGGTAAGGAGATGAAGTCTTTGAGTATTTACACTTGGCATAGAATGCAGCAGCACTTCTACCTGCAGATGGCAGCAACTCAGTAGCCACTTTGGATTAAGCCATCATCCACCTTAGGACTGAGTTTGTTTGACCCAAAGAGAATGACAACGTTTCGCTCGTGCGCGGATCCTTTTGATCAGCCCCGCCCGACCGACCATAGGGCCCTACAGTTACAGCTCAAGCAGAAGCATCCAGCACCAGAAGTCTCCTCTCCATCGCTTTGATTAGACACCGCCGTTCGTAAGTTGTTTCCGGTCCGACAAGCTCATTTAGCTTCTGTTTGATGTGTGTATGTACGTTTGTGTATTGTATGAAAAGAGAGTTGAGTTTTTTTTTTTTTTTTTTTGAGATGATCGGATGTTTGTGCTTTTTGAATGCCTTATACACCTTATAGTTTTCCCAGTTGATGTTGTTGTTATTTCGCCTATTTACCTAGCGCATTGCCACATGCAATCACAATCACTTTAGGCGGCTTGGCTTCAACGCCCCTTTATCATCGCATCCGCATAGAAGGAGAGAATATATTTACACGTAGGTACAAAAATATGAATCTCTTCTAGATATTTATGTACATAAATCATTTTCAGTTGTATCAATCACATTTTAATAATCGAAATCAATTAAATACTCAAAAGCAAAAAAAAGTATACTATGATTTCCATATTTATATTGTAATTTTTATGAAGATCAGCTATATATTTAAAATATTTAGATTTTTTTTATAATTAAAACTAACGTCCAGGGGATAGGTGTAATAAAATTAAAAATAACAAATAACAATGAGTTTTTTTTTTTTAAATTATAAAGATGAGTTTTGTTGAAGAAAATTTTAAATATAATAATTATCTTCGGACTGAAATGTTTATTAGGCTTGTTTGTGTTTCTTAGCCGCTTGTGTGTTATACAAGTTTTTAAAATAGAGAAGGAGCCTTCATAAATCTAATTTGGTGCCCTCTCCCCCACTGTCACTGGGTGACACTGCACCAACCGCCCCGCACCGCCCCGGACAATATACTGCACAATTGCAGCTATCAGAAGAAATATAGAAATCAAATAAAATAACTATCAGTGGGGCGCAATCTGATTTGGTATACAATATATCATATAATCATAATATTGGGGCTACTGCATTTGAAAATGAGCCTCCATAAAACTATATAATATACTATATGTACATATATATATATATAAATAAAAAAATAGAAAAAGAAATCGAAATAGAAATAGAAATAATCAAATAAAACCAAACGTTCTTGTACATAGTAGTAGTTTGGTTCTTTTTCGATTGTTACAAGACGATAAAGCTCTAGGTTTAATTAGACCCTCCCTCTAGCTTACCGTACCCAACCAACGTATGTATATATGTGTGTACATATGTTCATATAAACCTTCCCAACTCTAGCTACTGCCATGCCTCCTCTCTCCTATGGCGATAAACTTAACAAATAACATAAATACTTTTTATTGCGGGTGGTTGGATCGTTTAATGGTTGAATGGTTGGTCGGTGAGTTCTGTTCTGGTTTGGTGTCTCCATTTTAAGGCTTCCTCAAATAGACCTACTAGTATTACGCCTTGATACGATTTCTTGTTTTACGACATTCTTCATTGAGTAGGTGACTGGCGTCAATTATAAAGATATTTAAGTACAGTTAGCATGCAATTAAACGTAACATGACCAGAGATACGTAAGACAGTTCCCTGCAAAATATGTATATAAATTACATTTGATAAGTCCCCATAATTGAAACTAAGTATAGTCACAAATACTCCTGGTCATATGACAATTGTCTTGTAAATTGCTGTCTAAATGAATAGAATGGCGCATGTGGAGGATTTTCTTCTTTTTTGTTTTTTATGAGTATTATGAATCAGGCAGAATGCGAAGGTAAAAACAGACAGAGCAGACAGAGACAGATAGAGAGAGCAAGCGGAGTGAGAAGATGAAGACTTTGAGTGGTTTGGTTAATGGTGGGTGAAAGGGGAAGGGAGGGGGGGGCGGTGGTGTTTTAGGCAGTCGGCGGCTTTGGTTCACTTTAGAGTTTACCTCGCACTTCACTTCTCTGACTTATGCAAATAAATCGTTCGAGCGACGTTTAATTATGACCATTTAGCCACTGTTGAGCGGCTACCGTTTTGAGTCAATATCTCTCGGTATTCATATTACGATTTCTCGCAAGAGTATATTGGGGAATGGAGAATGGGGAATGGGAAAAGGGGCTTTTAGGCGGTTTACATTTCAATTTCGCTTTATCTCTTTTATCGGTAGACGGGGAGGAGGTGTAAGTTGCTTTAGGGGCTTGGTCTTGGGGTTTAATGAGCTTCTTGTTGATCTAAGGCATTGACCGAGTTATGATATGCCAAAAAAATAATATGATGTATTTATCTGTGACTAATGCGTCAAACTATAAAAAAAAGTCAAATACAAATGATTCCCAGAATCTGCAATTAGATACTTCTCGACTCTGAATCTGGTATCAATCAATGTGGAAACTTGTTGGAAAACAGGAAACCTTGTTTTATGTTAAAATAATTCTTTAATTAATTATATTATTACTTAATCATTAATTAACCAATATATGTATGCATGTTTATTTTATTATTTTTAGAATTAAAGTTTAAAATGGATAGAACCAATTTCAATTTTATTGATAATAAAAATTTTGTCATAGCATTGTTATAACTTAAATTTGTGCTAAAATTCATAATTCATAGTAAAACAGTTCACTCATTCATCAATTACCTATCAATTAATAAACTTACATATACTTATGTATTTTGCACGTTCACCATACGCCATTCACCATTTTCTTGGCATTCGGAATGACCCATTCTTTCTAACCGGAAGAACTTAACCAAACGATTTGCGTCAATGGGGTGCAATTGTTGGTCTTGGTATTACACATTTTGATTACTTATCAATAGATCACCATCATCATCATCATCATCATGATCATCATCATCATATTTGGGGTGACACAATGTCTATAAAGAGCAAAATAACGAAATTAGGTATAAAATTTTCTTTATAATTGAATCATTTTACAAGCGACAATGAAAATAATATTAGAGATACGGAAGTTAACAAGGATTTGTCATAACATAAAAAAAATCTATAATACTACCTACAAATACATATGTACGTACATATATATGTATGTATATGTGTGTGTATAGTGTAGGTAATAATCATTATCGCTCTGTACAAATCAAAAATAGCATAGTTAGAATAAAAATTTCAAAATGTTTGATAAGCCAATGGTTGATGTTGCTGTTGGTTAAAAAATTCGTATTAATATATGACTCGTCTATTTATTTATTTATTTTTTTTTTTTCCTTTTTCTTTATTGTTACTGGGCTTATTATTTATAGGGCACTGGACTGGTAAATCAACGTCTATGATTAAAGCTTAATACCATCTTGATTAGGCGAAAAAGCAAAGAGAAGTTTGCCAATTGATAAATCAAAATTCCTTCTACGCTGTAAAGCCTAATCTAGGGAAAACCAATCGAAAATATATATATTAATCTATAAGCAATCTACATTTAAACGGCAGCTAATCGAAAAGATTTCGATTTAGTTCAAGAGGACATTTCCGTTACCTTCATTTTCATAATCCTTCTCCCATTAATTATTGACAAATACCCTAACATTCAATGGATTCAATTCATTTAGATTTAATAGTTTAATCTAATTGATCGCATTAATGATTTGATAAGACAACCTTTTGCGGTGTTTGTTGTAAAGGGTATAGGTATTTCGGTTTAACCAAAGTTTATTCTGTTCTTACTTCATCTTATTGTTAGTTAAAGGTGTTTACCCATTAAACGTTATTTCGATTTTTATTTTTTGTTTTTGTGGTTTTTTGTTTTTCGGGCATCCACCTAAAATAAATAATATTTACTCTTCCCCACTTTGTCGCGTCGCTCCTCTTGTGTTTCTCTTTGGCGCTCTAACTTTTGCTCTCCAGTCATTTGTTTATCTACGAATTTTTCGTATTTTGTTGTGCACAAAAACGTTTTTAATGCGTAACTGAGGTAGCCCCCATCATCTTCTACCGCTACAACCCTCCCCCTCCCCCTCCCCCCCCCCCTCCCCCTCCTCTTGTTTATATTACTGATAGGTGGCGCCACTTTGGTGACATTTTTGCCATACCATATCGTAAATTTTATTGAAATTCCCTTTTAATGGACATAAATATAAGTGCGATGCTGTCCACTTCTCTTCTCTTCTCTTCTCTTCGTTCGTTTAGATGTTTTTTTTTTTTCTGTTGACTTTGCTAAATGTTTTGCCACTATATTTACTTAAATTTCTCAATTTTATTATATTTGTAAATGTGTGTGCGTGTGTGTGTGTGTTTGTAGCATGTAGCTTAACTAATAAACGTGGGAATTGTAAATGGAAATCTCATTTGGAGAATCTGAAAGACATTTTACATACATGTACGTGTCAATCAAAGGTTTTATCAAAATATAGGTAAAGACTTTATATTCTATAGGTATTAAATATCGTATATCTAAATAATATATAGAACTATAGGGACTAGTAGAGAGATTTTATATTGCAATACCTTCGGTATATTCGTTTTGTTTTAAGGGTAAATTAAAAAGTTTTATTGGAAATGGAAAGTTTGTGACATCAGAAAATTTTTAGTATACACATATGTATGTGTGTTCATATATGTATATATCTCAAGAACCCTATATAAAAAGGAAGGCTAACGATTCCAATAGCGTCTTTGACCCATTCAGACGCCATTTAAATATAATTTATAATATTCAACATTTTGATTTACAACATTGTTAAAAACTTTGCACCGCTCTTTCTCCCTTGGCTATATCTGTCCATATATGCCTACTTGAATTACCAGAAATCAAGCGATAGGGAAAGCGAAACTAAAACCCTAAAACCAAAACCTGAAGCCTAAATCATTCACACAAAGATTTGTACATACATACATACATACCTATGTATGTATATATACGTATATAATCCAGGCCAAATAAAACGATTAACAAATAACCGTTGAAGAAGAATTTACGCTCTTTCGATAAGTATTTCGGCATTTATGAGCAAATCAATCAATTTCAATGCAATTTCAATTAGGTCTCCCTCCTTCACCACCACCACCACCACCACCACCTGCCAGATAAGGCCAATCAACAAGGAAAGCGGTCAGGGGTCGGGGTAGAGACTAGACTCGACCACAAACCAATCAAACTACCCAAAAAAAGAAAAAAAAGCTAAGGACCAGACTAAACTTCACTATGCCGAACATTTTATACTCTTGCAATCTAGTCATTATTATAAGTGGCCAATTAAATTAATTAAAGCGATACCATATGTGTAAGTTATCCGATTTCGATTTAATACTACATATTAACTTGAAAATTGTTAATTTAGCTAAATCAAGCGTACGATCGTACGATCCTTTCGGAGAGGATAGAAAACATATATCGATTGATGAACAATTTTACAGAATCAATTAATAATGAATACTTAAAACTAATTAACAAATAAAATATGAATCAAATATATATATGTATATATATTTTTACTCTACCAAATGTTTGAATAAATTCAATAAAACCCAAATTATTTGTGAGCAAAGAAAAAAAAAAGGGAAACTGCTTAGAAGGGTGATCATAAAACAAAAATCCACTTGGACTCTATCTGGAGTCGAGTCGAAGTTATGTGTCTATATAATAAACAATTTTAATATTTTTTAATTATAAAAACAAGTTGATTATATAAATTAAATCGCTGCCTTCTTGTGCCGATTAGATTAGAGGCTATTTTATGCTTAAAGTGCAATTTAAACGACTTTAAACAAATTTCTTTAATTTCTATAGCTATATTTGGTTGATTTGGTCGTGCACACTGGTTTTCGATAGACAGGGAATGTTGGGGGGTGCTGCGGCAAAGTGGAGGGGGGTGGGGTTGCTGATATGTGGTTTGAATTAATTGAAAATTGATTATTAGCGATATATGTATTTATTGGTGAGTATGGGTAAGATAAGACTCTACCCTGTGGGAGAAGAAAATATAAATTTTCAGAGGCAAAATCAAAGGCCAATCTCTTTTTTGTTATTTGTTTTCACTTAGTTGTCAGGCCTCCAAATGATCTTTTTTGTTTTTCATTCTTGATAAGTCTTTTAATACTTATTAAACTCTTTGAGAATTTTTTGTTACTACTTACCTTTTCAATGAATTTAAAGTCTTATTGTCTACTTTGTGAGTAATCTAAGGAAATAATAAATACTTTGTCTCCTAAATTGTCTAATCTACTGACAAAAATCTTTAAACTAAAAATATTCATGACTTATATTATACCGGGTTTCAAGAGACGATTAAGTGCTTGATTATGTTATCTTGATATCGATTAAAATAATATAAGGCATTATAATATAAAACGAATTTATTACTTGCCAATAAACTCGATTGTATATTCCTTATTGCCCCCTGAAGTATGCAATTCTGATAATTGTTTTCTACTATGTATGTGTGTTTGGTCTACATATACATACATACATACATACATGTATACTTAAGTTTTTGCTGGATTTTTATAGAATTTGTCCTTTGGGGGGGAGGGGTTCTATTAAATTGGAATATATTTTTGTGGGTGACTTTAGCTTACTGCACATATCAAATTGTCATTTGGCTACTGCTGCCTCATTAAACGCGAAGCGTAAACAAATTCTCAATACTAAATAGACGGAGAGACGGAGAAATGAAGACACATAGACGCAGTCAGAGTCTCGGAGTCGGAGCCAATCTCAATGCCAATCGAGTGAGGCAAATGTGTAGCAAAATGCACGGCAGTTAGTGTTTATTTACATTTTGCCAAGAGAGATACAAATACCCATACTCAAACGAAACTCAAATTCAAACACATTTACATTTACCCAGGCAACATTTTGTCTAAACAAGATGCATTAGCTATTAATGCCTTGCACCAAAATCCTAGTACAATATGAGTAACTTAATATATTATAACTGTATATATAAGTCTATGACAATGAAGCAAACAATAATTGATAAGAAAATAATAATTGATAAGTGAAAAAAATTAAGGCTAACATAAATTTTGCCTCATCAGGTAATGAATAATGAGTATTTGAATTAAGTTCAAACAAGGTATATGTACTTTCGAGAGTAATAGACATATATAAATATACATATATGTAAATGTATATCTATAGAGTTAACTTTATGACACCAGTCTTGGGTTAAGAAAACAAAACTTGTGGTCGGAGAAATCATATTAAACATTTATATTATAAAAACAATTAGCTTATACCGGTTAAGTGCATATCAGATGCAATTCCGTATGATTGCATACATACATGCATACATTTTTAATTTTAATATTTAAGATGTTTACTGGGTTAACTCTACATTTGAACTGTTGTCGTTGCGATACGTAAAGTTTTTTAACCTCTTCTCTTCCTTTTCTTTTGGTTGTTGTTATTGTTATTGTTGCTGTTTGCTGCTGCTGTTGACTGGCGCTTCTACTGCAACAGCGACTGCGGCGGCAACAGCGGAAAGGTAAACGTGAGAGTTTCATCCGATAAGAAGGTAAGTTAAAGGTAAGGTATGTTATGGTAAGGTCGGTCGGCTCGAAAATCGCATTTTGATTTGTATTTTTGTATTTTTTTTTTTTTATTTATTTAAACAGTTCTACAGACAGTGACGGAGACAGTGACAAAGACAAAGAGTCGCGACAGCGAAAGCGGGAGCGAGAAAGGTGAGATTGGGTTAAGTAGAGCCATTGAGAGAGAGAGAGATAGAAAGTGTTGGAGATACTTGGTATAGGATTCGTATTTGCGTGGCATTTGGTAATTATTTGCTTTGTAAATTCAATTGCCAGATAATGTGACGCGTCTCCTTTACTCTCTTACCCTTACCCTCACCCTCACTCTCACCCTGATCACCCTTCTTTTGGGTTATCCGTCAGCCAAAACAAGTATTTACTCATATCCTGTGCTTGTGGCTTTATCGTTATTAAATAATATTGGTTTTTTATATTGTATACACACACATATATACATACATATGTATATAGATTTATTTCGTTTTTTGGTTGCACCTATTTGTCTTTGATTCATTTATTATCTCCTTCTTATCGGTTTTTTATTTTTTTTTATTATTATATTTCGGGTTTCTCAGTCATTCCCTGCCTTCCTCATTTACTTCACCTTTGACGTCTATTATGATGGATTAATTTTCAATTAGAAACTATAAGTTGAATATACTGATATATTTTGTTGATTAAAAACCTATTAAAGATTCTTGAATTTATGACAAATCAAGTGTCCAATTAATCAAAATGATCATTAAACAGATATATATCTAAAGGACCTTTTGTGAAATATTTTTTGCTCATCTGATCTTATATTAGAAGGAGCATGATAACAAGAAATATGTTAATTTATTAAATTTATCAATAATTTCTTTTTTACTTTTGGATAAATTAAAGTTTTAAATCTTAATTTGTGCCATAAAATGTCTGTAGCCTTTGATTGGATAATATTATGGATAAAGTTATAGGGTTAATATTTCTAATTAAACTGATACTAGTCGAAATTTGGGCAGATCTACCAAATGGTCAACTTCCAGTTGAATATATATATATATTTTTTTTTATCAGAATCCCGTTCATTCTAGAAGAAGTCAAAATTAGTTTTTAGATAGAAGACGAATTTACTATTGTATATATACATATACATATATACATATATGACGTTAACTCACTTGATAGTCACAATTTTCGATTAAAAGTTTAGTTAGTGTTTGTATAATCATTTTTGGCCAATTAAAAATATTGGTCTTTGGTCTCTAAAGAGAACTGAATTGGTGCCACTTTTGGGCATTGCTTAATCGTGAATACTCGTACATACTTGACGAAATATTGTACATAATTTGCAATCAGTTTGAATCAGTTAGCCGGCCACTTAGAATATTGATTTCTTTTGTAAATCCATTTTGAAGCTTTCAATATTTTCAATGATTATCGTAAACCTTTCGCTCTATCTCTGATCAAATATGTATATAATTTTTGCATTTCATTAAGTTATGTTGTGTGTAATATGAATGTATTATATACATATATATGTATAGATACTTCTCTTTATATTTCATTTTGTATTTTTTTACATTTTGTTTTTTTTTTTTTTAATAAAAAATAACTCATTTATTATCATTTATCAGTTGGTCCGAAAAGGGGCAGAAATCAATTCGCGCGCACTTAATGAAAAAAACACGACTCAATTATAAAAAACTTTATCAAACAAAAGCAAAAGCAACAGCAACAGCAGCAGCAGCAGCAGCAACAATAATAACAACAACAACAAAACAATGGAAGGAAAGTATTTTTCAATGTTGAAAATGAATTAAAATTTTGTGTCAATAATTAAAAAATTTACTTTATTATCGGCAAATGAGAATTTTTTTTTTGTCGAGCCGTTTTTTGTTTTTTTTTTTTATTTATTTGTTGCTGTTGTCGTCCTCTTTACTTTTGCGCCTGATATGTGTACTTAGTTGATTTTTAATGAAAATTTAAAGAGTGTTGTACGTCAGCGATTTATTTTTATTTTTATAGAATATACATATATAAATGTATATTGTTCATATGTATATTTGGAATACAATTGCTAGTTGAGTGTGGAAGCTACTTGAATTTTTTTTTTTTTTTTAGATGTTATATAAAATAGATAGAATATAAATGTTTAAATAACCCTTAAAATATACTTATATCAAAGCGATTAAGCCTACTAGCACACGGACATTCTATATCGATTACAAATGACATTTATATTTAAATCTATTTGATATGAATTTCATTTAAAATTACACTTCAAATGTAATTAGAAAACTTTGAGTATACCAATAATGAAAATCTATATCTATCTTTATCTATTAATAGATCTATCTCATTTGTCATATATATATGTATATACATATATATATATACTACAATTTGTTTTTTAGACTTTTTACAGCAATAATATTCAATTCTCTTACATCTATTCTAAATCTTAGTTTTATATTATATTTAGATTGTCTTTATATATTATTTATTGGTCTATAATGTCTTTCAATTTTTCATTGTATTGTATTTTATTGAATTGCATTGCATTGATTTTTAAAGATTATTCGAAGATAGTTAACTAATACATATATACATATGTACATACATATGTAAAAAAAATATGGAACCTGTACCATTATTTTGGTATTGCGTTTCCACCAAAACAAGTTTTTCATGTTTTCTCATGCCTTAATTTGAACTCTTCACCTATGCCAAAATAAATAAACAGGGCCAAGCTGGGCACAAAGAACAAAAACCAGTAAAATGCAATTCACTTCTATATACATAGAACATACATGTGTATAGACACATAGATACATAGATATATATATATATATTTGTATATATCATGCAATGTCCAAAAACTATTGTTGGGATCTAACAAGAAACGTGCCAAAGTGTATTTTCTTTAACCACGTACATACTCAAGATCCCCTTCATCCCCCCTAAAAAAAAAAAAAAAAAACCAAAGAGACCCAAACTAACTGGAAATTAGTGCATTGAGAAGGAGTGATGGGGGTCTGAGATGCTGATGATGGAGCTAGATTGATTGCTGTTGTTTCCTTTGGACCTCATTCCAATTTTATATTCATTATACGATATTTATTTACCCATCCACGTGCAATGGACAATTTTGTCTGTTGTGTCTAGAATAGTTTATATACAGAGCAATGGACAAAAGATAGAAGAAGATAGGTAAATTGTATAAAGCAAATCGAATCACGTGAAATCGTTAAGGAAAAATAAAGAAAAAAGCATTAAACTTTTATAAAGGAAATCAAATCAAATAAAGCTTGCCAAATGGTTTCACATTTGACCCCATTTACTTATGTCATTTATGCTGCAACTCCATCATCATAATAATTGCCATCCCATAATCATCATCATCATCATCATCATCAACAGCAGCAGCATTCCCAACCCCACACACCTCAGTTTGTTTTAAAAATTACTCACAAAAGACGCAAATAAAATGAAAAAAAACATTTTAAAAAAAATCAACGAAACTCCAATCACTTGCTGTAATAATTTATCCATGTTCATACATGGGTGTAGCGAAAGGGGCTGGCAAAAATCTTCCTTTTTTTTATTATTTTAATTAAACTAATTTTCTTCAAATTTTGAAAAGTGTCTTTAGGCCTTAATCTCAATGAGTGAATCAAGTTATACTATATATGTAGATTCTACTAAGTATACATATATGCACTGAAGCAATTGAGTACATATGTATTTCTATATAATTTTATTTTATTAGTTTTTAAAGATATTAAATTGTTGTAATTGTATATGTCATATTTCTTGAAATTAACTTAAAAGTCTAGTAATTTTTTTTTTATTGGGATAAGTCAACCAAACTTTATTTCTTCTCGTGCATAAAAGTGTTGAATATGAATCTATATAATAAATATTATAATATGATTATAACCCTTTAAAGGATTTCAAAAAAATTTAATAACTTCACTTCTAAATGTATTATAACTTTAATTTTGAAATGTTGGTTCAATAAATTCAGATTTTCAGATACAAATCTTGTTCAGAGATCCTGTCTACCTCCATGCAGTAGTGGTGACTTATTGCTGTCTATATATATATATATATATATGTATGCATATATGTACATATGCATATAGTGGAAACTCTCTTTGCCAACTCTTTGTCAACATAATGAGCCAACATGCGATATTTATACACAAATGAAGCTACTCACTTACTTACTTACTTCCATCGAGAGAGGAGACTGCAAAAAATGATGTGCATATTATTTATTGTTTATTCGTTGATAATGCAATTTAATGTCAATTAATTGTTGTGTCAATGTGGTAAAGTGATTAATTTTGCAATCTATTTTTTTTTTCTTTTTTTTTTTTTGGGATTTGTTTTTAAAAATATTTACAAACAACCAGCGCAGCAGAACAAAATTTTACAAACCAAAACCCTCCGAAGTGTTGAAAGTCAAACGCCATCAACCCTAAATTCTCATTCCTAAAATTTTTCATCCCTCGGATAAGTTTTTTTCCTACGTTTGTTTACTTTGCCTAACTAACAGGCTCGAACAAAAAAGGCCCAGACCAGTGACAGAGTGATTGAATAAAAGAGAAAGAGAGAGACAAAGAGAGAGAGAGTGATAGAGAGAGAGATAGAAAGAGAAGAAAATCTGTTGAAATTTTCGAGGCGTCAGGAAATTTTTATGGTATTATTGTTCACTTATCGGCTGAATTAACACGATACACAGGGTGGATATGTTTGATGTTTGACCACAAAAGCTAAATTGCCATAACATATGGGACAATTTATTTTTATTGCGATTTCAATTTGGCACAATTTAATGCCTGATTAGTCAAATTTATAAGAAACATGCAATCCATTAGTAAATTATACCAATATTCTTTATCCAACAATTATACTATATATAATATATCATACAAATGAATTTGGTGAATGGGAACACTATGTTTTTAGATTGTATGCAAAGTTTGGTTAAAATTGTAATCCTTAGTTGATCCTTGATAGATTTAATAAGTGTTTAAAATTTTAACTTTTCAAGCAACATATATCTATGTATATAACCCATATAAACTATATAACCCATAATTGATTTTAGATCAAAGCAAAATAATGTAAATTGATACCGATTTGTGGAGCTCTAATTTCAATTGATTTCTTGGCCGCTACCTTTTTGGCCAACCATTTCCAACATTTCAGTATGTATGTATGTATGTATGTATGTGATCCATCCATGTGTGTAAGGTAATACAATGGACCACTTAGTAATCCATCAAGGCGACATTAGAGCCTCACATTGACCATTGGTCCCCGCCCCTTAATCAGCTCCACCCGCTCTTGTCCACTGTTCATCAACATTCATTCACTTTGCTGATGAGTGTCTAAGGGTCATAAAATGCTAAGCATATGACTTTGACAGACCATTACACTCGCACCCACACACTAACACATACTGATGTGAAAGATACTCTCGTACATGTATGTACATTATACATACATACATATATGTATATGTATATACTAAGACAAATCTCAGACACACGTAAATATTATAAAAAATGCATTATAGGGACATTAACCGACCATTTTCCCCCCTTTCTCATCATCTTTCTTTGTCATTCTCTTACACATAGTTGCCTCTTACTAATAAATGAGGCAACCAAGTTATAAAAATCCCATAGATATAATCATTTATTACTTGAACAAGAGTAGATTATTGATTTTTCTTGCCGAATAGACAAAAGCGAAAAAAAAAACTAAAAATAAAGTCAACACAATATAAAAGTGAGGAAAAAGCTTAAAGCTTAGCTTCAAAATGCCTTAATTAGTCTTCCGCATTCATCCCTTCCCTCTTCCCTCATCCTTCATCTTTAGCCTTCGTCTCATCTTCTTTATTGCTCTACTTCTGCTACTGGTCTTCTGTCTGAGCTCAACTTGTTAGTGATGACTACTGAACACTCCATAATGATGGCAATTATAGCTCGTTTTTCCAACAATTTATATGAAATTTTAGAAGATTTCCCCCCCATTTAAGACCACGCCCATGCGACAGACATTTTTTTTTTGTTTTCCATTCGTCTTGTTTCATATTAAACGTTAACGCCCCCAATATACTGCTGTCCTTGTCTCTGGCATAATCAAAGCCACCATCTTTGCCAGCAGAGAGAGCGTAAAGCGCAGCAAGACCAATCAAGTTAGAGAGAGAGAGAGAAAGAGAGCAACTAAATGGTGGTTGTCTCTTTGTAAATGTGTTTATACACATACATATATGCGACTATGTCCAGGTCTGTTAGTGAGTGTGTGTGTGTGTGTGTGTGTGTGCGTGCTATCGGTTTGAGTGGGGGATGGCTGGTTGACTGGCTGACTGGATGGCTTGTTAGCTGCATATCAGCATAACAGGCGAGTATATGACAAAGCAGCACAAACGGGCAGAGCCACAGTCATTGCTGAACGTTCGCCGCGTGAAGTTCGCTGCCGTTGCCGTTGCCGTTGCTGCTGATTAGAGCCGCACCGTTACGTATAAGTAATATTGTGTTGGAAACGAAAAAAAAAAAAAACGAAAAAAATAAAGCAGAGAGATAGAAAACAAAAAGTAAAAGAAAAACCAAAATACGGTGTGGAAAAAGAGTTTTTTTTTTTTTAAATATTATTATTAGGCATGTCCAGTGCCCAAGTGTCACCAGCCGCATCACAGACGACGCTATCAATGCCGTCGCAATTGTTATTAAGTCATATAGCAGCTGCCTCCCATACCGCTCCACCGCCTGTCGCCGTTGCCGCCGCCAACACCACAGCTAACGCCGCCTCAGTTCCCGATTACGATCAGTGTAGTCAAAATTCCACATTATCGCCCAGATCAGAGGAAGCATCAAGTCCCAGTCCACCGGTCACATTGCTTATAGCCAGCAGTCCCACACATTCGCAGGCCACAACAGGATCACCGCAAAGTGTTTACGCATCCAATCACAGTCCTGGCCAGGATAGGGAACTAATAGCCGATCAAACACTATTATCACAACAAACAGCAAACAATATAATGCCTTTGCTAGTGGCCCCAATGCCAATGGGCTGTCCACCTATTGCACCACCATCAGCACCGCCACCGACACGTCTCTATGTTGAGGCATTTCCCTCACATCCATCCCTGCCGCCACATCATGTTTCACCCTATCCCCTGCCCCGATTACCATTAACTGCCGTTATGCCAGGACCATTACCACCGGCATCTTTAGCATCATCAGCAACATCACCTTCAAATACAACGTCAACAAATACAACTACCAATACAACAACAACAACAACAACAACAACATTGCAAAGTCAACCGAAGAAATCATTTTGCATAGATGCCTTGTTAGCCAAAAATCAATCAGCCGATAATCGTCCAACGCCAATTGGTATCACAAATGGAGATCGTGATCTAATTGTTGACGATCGTCTGGCTGCCTTACACTATGCCAATAGTAGGGATCATATTGAACTCCAGAATGCCGCTGCCCATCATGCCTTTGTTACCGCCCAGGCACAGGCAGCAGCTGCAGCACAAGCCGCTGCCGCCGATCATGAGGAAATGCAACGGATTCGAGATTCAAGGGAATATGATTCACCAAGTCCCGACGGCATGTCAAGGTGCGTCTTAAAGAATATTAACAAATTCTTCTATGATTACATACTATATAATCTAACGGATATTTTATTGGATTTAGTAGCATCATTTTAGATCATTTTAGGAAAAGATTTTTCTCAGTTTTCGAAAGTTTGGTTTACAGTTATATTATATATATATATATATATATATAGTATAGATCTTGAAAAAAAAGGTTTTCACATATGTATTCATTGTAGAAATATTTGATAAACGTTTACTGATAGACTGTTTTTAACTTTTGGATATGGATGGGAAATATGAAGGGACATAATTGAACGATTTTAATAGCTTTGGTTAATTAATATATGTACATATTTATAAATATAATTTAGAAAATTTACTTCTAGGAGGCAATCAAAGTAATAGAATTTAGGGTGTTATGGATTTGTATATCGGACAGATTGTCTATCAGATCTTTAATATCTATAAAAGCAAAGTCATAAGCTTTTAATTACTTAACTCACTTCAACATTTGATAACTGCTTACCGATGGTTTTTTATTATTTGTTAGCCATCATATGGTCAAAACCTAAATGCAGAAGCACTTTGAAGCTATTTCATTTGACATGGCTTTAAATTAGCTTTGGCAACACTCGAAAACATGGCCAAACTGTTACCATTACCACTTAACCAATTGCCGTCATCGAGCCACATTACATTTCACATACATTTATTTAGATTACGTGTGGGGCTAATTTTCAAGTGCGAATATAGGGAAAAGCAAACAAATTATAGTCAAGACCTTAATTGTTTTCAATTCAATTTATCATCATCATGATCATCATAGTCATCATCATGATCATCATAGTCATCATCATCATCATCAGCTACGTAACTTCATATAACAAGTAACACTTGAAACAGGGTGTCACAATATATCACACAGCTAAATAATTATATGAAATTTGAATTCATTCTTTAATTACAGATCGGAATCTCCCTCGTCATCACATCGTTCCAGTCCACCCATTAGTCCTGGATGTGAAGATCAATTGCAACCCCAAACTGGTTCACATCATTCACAATCGCCACACATGTTGCGCATGCCCGGTGACTTGCATGATGAATTTAAAAAGCCCATTGTACCACCGCATAGTCCCATCAGGCCGCAAGATTTCCCCCTATATGCCGGTGGACATCCATATCAATTATTGGCACAGGGTGGCTCTGCATTCCATAGGCCATTGGATCCATCGGGCAAACCGATACCGGTAAGAATTTACAATTAAATTAAAGTCAACTGAATATTGAAATAATTATCGTTCATAATTTCTAAGATTCTTCAGTTAGTTTTTGTAACAATTTTCAAAAAAATCAGAAATTGATTTCATTTCTCTTAAAGCGGTTTACTATAATACATAAATTATCAATCATAAACATATTCTAATTTAAATAATTTTTTTTATGTTTTAACTAAGAGTAATCTTAGAATTTTATTTTGAAGTTTTTTACTTTTAATTAATGAATCTGAGAAGTTATCGCTTATCATTAGAAAAGACTATAAAATATTGCTTAAAACTACATATATAATTAACATTTATAAATTTAAAAAATTAACTTATGGATTGAAAATTATAAATTTAATTTTTCCTTTTTCTTAATTTCATTGCCAGTTGCCAATGGGTCCCAATTTTATGCCTTCTCAATTACAATTCGAATTTTTGGCTCGTGCCGGGATGCTGCATCATCGTATACCCGAATTGGCTGCTTATCCACATCATGCCATATTGGGTAAAACCCGTCGTCCTCGCACTGCCTTCACATCGCAACAGCTATTGGAGCTAGAGAAGCAATTTAAACAAAATAAATACTTAAGTCGACCTAAGCGTTTCGAGGTGGCCAGTGGTCTAATGTTATCCGAGACGCAGGTGAAAATCTGGTTTCAAAATCGCCGTATGAAATGGAAACGATCCAAAAAGGCTCAACAGGAGGCCAAAGAGAGGGCGAAGGCTCAACAGCAGCAGCAGCAGCAACAGCAGCAGCAACAACAACAACAAAGTGCATCATCTGCCAGTTAGGACAATGAGACAATGTAGAACTTGCTCCATCCAATCCTATTCCAACCACAACAAAAAAAAAAAAAAAAATGATAAAAAACAAACTTTCCCATTAATTTCTAGTCAAACCGAAAGAGACACCCTGTAATCTTGCCCTCATTTCATCATTGTCATTGTCATCGCCATCTCAATCTCTTAGCTTATTTATTTATCGCAATTAGTTGAAATTTTATTTTTATTATTATTTAATATTTAATATTATTCACTTAGCATTTTCCCTCTCTCTCTCTCTCTCTCTCTTTCTATATATATATATCTTTGGCTATTTTTGTTTTATTTCCCTCTCCTTTTTTTGTTGGTTGCGTTTCGTCAAATCACAGAAAAAACGAAAAACAAAAAAAAAAATACAATGAACAAATAAGATGGAAAAAAGACAGAAAAACAAAACCAAAATCAATGTGGGAATTGGCATTAACAAATCGCGCCATGTGTGATAATAAAATAATTAACAAAAAACAGAACAACAAACTTCCAGCCCCTAAAAAGTATTTGTACATAAACATAAATGTAAAATTTACAGTTAAAACTATAAATATAATAATATAATATATAATAAATGAGATTAGTTTAGTTTTTATTGTAATAATATAACATTTTTTTTTTCATCTCTGTGTAAGTAATTGTAAAACAAAACACCACAACAACAACAACAACAAAAAAAAAACACCCGAATAGAACAACAAAACAATTTTAGTAAATTGTATTGCTTTTTTTTTTTTTTTTTTTTTTTTTCTGAAAATGAAAACGGAAATGAAATGAAAGAAAATAAAAGTAAAATTATTCAAAAAAAAAAAAAAGAAAAATGCGTTTTGTAGAAATATGTGATGAAAAGTTGGTTAAATTTCTATATGCTATAATGATGGATGATTCAGGGTAAAGTGGAATTATTTTTAGAGTATCAACAATATCTGACTAGATTTATAAATTTTATATAAATTTATTCAATATTTTTATTTACCACTTTTTATTATAATTTATGACAAGCTTTTAACTTGATGCCCAAGTGGTGCATTAAATTATTAAATTTAATATAACAATTCGAAATTTATTAAAGAAAGCTATAAGACTCTTTCAGTTATTGCTAACCTGATTAAAGCCCTATTTAAGTAATTAGTCATTACCAAAAAATAGAATTGAACAAAATTTTGAGGAACATTTTTTTCATCGATTTCTAATCTTCAATATTAAATCTAGCGACCTCCAATTGCAGCCGAAGAAATCTATAAAACAATAACTTAAATTCTACCAACCAATCAGTATTACCCACATATTAGGAAAAAAAATACCCAAGAAACAACTAAACTAATAACAAAAAATAATGTCCAATAAAAAAAAAAAAAAAAAAAAAAAAAAAAAAAAAACAAAAATTGATTAATCTTAGAACAAAGATTAGCACTTGAACCCCATTGAGACATTTAACAACAATTACATTGTTCCACCATATGCCTTCCTATATACTTAATATATGTGCTTAGTAAGCTACTTTTATTCTTAACAAATCTCTCAAATTGCTGTCACTGGAGAACCCTTCAATTATTTTAGAAAAAGAAATCAGCTAAATTGATATATTATATCTAATCAGAATTGCATTTAAGAACTGTCTGTTCTAGCTAGCTATAAATACTTATAATACTTGGGAAATTGAATTTCTTACCCCATCTCACTCTCTCTCTCTCTCTCTCACTCTCTCTCTGTCTATCGCTCTCCCTCTTTATTTGTCTCTATCATCTTAACTGAAGTTGATTATATAGTATATATAAATGTATATATATGTACATATGTATGTATATACTTAGTTACCCTTCCTCTGATATCTTCTGTTGGTTGCTGCTGTTCCTTATCGCAGCAAATAAATCAAAAGTTGTGTGTGCGTTTCGAGATAATCAGACTTAATTGCTTAGACAATAATTATGACTAAATTTATAGTGTCACTTAAAAATTATTTCGCTAATTAAAATGTAGCAAATTTCTTTCAAATCGGGCAATAACAAAAACAAAATTTATAAAAAATCATGATGAGCCGCAATTTCCGCAATATAAATAAGTACAATATAAAAATTGAAGAATTATCAAAAGACAACCGAGAACTAAAATAATATATATTTGATAATTGTAATCAGGTGGTGTAACCGATATGGTTAATAGTTAACCTCGATAATGTTATTTATACCGTATTATATCGGTTGACTATTGACTATACTCTAGTCAACTCTATACTCTATAATATACCCATATAATAAATATTTAAAGTATAAATTATATCTTTAAAATATATAAGTACATATATTCATATCGGCTTATTGATATTATTTTATTTAGATATAATCGATTATACACATTTTCACTAGATTTAGACTAGATTAGACTTTAAAATTGTTTTTATTTAGTATTTAAATTAAGTATATATTAAATGAAGAATTTATTGGAATTTATTTATTGTTTAAATTGAAATATCTTTCAAATTGCAATATATCATATATTAACAATTAAAAATTAAGAAACGTTTAGTTATGGCTAATAGGTAAATTATGAAATATTGTTTTTAAATAAATCACATACATGTACATATATGCATGTATATGTATACATAAATACATTAATACATATGTACATATGTGCATATGTATCTGCTTCAGTTTCTTCTTAACCGTTTTATCGTTTCTGTCAGCCCATTTAGAACTCATCTGTCCACTTTATCACGTAATTTTTTTCAAGTGTTTTGACAGACAAATAGACATAGAGAAAAAGGCAGACAGACAGACAGACAGACCGGCAGACAGAGAGGGACAACAACAACAACAACAACAAAAAAAGGTTTGGTTTCTCTTTCTTTTATTTATCTATTGGGTGTTGCCTTGAAGTATGCTTTATATTGTTGTTATTATAGCTTGTCCTTGTTTGATCTGCTTATGCTGCTGCTGTTGTTGCTGTTGTTGTTGTTGTTGCTATTGGTGTTGTTATTATGCAGCAGTTTCTCTTCTTATTGTTGGCTATGGGCTAATAAAAATTCATTGGGAAAATAGTATAAGAAAAGGGAACAGGCGAAGACAACGTAAGGGCGAGAGAGAGATGGCAAAGCCGAAGGCAAAAAGAGAAAGAGGATTTTCATTGAATAAGAAATGACACGAAGATTTTTAAACAACAGTGGTCTGTACTGTATTAAAAAAGTTTAAAAACAATTTCAGAAATTTAAATAAAGTTCAAAAATTTTAGTTAGTCTTATTATTCTTTAAATACATATAAATAATATATTATAATAATGCAAATACAAACTTCAAAATTCTCTTAAATTTTTTTATTTATATTTTAACAAATATTTAAACTTATTTGGAATATATATATATATATTAACTAGAATTCTACTTAGATTGCACCTTTTTTAAATTAGCAGAAATGAATGGTGACCAATAATTAAACTTATGTTCAATTACAATATTCTTTAATTCAATTTTTGACTGATTTCGAATCACTGTTTGAATTTGCGGTTGCTGATGATGTTGCTTATATTATCGTTTGCCTTGAAGTGGCCCAAAAATGAAAGAGTAAACTCGGTAACAGAAGCTGAACACAAACACGAAACACACAAAAGGATACGATGATGTCCTACTTTTGCTTCTCTCCCCCCTTTTGCCGTGTGCCGTGTGGCCTGCCCTCTTCTTGTTAAAGCAACTGCCTAATTTCAATTCATTGAGCTATTAGCGGGTAATTTGCGACAATTGCCGAGCACAAAATATATAATAAAATATACAAGAGAAAACAAAAATATGAAAAGAAGGGGGAAAAAGGGTGACAAAGTTCAAACCAGAAAACTGGAATCCTACGGATGCTGTGACAATTGTCGCATTGCCGGTTGACGGTTGCCGCTTGCTGATTGTCGCATCTGTTGCAAATTAAATTTGAGTTATAATTTCAATAAACACACACACACACACACATAGAGAGAGAGATATGGTATGACAGAAGGGAAGGGAAAATGAAAAAAGGATGGGAGTGGGGGGTTAAGGGTTCGCCTTCTCTTTATTCCCCTCTCCTCTGTCATCATTCGTTTTTGCCCCTGACTTTTGTTTTGCGTAGTGTTACAATTTGGTTTTCCAACCTCTCCTCTCTCCTCTCTCGTCTTTCCCTTTCACATAGTTAGTCCCTTTATTCCTCCCCTTTTATTCCCTATCCTCTTCTGATCTTCATGTCAACACAGATGATCACATTTTATGCTTAATTTTTGTTAGAATTTTATGTTTGCATTTATGATTTTCGATTCCATTCTCGTTGCATAGTTCAATATTTTTTGGCCCAAAAATTTCCTCCTCAATTTGATTTTATTGTCAAATATGTGCGATTATTGTCATATGTTGGATTTTATTATTGTCAAATTTGCATCAAAAGGCGGAGAAGGTGGTGCTAAATAGAATAGGATAGTGGCGGGATGGGGGAGGGAAAGGGTGGTGGTTGGTATGATACAATGGCAAGGGAATTGCTCGTTAGTCAGTTCGCTAGCTAATGGTTGTTTGTTGAACCATCAACCGAAGAGGTAGGCGGGGGTTGGGGTAGAGGTAGGGGTAAGGATAGGTGGTAACAACGACTCCAAGTATAGAACGGTCGAATTCATATATATATATGTATATTCTACCTCCTACTTTTCCCTTTCCATTGATATGACAATTTATGTACGGAATTTTATTTTAATTGTAGAAAATTTTGTGAAAACTAGTTAGATAGAAAGAGCAGACAGAGGGGTGGGTAAAAGTGTGTGTGGGGGGGGGGATAGTCAATGTAATTGTTAGGTAAATCAATTTTAGATGACTATTCAGTGAAGAGGTTAAAAATACCCTCTATTAAGAATCTTTGTTTTCGAATTGATAATGTTATTTAGAAACGAATAGATGTTAGATCAACTACGAAAAGTATTTAAAATATCAAATAATTTCTAGAGAGATAAATATAAGTTATAAATTCGTAATCATAATAATATATATATATATACATTTTTTAAAAACCATTTTATTTTTCATTTTAAACATTATCAAATGAATGTATCAAGACATTTTTGTTGTCTATAATTTAAGAATTTTTAAAGATCACTGAGAGTTAGAATTAGTTCTTGCAAAGAGAATTTATAATGAATTAATGTTCTTAACAATATATTTAAGATATCTAATATAAATTTCTATAGAGTATATATAAGTAATATTCTAATATATAGGACAGACCTTACCTCAATACTCGTACTCTCTCTTGTCTCTGTTGAACTTTTATCGCATTGGAACTGTTGTTGTTGTCGCCGTCGCCTGGCTCTTAATACCATAATATCCATATACCCGTCATGTTTACACAATCCATCTGGCTGTATTCGAAAAAAAAAAAAAAAAAACCTAAACCCAAACACACATGTCCCAGGGCCAATCAGTCCAAGCGCCGCGCAACGTTTGCCATCAATCCTATTGAAAGGAAAAATCCGATGCGTGTGCGTTATGCAAACATTGAGGAAACGAATTATTGTAAGGCATATATCGAGCCAAGTTATAGCTATGAAATGATTTTGATTTAATCGTTTTGGAAATTTCAAATCAAGCAAAGCAGAAAAAAGAAAATTATCAAGGCTAATTGCCAAAGATGAGGGAGATAAAAGGAAGGAGATAGAGGCAGTAAATGTTTAAATGTTTGAAGGGCTGAAAGGAAACAAGGGGGAAGTTTTGCCAAAAGGGAAATTGTCACCATATGCGTCAACACGCAATAATTCACCAGAAAAATAATCCAAACAATTGACCAAACTGAGGACTTAATGGAGGGGGTGTGTCTCGATATAACGATTCAACTCAACTCAACACAACTCAACTCGTCTCTGCTCGTCTCTTCTCGCCTCGCCTCGCCTCGACTCGACTCGACTCGTCTCATCGTGTGTCTCGTCTAGTGTCTATGTCCTTTGAATGCGTTTTGCAGCAAGTGCCATCATGGGCTGGAAGGGCAAAAACCCCTGCTGCCCTGTTTATATCTATCTATCTATTCTATCTATTCTATGAATGTGTACTCCTCCATTTCATCTGTAACTGTGCCTTTTGGTGTTTTGGTGCTAATTGAATTCATTGCCGTTGATCAAGTGCCAAGCTGCCAAACAACAAATCATCCCCAGAGGCTAATGATACGAACGACTGAGCAGCACCAGCACCATCACCATCACCATCACCGGCAAACGGCACCGGCACCAGCAATCGGACCAACTTCTTCTCCAACTCTCAAAGTGGAATGTTAGAATGGTGAATGCTTTAGATTTGGTTTGAGGGTTAAGGTTGGCTCTCGGGTTTGGTTTTGGGTATGGGTATGGGTTTGGATTTTGGATTTGAGTGGTTGTTGGTCGGTTGTTTGGTCGAACTGTGACTGTGCGTTAAATGAAATTAGAAAACCTTATGTTGAGTTAATTAGCAAATTTTAATGGTTTTTTTTTTTTGCTTTTCCTACGGGGAGAGGGGACGAATGGTTGGTTGGTGGTGGCAATGAAAAATTGACCTTAATCAAGTTGAAATGGTAATAAAATTAAACAAATTAGATATCCATGTGGCTGCACCTAAATCAAATAAAAATTTACAAATATCAATCATGGTATATTTGTCTTACTTTAAATAAGTTTTAAATATACATTTGATAAATATATATAGCATTTGGCTAAATCCATTAACTATTTTGATATCTAACATATTTGAATATTTGCATATTTGACATCTCTTTTATTTTTTTGACGATATTTCTAATTAACATATTAAGTAAGGGAGGGATTCTGGGAGAATTTTCTTGATCTTACTTTAAATCACTGAAAATAATAAATATTTTGTACATATATTTTTAAATCGTCTACATCTATTATTTCACTTATTTTTAAAGTATTTTTATGAACAATTATTAATTTAAAGTTTTTTGTTTTTCATTTACATCGACAAGATTTACATTGAATATAAAATATAAGAATCATTATTGATGTAAATAAACAAAAGTATTTTAACAGTATTTAAATTATTGTATTATCTGAATACTTTTGGACAAATCGTGACAATAGTATTGGCTTACTAATACATATGATGAAGGCCAAATTTCTTTATATTTTAGTGTTTATTTAGTGTTTATTTAGAATAAAAGAAATTAACAAATAATTTTGCTACAAAGTCCCCAACTAAATATTTTAAATAGATTTTTCCTACACACTAAATAAATGCCCATGTTATAGATTTATAAACTTTTATATAGGATTTACGAAATAAAAGAAAAACTAAAAAAAACTCCCGTGATCTAAACTAAGGTCAAATTTTTTATTTTATTTTAGTTATATGATAATTTTACCCAAAATGCTTCTCATTATTTAAACACACAACAAAAACTTTTCTAAGCAAATACACAGAACCCAAACCGAACCGTATAGAACCAACCGAACCAACAATGAATGGACCCATAGACCACCCACCCACTCAACAAAACTACGAACCGAAACCGAAAATACCAAAGCCAAAGCCAAAGCGAAAGCCAAAGCCAAAGCCAAAGCCGATGCCGCCCTCAGGTATTTCAGCCAATTAGTGGCAATAAAATAAATTCAATTTGCACGCAGACCCAGCGGTTTACCCCTCCCACCCCCTCCCCCTCCCTCTCCCTCTCCCTCTAGGGAACCCGAGAGTTCAGTTAAGCGAATGTGTGAATAATGCTACCCTGCGGCATCATCCGTTGCCTCTTTCCACACCCATCCCATCAGCATACAGTCAGTACCCGTCACCCCACATATATATATATATATATATATATATATATAGAACACCTCATACCAATGGGTCCCTCGCCAAATTAGCGCGCCGTTTTTCAAGGGTTGATTAGGCTAGAGTAGCAATAACTTTTTGTTGCACTTGTCAGGGAGGGATCTGAAGTTGGTGAATGTGAATGTGAATCTTTCACCATATATCCTGAGCACTGAGCACTGAGCACAATGTCTTTCGGACCCTTATTAATTATGTTAAACATTTTTAAATATTGTCCTCACGTGCAACTTATGCGCGCGGACTCTTGAGGGTTGCCTTCTGTAATGTTTTTTTTTTTTTTTTTTTTTTGTTGGCTTTTGATTGGATTGGTCGAACGTCTTTTATGACTCGCTACATTTGTTCTTGCTGTTGTTGTTGTTGATTTTCGTTTTTTTTTTTTTTTTTTTTAATTTTCTTTTTTTTCTTTTTTGGGTTCTGAGCAATTATGCAAATGTGTTTTAATACCTTTATACTCATTTAAGCGGATTACAATTTAATATTTTTGTTTATCTACATTTTGTTGTGCTTGTGCTGTTGTTTTGTTGAGTTATTCGGAAGGTACCCGAATACATGACGTCCCATATGGGTTAATTAGCATACGACAAAGGAGCAAACGAGCGAATGAATATATGAATGAGTGAATGAGTGAAAGAGTGAATGAATGAATGAATGTACGAATGTTATACGTATGAACGACTTTTTGTGTTTGGCATAACATTTGTATTTTAATTGAAGGCAATTAACAAAAGGAACAAGGACAATTTGTCAAAAAACTTTGATGGCTATATAAGCAAAAGGGAGAGAGAGAGAGATAGATAGATAGAGATAGAGCGAGAGCTCTGCAATTAAAGAGAAAGGTTAAGAAATGGGCGTTGGAATAGCCTTGTTAGTTAAATAAATCAAAAATGGTCTAAGAAATTTGGTTAGTTAAAATGAGTAAAGGTTAAAGGTAAAACTAAAAGTATATATTCCATAATAAATTTTACAATTTGTTGTAACACAAAATAATTTAAAACTAACAAATTGTCACGTCAAATAACTAACAAATCTAATTAAGGTACTGAGATTTATCAATCTAGTTTTCGATTTAAGGGCATTAAATTTAGTCAAGACATAAATTTATCTCAACAAAGTAGTCTATTTATTTATTGTGTTTTTATAAAGCACTTGCACCTTATAGTTTTCTTGTCACAACAGTTTTAAATACATTTCACTGGAAAATGTGAGATGTTTAACCAAAAATATGTACTTAGCATGACTTATGTTAAATGAATTTTAAACAAATTCTATTTACTTTACATTGAACAGTATGGAAAAAATGAAATAAAGGGTTTAATTGGTCTAAATAAATCTCAACAAATTTGCCCTATAAGCAATTAAATTCTAATAGCCACACAGCTCCCAGATGTATGCTATAAAAATTAACTAGGATTATCACTAATACAACTCTGAGCTATATCTTTAAAAGTTAGTCAAGTATTAACAGAATAATTGCTTTAATTATTCAACAGAATTGTGCCAATGATTTTCATCTATAATATTGTATATATATATATACATATTTCTTTCTCTCTCTCTCTTTCTTATTCTCTCGAAACTTTACTCTAACTAAATTCATCATAATTACCAATTGAGGCCATAATTAACCCAGACTGAAAGTTGAAACTACAGTTGCAGAGTTTTATATATTTTTTGCCCAAAAAAAAAAGCACAATCAATTCAGTTCTAATCTCTTTCTCTCTCCTCCTCCCAACAGTATCTCCATCACCATTTCTATACTTTTTGGAATGACTCTTCTCAATTGCTGCCGAGATGCTGGTACTGCTTGTGCTGCTGATCCTTCTCCATTGTAACCCGTAAAATACACATTTTCTGGTGGTAGAAAATCCAGCAAATTGATTTTAGTGGGTGTTTACACAAAGCTTAGAAGTACTTTTTGTCCTCGACCAGAACCAAAAACCAGGACCAAGCAAAGGGGGGGAAGGGGACTTTTCACTGAAATTTGCTTGCCAAAAAGACAGACAAACCGACTGACTAAGTAAGTGCAAAGGAGAGAAAGAGACAGAAACAGAGAGGGAGAGAGAGAGAGCGAAAGAGAATATCATTGTATAAGCGTGCGAAAAGAAGAGGCAGAGAGATAGAGAAATAGATAGATAGAGAGAGAAAGAGAGAGAAAGAAAGAGAGAGAGAGAGAGCACACGCCCCAGACAAACCTAACCCCATAAAGGGCAAGTGGCAAAACCTCACAAATGGCAAATGGCAGCATTTAGTATGATTATCTAGGCGGAGTGGAGTGGTAAATGGAGAATAGAGAATGGGAAATTGGGAAATGGTAGATGGGATATGGTAGATGGTAGATGGGGGCATGGGGGTGCGGGTTTAGTAAAAGGGAGGTTGCCTTTGCTTTGCTGATGGCGACAGCATTGATGTTGATGCTGATGATGATGATGAGGATATGGATGAGAATTGGGGATGGGAATGGCAACGAGAACAAGAAGGAGAATGATGGGGACTACCAAAATGGCCTGGGTGTGTGTGTGTGTGATTCTCCATTACCAAGGGGGAGGATTCACCATCGACTTCAGCTTTGGCTTTCCCATTTCCAAGCATTTTGAATGCCATTTCTTTTATGGCTTTAATATGTTAATAGCTTTTTGTTGCTCGCTTTTTTTGTGCTTCTTTTTGTTTCTCTCTCTCTCTCTTTCTCTCTCGCTCTTTCGTGTTTTTTTTTCTTTAGATTTTTACTGCCTCGTTCACTGCCTCTGTCTCGGTCTCAGAATCTGGCTAAAAAAAAAGGATTTCTGCACATTATCATCTTTTATTGCCATTATCATAACACATCAATTGGAGTGAGCTTTGTTTTTTTCGCAAAAAAAAAATGTTTCATGTGTAATGTGTGTAGTGAGTCCTTGAGATTTTATATTTTGGTTAAAAGAAATGATGTGATTTGAGGTTGAATTTAAGGGTTTTGTTTTTCTTATATATTCTTATATATTTTCTTAAATATATACTTATATACATATGTAAATATCTATCTCTATATGTTCAAAATATTCTTAGGAATTCTACAATTTAATTTATTTTAGTATTACATTAAAGAACTTTAACAAATTGTCCTATAAAATTGATGACAAAGGTAATAATTAAGGAATGTTTCCTATTTAGATTCCATATGTAGCCGACCGCTTCTGATATAACTTGGTGATTCCCAGATATACAATGATTGCAGCAAAAGAACCATTTCTAGCTATTATCTAGACAGACGGTGAGGTCTAGATCAACCTGTCTATTCATACTGATCAAGAATATATATGTACCTCAAACAGTTGGAAATACTTCCTTCTGACCAAAATAAATAGATCCTCTTTAAGGGTATGAAAAGTTCAACGAATATATATATATATATATATAATAGTGCCCATAGCAGAGATCTTTCGATAGGTATATATAGTATATATGTATTTACACAATCATCCAGAGATTCTTGGTCCTTAATCCTTAATATATCAACAGATTTGGATGAGGAAAACTTTAGCAATTGCTTCTGCTCTCTATGGCTATATAATCTGCCATAATATAGCAGCAATTTGTATTATTGAGAGTAGAAACTTTTTTTTTGGACAAATTCACCATCTCTGTCTCTCTCTCTCTCTCTCTCTCTCTCGCTCTCTGTTGCTCCCCCCCGTCCTAGAAATATTTTGAGCCCCCAACCTTCACATTCGCATACCCTCATACTGGGAAATAAAGTGAAACTTTGTATACTCGTGTTCCGTGCTCCCTTTACTTAATCTTATCTAATAAATGGCTTGACTCTTGTCTCGTAAATCACTTAACAATTTGCACAGAAAATTTCATCCCCTCTCTGCCTGGCCCTGCCTCCACCACATACAATATATATATATATAAAAAATGTTAGAGAAGAAAGCACAAATTCTATAAGTGCAGAAATCGTGTTAAGGTTTTCTAGATTTTGAATGTGTTTTTTACATGCCAATGCATAAGTGGCCCTAAATCGCATTCATATTATGGTGGGGGTGTGTGTGTGTATGTGAGGGGGAGGGGGGTGTAGAAATGTACACACACAAAATGTAGTAGTAGTATCGTTTTTTATTTGACCTACCATTTGATTTATTTATTGTTGGTTTATGCCTGATCTTGCCTCAAATTAGCATTTATCATTGCCATTTTGGCTCCACCCATCTACCTAAAAGCCAATTCAAGAACAAAGAACCAGACGAAGAACAACAACAGAGAAATAAAAAAAAAAAAAAGAAAAATACAAAAGAAAAACCAAAAAAAAATACATTCAGTTAAGACAACGAATTTGATATACCCTAAACCAGACTTGAATACAATTCTAAGATATTTAAAAATGATTTTCAAATTAAGTATATATTCGTATATAATAAAAGGTTAATTCATGCAGTTAAAAAAATTAAGAAAACATTTATATTATTATATTTATATATATGTATTTACTTATTTTTTATATTTATTATATTTATTTATGTTTATTTCTATCTGTAATTATAACAAAGAGTGAAATAAATTGAAATTGAAATTGAAATTGAATTTCTATTTATTTATTATTTATCCATAACTCGTTTAGAATAATTATAATACTTTATTTATAGTTTTATGTAACTATGATTAAATCATGCCATATTTATCGCATATATATAGTGTATATTCTATACAATTATAGAAACTTTTTATCCAATTTAATATAGGGTATAAAACAGAAATAAAACAACAAAAAATATAGAGCAGAAACGAAAAAGTAAATTTTCAACAAATTGTTTAAACAAGTGTAACGTAATTTTTCAACTGCACCCTTTGGCACCCCACCACACCGCACCGCACCGCTCAGCTTCCGCTCCCCTCTTTCACGCCAAGTGATTGATTGCGATTATGTAAATTCTTATTGGAGAGGGGACTATGTATATATGTATGTATGTATGTGTGGTATGAATTTGAAGAAATACTCTCTAAATGGCTGACTGGTTGAGGAGTTTACTATCAAAATCAAAAGCATCTAAATAATCATCATTGTGCCAGGCACCTACTAAATATTACAACCTTCGACTCGCAATTGGCGTTGCAATTAGCTCACAATAAATTTCAAATAATTATGCAAACCATTCGGTTATCAGGCCAGAACACACACACACACACACACATACATACATACACAAAGAAATATATATATACATATATATGTATGTATAGTGAGAAAGAGAAAGATAGCGAGATAATCCATACTCTTACACCAAATACAGTAGCCCAAAATAGTGGCAGGCGACATTGGTGAATGGTCTGTTGATAGAGAGAGGGAGAGAGAGAGAGAGAGTGAGAGAGAGAGATGGCTAGGTGTAAGGTAAGCCCATCGACAATTTGTGTCCGTTGTCACTAATTGCGTGCAAATGACGTTTGTGCCTTGCATTTTCGGGCCGTGCATATAAATAGATTAATAGATTAGCTAAGGCCCCAACCCAAAATACACACACAGGGACCCCAACCACCCAATAAACAGGGGATGCATCCATCTACCTATAGCTTAAACACCAACAACAATAACAACAGCAACAACAACAAAAACAAGAACAACAAAAAAAAGGTTCGAAAATCAATTAGCTTACATTTTTTTGTATTCAATTACTTTTAAGTAATTTTTTTTTTTTAAACAAAACAAAAATAATAATTTATTAATAACTAGTTGATTATATTTTTTACTTTAGGAAAATTTGTATATTTCAAATGTCAAATATTTGAAAACAATTACTGAATTATTATTAAGTATGTAAAAGTAATTAAAGTAAGTTGTTAATTGCACACTTTGAATACAATTACTTAATAACAATTAGTAGTAAATAAAGTAAGTTATTCATTTTCTTTGAAAACAATTACTGAAAAAATACTAAGTATAAGTAATTAACAATTAATTAAGTATATTATTAATTTCACTTAATTTCTGACATTGAAAACAATTACTGAATTACTACTAAGTATGTATATGTAATTAAAGTAAGTTATTAATTTGACCTAAGTAGTTCAGTAATTCAGTTGATATACTTATTTATTTGAATAACTCTATACTTAGTAGTAATTGTCAGATACGAATCTATATATTTTGGAATGATTTAATCGATTGTAGAAACCATCAGCATTTCATACAATTCTTGCGAAAACTTTATACATTATATATTTTCCCTCGCATAACTATCATAAAATTTTATGGATCTCTATATATATATATATATATATAACTGTATACTCCTACATATATTCAATAATATGGTGGCTCTATTATTAGATTAGCAGCTAATCATATTATTCCATCATATTTTTAGTACAATAATTTTATTTAATTTGTTTATTTATCTTGCGGCTATTTAATCGGGAAAAATGTTATGGCATTGCCTAAACAATAAACCCATTTTGTTTGATAAATAAATTGATAGATAAGAAATCGGACTACTGAAGTATAATACTAAATCATAAAGATATAAAGGAGAAACTCTAGTAGCAATTCCACACACACACACACACACACACACACACACACAACGAACACAATAAGTGACTGAACAATGAGGGAGCGATATATTTATGATTCAATTATCCAATATCTATATACGACAGCTTTAATTTCAATCAACTCAATCGGAATGAGGAGAGAACCTGATCTGGTTATGGATACCCCATCGTTCCGTTGGTATAAAGGGAGGTAGGGAGGGAGGGAGGGAGGGGGGGGTTTTGGGCTGGCACGTATCTAGTAAGGGGATGTCGTTGTGGATGAAGGTGTGTATATATTTGCTATTGATTTTGAAAATTATGCACACAAACAAACAAATAAATAAACAAGCAAACGGAGCAAGCTCCAAGCTCCAAACAGCTCCCAACAGAGAAGGAGAGAGTCCATCAGTCAGTTAGCTACGTGCGCCTCAGTCATCATTTCAATTTTCGACTTTTCCATTCATGTTGACTTTTCTGTTTAGATTTTCAATTAAATTTGTTGACACACACCACAGTGCCAGTGCATTGAGTGGAAACGAGATGGCTAATGGTTATAGAGTGAGATAGAATGGTCTCGTAATATAAATTGATTATTTCAAATTTATTTAAGGCTCTCGCGCTAACCGATAGCATTTAATTAAAAACTCATCTGTGCAAACACCCACACACACACACACACACATACACATACACTCAATCACCACACACCTCACCTCATAATATAACAACTCAATCTCACCTCACATCAACCTACTACCACTACCACCACCCCCCTCTACATCTCACCAATCCCAACATTTAGGTAAACTTAAGTTAATAGATGGACGGGGAAATAACACGACTCATTACAGGCTCAAGTACCAGACTCTAACTCTGGTTAACGGACGACAACGACAACGACAACGACAACGACATCGACGATGACTATAACTATGACTATGAGACTATAACTGATAAGCAACACTAGCAGCAGCCATGGAATCGAAATACCTTTATCAGTCTTTAACATCTGTTTATAATTGAAAATGCAGCTACTGTCTGTCCATAGAAATGAAATGACATGAAAATTGACGCCAATCGACTGAGGCCATTAGTGTCAATAGTTTTCATGAGGCTAAGATCGCGGGCTCGTAGAGGCAGGGGGGGGGGTGTGGCGTTTTCGTTGGGGGTTTTTTTGTTAATAACCAATATGATTGATATTCAAGTGCCTTCACATCGAGAAAAGGTCATATTTTAACACCTTGCTTTATGTGTGCTTTAAATATAATTATTAATTTCAAAATAGCTTATTTAATTATAATAAATAAAACCAAAAATAATCGAAATAATAAATAAATTAATAAACAAAGTAATAAATTAAAGAAATTTAAAGTTTAAAACTTTCGATTAAAATTCATCCAAAGTGTTAGCTATTTTTTTTAACAAAATAAATTTTCAAATATTACTAAATATAATAATAATAAATATTATTATTATTAAAAATACCAACTGAAATATATATAAACATATATGTATATATATTTATATTTATTATATATATAAATTATTATTATTATTAACAATTAGTAGATTAGAAGAAGATTTACATATATAGTTAATACCTATTAAAAATTGCAATCAAATCAAAAATGATCTGCTCTTATCTAAATATTATAATATTATATTTTCAATATTTCAAAAGAATACCATACTTTTGCTAAAGTATTTTCCAATCAAAATACTTTTTCGAAAGACTTTTACTTTTAAGCATATGAAAACTCCAACTCCAACAGAATTTTATTTAAATGGTCAACAATGGGTTAACGAATATGCAGTGGAGCGTCCAGTTTTCTTTCATTCTTTATTTTTTTTAAGGTAAATTAATACAAAAGGAGATAAAAAAAAGTCACACACGCACATACACACACACGCGCACATGGTGGAAAATATAACGAAACAGGGCACCCCCACCCCCCCCCTCTCCACTCTCTCCCAGACAATGTGACATTATCAAGTTTAAATAGTCAATAGGAAAAACAATAAATTCTTCAACTACTGCAGTTGAAGATCTTTGGATCTACATGTGTGTGTGTGTGTGTGTGTGTGTGTGTGTGTGTGTGTGTGTGTATGTGTGTATTGTGTATATGTGAAGGTACACTCTATGGTTAAGATAGTTGAGTTTCGTTTTTGTTGTTGACTTTTTCATATTTCTTCATGATGACATTTTAATTATTAGTAAAGTGCTTTCAACTGCCAGATAAGATATCGCTCAATCATATTGGATATTTATGATTGTCCCCAGAAAGAGAGAAAGAGAGAGACAGAGAGAGAGAGAGAGAGAGAAACAGTGATAGAGAAAGAGGAGGATAGAAAATTACTTTGGGGTTTTTTCTATTATTATTATTAGTATTTTTATTATTTATTTTTTTTTCTTTTTTCCCGTGCGATCGAAGTTCAAGTTAAACAGAAGGGAGTAAATAACTCGAACGGTAGCAATCCACTGATAAGAATTATTTTTACTTTCGAGAAATTTAATAAGGGGGAACAGAAATACAACATGCACATTGGCTTCCTTTTATTAGTTTTATAATATGATATGATTGCTATTAGCACTTGACTATATTACAATTAATATGCTATATATATATATATATATATATATAAATTAAATTATGCTTTAATTTAATTAATTGTTTTATATTTAAGAAAAGAAACAATCTTTATATTTTTGTTTGATCACAATAAAATTCGAAAGTTTATTAATTATTATCAACAATCAAACAATTAATTAATGAATTGGAAATTTTTTACTTATGCTTTATGTAGAAGAGTTCTATATCAAATATTAATTTAATACTTCCTTATAAAACTTTTGCAATTGTAATTATGCCCAACTATTCTATATATATATATATATATATATTATTTGTAAAGATAATGAGCTATATTTTATCTAACTTTAACCTAAAATATCTGTTCAATTTCATAATTCAAAGAGCTTGAACAAATATTTATATATCATTAGTCCTAGTCCTAGATGTTATTTAATTCGATATTAAAACAATTGAGGAAATTATCTCACTTGTTTCTCATACCCAATTAAATATAGATACGAGAATGCAACGGGTTGCGGGTGTGAAAAGTCTCAACAGGTCTCATAGCCAGCGGACCACTTGCAGTCAATTTATTGTTTACCCATCAGTTTTCGGAGGGGTGTATTATACATATATGTACATACACCTACATACCCCCAACCGCCCAACCCCCTCCCCTCGCCCTAACCCATTTTTGCTTAGTTCATTCGACCAGGTCACGTACTCCTTGGACAAATATCACAATAGACACACAGACAATTGAAAATTATGAAGTCAACTTCTAGTTAGCTGGTGATTAAAAGACAACAAATGCAACGATAAACGGATGAGAGACGAGTGTACGTTGACTGCCTTACAAGTAGACCACAAAAGCTGTCAGACTTTTGCATGACTCCATCTCAAATTCCATCTCAAAACCCACTCTTGTTGAAATATACATACCACTTTGCTTTTGGGGGCCACAATTGCAATTTATCTGCTAGGCGAAAATTTTCAACCAACAGACAGCCCAGAAATACAGTTGATGGATTGTGGGTGGAGGGGTGGTGGGGTGGTGGGGTGCTGGGGTGATGGGAATGCTATAGGAGGTGTGAAAAGTCAAGTTTGTCTGTTTTGGCTGGGCAAACAATTTTATAGGCAATGGATCCACTTGGCACTTGATTCTGAAGTATGGAGACTGTAAAGACTTTCTTCCTTCTCTCTTTACTTTCATCTTCTCCTACGACATTTGCGACATTTTGTTATTGTCCTTATTCCTTCCTGTATGTTGAGTTTTCTAACTTTTCATGTGAAACTTTTGTGCCATGCTAAAAACGTGATGAAAATTTCAAAAATTTATTCCTAGTTTATAGATTTTGATATGCAATTTCTTGGCCAATTTGCATATGTGTTTAACGAAGCGAAAGAGAAAGCTACAATCAGTATGAGATGGAGACAAAGTAGAGTAAAAGAGACCGCAAATTTCTATATGATTTTGTGTGTTTGTACGTTCCAAAAGTGTTGCCTGCTTTTAGGGGTCTTTTAAGTTTTACCAAAAGAACCAAAAAAAAAAAAACAAAAAAAACAACAACAACAACAACAAACAAAATTGTTTATGTATATTTATGGTATTGTGGACACACCCTAAAAAAAAAAAAAAATAAAAAAAAGGAGGCAACAACAACAGAAGCAACATCAAAAAATAAATAAATACCAATTGCCGGGCTTGTTCAAGCCACGCCCCCCTCCCACACACACCACTATACTCTTGCCCCCCCTTCTCCCTACCAACGTCTATTGTTCTGACTGTTTTGCCACAAAGCCAATGAACTGAAAATTTGTTTCAATTTTTGTTTACTTACAGGCTGAAAATGCAGGGTCAGAAAAGGCCAAAGAGAAATCTTGCAAGGTGTGGATGAAAAGTTTACCAAAAAAAAACCAAATATGTAAATATGCACATATATAAAATAATTAAATCAATGAGTATCATGTATATCTTATATAAGTATAACAAAAGCGATAAAGTGAATTAAAACTTAAGCATATATGTATATATATATACTGAGCTGGTCTTCATAACTGTTTATACACATCTCGTATTTAATTTTGGTGGTAGGAGGCTTAAAAAAATACAAATATATATATATATATATATATATAACCACAACAACAATAGCATCATGGCAGAATGAGACGTGGCAGATTCATAGGGTCCACATTTAATTTTTGGTTATTTGGCAATTTTTCACTTCATTAAACCTTTTTGTCTAAGGATTTGTCATATCAATTTACTAAGACCAACAAGAAAAAGAAAAAGAAAAAACAATCAACATGAGAAAAGGTTAAAGGGTTAAGAAATTTGTCTTAAAAAAAAAAAAAAAAAAAAAAAAGGGGTTGATTGAGACATAAAAAGACAAATGAAACAAAAGCAAGACAAACAAATTTGTTATGCCAAGTAGATGAAATCAATGTCAGGCCATGATGTCAGATTTCTCAAATTCTCAACTTCCCGGTTTAAGCCACCCCCCCCACCCTTGACTTTCTCATGCTTATGCTCAAGTTTTATTTATATTTATTTGCATACAAAACATTTGTTTTTATGCCTAAAAGAAAATATATATATATGTATATATAAACACATACATTAGATAAGCCTTCAATTTTGCTTGTTCCTTGTTGGCTGACAAATTCTGACAAATCTGTAAAAATTTGTCAACGACATGTTTAGCATACTTATCTGAGCGGCTCCTTAATACATATCATATATGTATGTATGTATGTATGTATATGGTATGGTATGTTATGTTATGGCATCGTATCATAATCATCTATTCTAAGTCCTTCAAAAGTTCCATTTGTTTTGTGTATTGCTGTTGTTTCTAGTGAAAATATGACAACGCGTGATATTTGCTCTTTTGCGGCTCAAGAATTGAGTTTTTCTTATCTGTATGTGTGTGTGCGTGTGTGTGTGTGAGATGATTTTTCTTCTCCCTGGAGCATACTTAGCACAAGTCTTGAGCATGTATTGTTTGGGCTGTCGGTTGAGAAGCGAGGGGAATCGGTTGTGGAGACGGGGGGACTGGGGGACTGGGATTTTCTTGTTTGCACAAGTGTTGTACCATAATAAATCTTCAGATTTTTTCACATTTCCTTTTCAACAAATGTCACATGATTAGGACAAATAACAAGGAAATTGTTATTCGACAAAAATGAAATATAGTCCAATGAAAAGTTTCACTCAACTAGTTTTTGATCTAAATGAAATCGTATCCATTAAATATACAAATATTTTTCCTTTTTCTTTTTCTTTTTTTTTAGCTTTTTAAAGTTACATATACATACTCATAAATCGAACTGAACTCTTTTGATACCCTATACTGGCGAAATGTTATCTATTAACAATATCTTATAGTCAATAAAAATAGTTTAATATTTATAAGCTAAAATATAAATATTTTTTAATGTATTTTTTGCAATCTACAATTAAATAAAATATTTTTAAACTATTGACGGGTGTGAATAAACGAAATGAAATGTTTGTTTCATTTTTTATTTCGTTTAACATGAATGAAGCTATATATATATATATTTGAATCATTCATAATATGATCACGTTTATGTCCAGGCTATGAAATCTATATGTATCTGTTATATATATATATGTATGTAGATAGACATCACATTTCATCATATCGTAACCAAATATTCTATGCAAATTTGCTATTTGTTTATTTTTTCTTGCTTGCGTTTTTGTTGTTTTTTTTCCTTCCTTCCTTTTTTCTCTTTTTTTTTTTTCTTTTATTTCATTTTGGTTGTGGCTTATTGATGTGTAATAAACCAATTGCATTTGTTTTGAATATATAAATAAATCAAATAAAAAATGCTTACGCCATTTTTTGTTGTTATCCTCTGTTCTGTTTCTGTTGTTTCCGTTTCCGCTTTTCGTTTGCTATTTTTCTTTGTTGTTTTCATTTTTTTGTTGTTGTTGTATGACTAAAACGTGCGTGGCATACTAATTTGGACTAAATGTTGAAGCAGAAAATAGATACAACCCAAACCATTATCCTCCACCAGCCCAACCGCTTATTGCCAGGACAAGACCATCCGCCGTCACCTCTCTCTCTCCTTCTCTTTATCTCGCTCTCTCTCTCTATGTCTCTCTGTATTGCTATCTCTGTCTCACTTTCTCCAGTACCCAGTTGCCTCTATTTCCCTTTTGGGTTGTAAAAACATTTGATTAATCAAACAAAAAGTGTTGAAAATGTTATTTTTGCCAGCATTGCAAATGGCGCATTTGTCGGATTTTTATGTGGGCCCCAAAGCACAGATTTTTATTATATGTGTTAATACACACACGCATACATATATGGTATATGTGAAATATATATATATATATATATATATATATATATATATATATATATATATAGTCTATATAGAAAGCCACAAATGGAGCTATAAACTTGCCCAAGACAAACATTTACAAATCATAAAAATCAAAGAGGCAAAGAAGGCGCAACCAAAAACAAAAAAAATACACAAAAAATAAATCAACTAGTCAATATAAAGACTTAAAAGATACCCTACAGTAGGCGCTTTATAATTAACAAAGTGAAGTGGACTATTTAATGGATTATTTGATTCACTTTACATACATTCGATATGCATATGTAAATATGCTTAATCAGTTGCTTTATAAGTATATATATTTAATAAACAGTTAAACAACATATATATATATATATGCATTTCATGTTTTTGAATATATCCCATTTAATATAGGGTATATACATAGGCAAATTTAAAAAAAGAAAAAACCGAAAAGAGTAGAGTATATTTTCATTGGTTCAATCAGAACATAAACCAAGTTGGAAGATGATGATTTGACTTGTTAGGGCGTGGTTAATGGCGGCTACTTGAAGGACGAGAATCTAAGAACCTAATAAAAAAAAATTAACTGCATAAAAAACAAAACATAACTGTATGAAAAATAAAGCAATATAAATACAAAACATCTTAATGGTAAAACTATGTAGTAAAACAACTTCGCCTACTACAGTAAATTTAAATAACAAAAAATAAAAGAGATATTAAATATAAGACGAGAATGAATATTATCCATTGAAGAATAGTTTTATGTAATAAATATATATACATTTATTATTAATTTATAGGAAAATATTTTATTATAAATTATTATTCTATCCTGATTCCAAATTAATAACATTACAAATTTAATATAAAATACATATTTTGTATGGGACTTTTGATTTTGGTTAAAGAATATAGACTCTTATAAATAATACATCTTCATTCATGGAATGTTAAGTTAATAACTAGTATAAATATAATTCAATTGCAAATCGGTTGAACATTGACTATGAAAAATTCATTAAAGCTCTACAACAATAAATTAAAAAAAAAATAATTTCAAATCAATTTTAAGATTTAATTTAGTTTTAAATACAAAATGTGGTTTAGATTATTGGTAGTATTTTATTAAAATTATATAACCTTTAATAAAAATGGCCTACAAATATCTGTTTATAGTTAGCGTTTATATAGGAAATTAAATTTCATTATCTTTGGTAATTGGTTGATAATGGATGGAATCTAGATTTTACCTTCAACTTTACTAACTTTATTTGACTGTCCTAACTATCCTTCTGCAGTAAGTATTTAGCTTACCATTATTTTCATTAAATCAGACAAACGAAGATTGATATATGTATATATTTATCGTTTGCCTTAAAAATTCTTTTAAAGTATATACAGCTAATTGTATGCATTTATGTGTCTGTATTATTTATGTATGTACTATATACCCCAGCAGACATTTATCAAGGTAATTAGTCGATTTCATTTTACACACAACAATTTCCTTAGCTTGCAAATTGTAAAAAAAAAAAGAAAGGAAACGAAAAAAAAACGCAAAAAAGAGAAATGACAAAATACGAGCAGCTTCATTAAGGCCTCCCCCAATAAAAAAAAAAAAAAAAAACCCCAAAAGGGAGACAAAAACGCCCCAAAATCGAAAAGTAAGGTATATGTTGACATTGTGGACTGACGACGACGATGAGAGAGTGGTGAGGGGTGAGGGGTGAGGGGAATAATGGATAAAGACTTACTATATAGCATAGCGAACGGAACGTGCCATAATCTTGTATACAGTTTGTCATTTAACAACATTTCGGCAAACGTATTAAAACACCCCATCATTGCCTTAATTAAGAGCCATAAAAGCACATTTACTTATTGTATATGGCCACTCGAGCTCGGTACTGGGAACTCAGACTCCTTTAGCAGTATGTATCGTGTGTGGCACGTCTTTTGGGTTTTATTTATACCATGCTCTTTGCTTCCCCAACTTTCTCTCCGTCTCTCTCTCTCTCTCTCTCTCTCTCTCTCTTTATCCCTGTATATATATATATATATATTGTATATATATATCCAATCCTCTGTTACCCCTGCTCTGCACACATTCTCCATTCCGTTTGCGTTCATTTGTTGTGCTTAATTCATGGCTAAAGTTGGAATTAAGTGAATTTTACGTTCATTAATGTGCGAGGGTTGTGGCACAGTCGTCGCCATGTTGCAAAATGGTGGGAGTTTTCATGGAGTTGAATGGTATAAATGTTGAGTTGAAATGGCATCGAAATGGTTTGGGCACCCATTCAAGTGGTAGATTTGTTGTATGAGTGAGGTTACCAATGGTTAAATGGGTAGTTAGGTAGTTAGATTGTTAAGGGCAAGGGTAAGAGTTCACAACACACACACACACACACACACACACACAGTGTTGATAATTAGGAGAGCGTCTAATGTTACACTAATAACGGGAATTTGTGGGCAAGGATTGAGATACGATGTGAAGTGACTAAAAACGTTTATTTCTGAAATATTTATCAACAATTTAACCCAAAATGCAAAGTATAAAAAAGTCAAATAAATTAAGTAAATCTTACAAAGTTAATTAATAATTCGTTAGATAATTCGCAATTTTTTGTTGTATTTCTAAAAACATAATTGAGGGTTTAAAATTAAAAAAAAATGAATTAAATGCAACATTTATTAAGCTGGATTTGGTATTTAATTTAAAATTCTATAGGATGGAATATTAGAAATTGTTATATCTTATATCTTTGATATAGAAACATCCAAATTCTTTTATATAAATAATTATTAAGGCCATTTTCGGTTACCATGTGTAATAGGAGAAACATAAACTTCAAGTTTCAGCATAAAAAATATAACTTAAATTCAATCTAAATTCATTCGAAAAACTCCATAATGTTTATTGCTTTGTTCTACTTTTATCTTTATGCATATAGTATATGAATAGTAAAACTATCAACTTTTGTTCAAATCTAATTGGACATGAGCAACAACAAAAAAAGTTTACCAAATACTACTACTACTATAAAAATAACAAAAAAAAAAAAGATATGACGCAAAATAAAAAGTTGATTTAATGTCTCTGCCTAAAGTTTTCAGTTTCAAGTTCGGCCAACTTACTTGGCCACCGAAAATGTTGACCACACACACACACACATACGCAGACAACACACTGACTCTCTTGGTCACATATACATACATACAAACGTGTACATATCGAAAGAGATGGCAAGAGACAGAGATGAAGAGAGACGAAAAAAAACTGTGCCGCAATGCTACGAATTGCCTGTTAATTAGTCTCACTTAGAAAATAAACTGCAGTAATTAAGAAAAACCTCTCACGCCTCATCCCCCCTTTCTTTCGCCCACCACTTGAAAAACTCAGTTAAGCTGCCTGTCTCTTTCTCCCTTACTTTTTATCACCATCTCTGTCGCATAGTGTTCCTTTTTTTTATATTCTATTTCGCCATTTTAATTTCAACGCTAGAATTCTAATTAACAAACAAATCCGGTAAAATACACAGCAGAGTTCCGACTCAAAAAGAATAAAAAAATATATCCCCCAAACCCACTTGTGAGAGCAAGCAATGCCGCGCGCCCGTTCCTCAGCTACAACAAGAGAGCGAGCGAGAAAGAGAAAGGCAGCAAAAAAGTATGCTATATAAAAAAAATACCATCAGGCAAACGGAAACGCCTGCTATAGGGCGGGGGAGGAGAGGATGGACAAGTGAAGCCCCGTGAGCCATGATCTCCCAATTTAATATTATAATTGCTACAATTATCATTCTCATGCCATTTACACAGCAATTGCACAGCGAAAAGAGAAACGAGAAAAGGAAGCAACACAAAAGGAAAAAAGAACAACAACAACAAAAAACGGAAAAACGAATCAAATGATGGAAAAAGTAGCAGTGGCAGCAGCAGCAACAGCAGCTAAAAGCTTCGCATCAGCTTCGTTTGACTGGTTGGAATATGTACGCCAAATTGAGGCAATTACCGTTGGCAAAACCTACAACAGTCACACCAACATTCCTACCCTGCACTCCCCCTAGCCCAAAGTTATTCCTTCACCACCCACTCTCATTTTATTCATCTCTCTCTGTCTCTTGCTCTCTGGCTCACTCTTGCCTTTTTGGTCTATATTACAGCCAAGATTTTGACTCCGCCCACAACAGATATATATGTATGCTGCTGCTCTCTCACTCGTCATTGTCATGCTCCCCTTCTCTCTCTGAGGCTTGGCTTAGCTTTTGATTTAACGCAGGCGCCATAGCCAAGACATGCGAGAGAGAGAACCAAAATGAGAGCGTCGCATCATGGCGGCAGCATCACACAGCTATAACTGTAAGCGATGTAAATGATGATGATGATATGCAGCAACTTATAACGTTTTTTATACATTTTTAAAATTAATGGATAAAGTTTTTTTCTTTTTTTCGTTACAATTTTTCGACTATTTAAGCTAAATTATGATGATTTGCTTGAGCAAGTTTTTTGACTCTTTCTCTTTTTTTTTATTTTTTAATGGTCCAAAGGTATTTTTACAAATTTTACACATATCGACGGTTTTATAGGGTATTTAATGTATATTAGACTCATGATAAATATATTTCACCAGATAATATTAAATTACATACCATATTATATAGCTCAAATGGAATACGCAAATAGTTCTTTTATCGGGAACATTTTAGAACATCATTATAAAAGTTAAATTTGTTATATTTATAAATCTATTTTTAAAAAATGTTAATTAAATATCTATAACAAGTCTTTATTATAATTTCTCTCATTTTGCTTTTAGCTTGTTTGCTATAAAGTTTAACATATTATTATCTATATTTCATCCATAACATATTTCTCAATGCATTATCTATCCGAACAACAAGAAGAAAACAAACATTAATTGATTGTACACAGTTAGTAGTACCAACAGCTAGTGGTTGGATGTTGGATATTTGGGGTGGAAGGGGGAAGAGGGAGGAAGGTCGATGGGGATAATTATGAAGTGAAGCAAAAATTGATTACAAAATGTTTGCAGCTGTTATTATCAAAAATTAATTTGTAATCAAACAAAAAAACATGAGGAATGAGAACCAAAAACAGAGCAAAAATCTGCATAAAAGCCTATTTGAATTAGTCCCCAATGGGGGAAAATGGGGGAAACTTAACATGACATCAAGTAATCAGACACACGCACACACACTCAGAAACGCATGCCCACACACACTCATTGACAACTGTTATGATAAAACTTCGTAAATACCCTAAACAAGGGTAAAAGATTAGAAACATGTAAATCGATTCATATTTTATCTCTAATTGAATTTGATAAAGAGTTACGTACATATACATACATACATATGTATGTAAGTATATACATATATCAAAAATTATGTGTGAAAGTTTCCATTAAGTGACTAAAAATGATGACAGCTGCTCTTTGGGGTAGTAAAGTGGATCATCATTGCCAAGTACAAAGTACAGTTAAGCAATATAATTCAATTGTTAAGTCATGTCATGTTTTCTAGATAAGATGAAATGGGTAAAAAAAAAAAAAAAAAAAAAAAAAAGTCCCAAACATAACCGCAACGAAACAGAAGCCAAGTCATGTGTGTAATTATTGTTGTCACTAATTAAAAGTGCTAGCTTCATTTATGATTCCCACTCAGATGAATTGGCATTTAAACAGAATTTCCAATCCCATACAATTGGTAACAAAATTATTTCGAGCTCATGAAATTATCAATTGAATGATTTTCTATTACTATGTCTGTGCATATGTGTTTGTGCGTCTGTTTATTTTTATGGTTATTCATTAGACTATAAGTGGCCTAATTAACACACTAATTGATTTAGTACGTTCACGCAGCAAATCAATAAAAGTGCCGTGATTACTTAACACGATTTCAAATTTTCCGCCAGGTATTAATATTAACAATGGTACGAAACATGAATTCGCTTTGCTATGAAAAATTGTGCAACTTGAATTCGCTCCGCTTACTAGTGCTGTGAAATTTCGTGAAACTGGAATTCGCTTCGCTTAGTTTAAATGCCTGGTTCATCTCTAATTTAGCTGAAAGTACTGAAAATTGCGTTGTTTTGTTTTTGTTGCGTTTGGAAAATATGCAAAAAAAGAAATTTCTAACTCTTCTAATAGTTGTATTGTACTCTATAGTCAGAGCAAAGTCCACGCCTGTAAGGTGAGTGGGTAGAGCGGCGGGTTGGTGCGAAAATGGATACAAATCAATCCTTATCAGAATTTAGACCAGGATCAATATCTAAAGACCTAGACAAAACAGAGACAAACACTCAAGTTCAAGGTTGACCCAGTGACACGCTTTCCCACCCTACAAGTACACCATTTAGCCACCCTTTCCTTACCCTTTATTGAGGCGTCTTCTGCGTTTCTAGAAGACACCATAAAAATCAATAGATAGAGAAAACTAAAAGTAATCTGAAACCGAATCGGAATTGAATCCTATTTGCAGCCAAGATGACCTGAGCAACGTTAGTTCCAAATCGGATGAATCCAATAACGAGGAGAAGGTAACATCTTTGGAGGATTTCCCTCATGATGATGATCATGACGACAATGACAGCGATTTGGATGACGATGACCAGCTTGGCTTCCCTTCACAGGATCACAATTGGGATGTCCTTATCTTTACCCAACAATGGCCAGTGACGACCTGTTACCATTGGCGTGAACAAAATCCAGATCAAGAATGCGTTTTGCCACAGAAAAAGGAATTTTGGACCATTCATGGAATTTGGCCAACAAAATTGGGTCAATTCGGTCCCGATTTCTGCAATCGTACCGCTGACTTTAATATCACTCAATTGGATGGCATTGCAGGGCAATTGGAAACCTATTGGCCAGATTTGAAGGGTGCATCCTCCCAAGAATGGCTGTGGCAACACGAATGGCTAAAACATGGCACTTGCGCCATGCTCTTGACCCAACTGGATAACGAATTGAAATATTTTGATCAGGGCTTAAATTGGCGCGAAGAATATGTAATGTCAAACGTATTGGATCAATCCAATATACATCCGGATTCAAATAATACAGTTGTTGCCATTAACAATGCCATTGTCAAGGTGTTGGGCAAGCAGCCATCGATACACTGCCTCTTCGATGGCAAACATGATATAAGTTATCTAGCCGAGATCCGAATATGCTTCAATAAATCATTGCAACTGATTGATTGCGATGGCGTTAAAATGGGCGATGCTCGCTCCATACATTATCCAACTGGTTCGGTTATAACCAATTGCCATATAGGCAGTCCCGTCCATTATCCAAGCCTGTTGCCACCACTGCTGCGAAAGGAAAACACCAAATCATGGAAATTTCCCTTGGTCAACGTTTACAAACTGCTGCAGTTTCTTATGTGGTTTACCCTATAAAATTAAACAATACATCGAACTGATCCCTGCTTTAATCTTAAGCAGCTGGACAGCAATACCAATTGGAAAAATTGAAAAAGAAAAGAAAATATCATAAAAAAATTGTCCAAAGTTTGATCTCCTTCACAACTTTATGGATATAGAAAATATGAAATACATATATTTTTTTTGTTTATGTTTTGTTTATAATGCGCCTTAGGAGACTAAAACTCTACTTTTTTATTATCCATCAGTATCCTTCGCAATATCTCTATGATTAATACGAAATCCATCATCATATTCTCCAACTCACATTAAATATTTCTTAGTATTGTTAAATTTACAAGACTCATACGAAATGAATAAACAAAAAAAAAAACCAAGAACAGCTCATTAATTACACATACAATTATTTGTAAATGAATTTATCAGTAACTAAGAATTGTTTAATCAATAAATTCATCTTATACTACTTATGACACATAAAGTGGCCTTTGTATAAAACCATACACAACAACGAAATAAACAAATCAAATTCCATCCATATCAAATGTCGTTAGAGATAAGACGCATATATACATATGCATGTATGTATATATAGTTATTCAATAGTTAAAGATTGAATTCTGTATATATATAGATATACATATATATATATATATGTACATGTATATATACCACATTATTCCTATCAAGTTTGAACAACCCTATATTAATATAACTATTCAATTTCTCAAAAAAAAAAAAAAAATAAAACAAACATTTTTAGATCGATCGAAGGATTTCATTGATGCAGTCAAACAATGTAAATGGGTGAAGGTCTTAAAAGATTATACTTTATAGACATTCGATCCCCCTACCCCCAAACACTACAACGATTTTAAACCAAATGGGATTATTTAACAAATGAATTTCATTTAGATAGTTTGATAAGAATATTGATATTGATATATATACCTAAATATCTTTGGCCACTAAAACAGGACATCGAAATTATTAAATTTTTGTCAATTTTTTACTATACAAGCATACATGTATAATACATACATAAATTTTAGGTTGAAATTACAATAAATACATTTTGGGCAACATGGAATATATACGCATATACAAATTACAATCGGATTTAATAGAAGCGTCTAGGTGGTGCCTTCAGTTGTAGTGAACCCAATGCCTGGGCAGAGGATCGGCTCATTAAATGCTGACTGGGACAGGGTAAACGCAGAGGACTACTCATACATGAATCCGAATGATCACTAAAGAGTAATTGAGAGCCAGGCGATATTGTTGCACAACGTGGACATAGATTTTCATCGGAATGCTGGTCGTCGTCGTCCTCTTTAAGTTCTTCCTGCCTTTCCAGCAGGCATCTCTCATGTACAGAATGTCCACATTTACCCATTACCAGAATTATTGACTGGTCATTTGAATCGATGCAGAGCCTTTGTCGGCATATGGAACATCTTAAGCTAGTGATCCATAAACCGCGACGTGATAGCTTTTGCTGTTCCGCCAAATCCTTATGCAAATCCTGACAAAGTATTTCGCTAGCTGTACGTAAAGCCTCGGTCTGCTGGCGTGAACTAACCAACATGCCCATCAATAGATCTTTGATATCACCAAAACTGCTGGACACATTATGCGTTTGCATTATCAGCTGGACTAGATTATGCAGATCGATATGCTGGGAGGCCTCATGAAGCAGGGATTTTGTCAGAGATTGTAACTCTTGATGAGGTAGAATGTATTGCAATAAACTAAACCAACACTGCTCCAGTTGGGCAGTTGGTAACGTTTTTACCGATCGTCCCAATAGTGCTGATATCTCTTGTGCTTCCTTGGAGGCTTGATCGGTGGATTCCGCTGTCCGTAGCAAGTCCATAGATAGTTCAAAAGCTTTTGCATAAGCCTCTTGTTGCTCATATAGATAGATCACAGATCGTTGAAGATGCGAATAATTTTCGACTATCTCAATGGCTTTGTCCAAGCGATAACCCACATGCGATCTTAGGAATTCTTCAATATTTTCAGGTGACTCCAGTTGGCAATACAGACGCAAAAGTAATTCCATTTGTGTGGCCTCCATTTGGGTTTGTCTCTCAATCAAATTCTGTAGTAATGCAAAAAGATATTTTTGATCATCCTTTTGATTATTCAATAGGTCAATTAATTCATATATCTTTTCAGCATAGTGTAGGGCTATCAGACGTGTGGTTTGTTGTGGATTTATAACAAGCATTTCTCTAATATGATGCCTAAGCTGATCATAAATTTTTCTTTCCGGTACCAGGACATGTCTTTCCATATAGGCAAACATCATATCATGCCTCGATGCATTCTTTATATAGCAATCTAACATATGATTATACGATTTCATTTTCTCTAGTAAATATTCTTCAACATAATAGCATTTGGCTCTTTTTGCCAATTCCAATTGCTCCTCATCGCTACTTATTTGATCTAAACAATTCTGTGAGAGCAATTCATGCCAGGCCGATTCACGTTCCGAATGCTGGCGACTCGATTCATTAGCTATATATTCCTGGGCCAAATAGCTAAGGACACGTTGTAATAAATTTTTATCACATGGCAAACATTGTTGTGATATTTGTTGGGCAATAAAATTTAACAAACAGCCAATTTCCGCCCACTAAGATGAGAGAGAGAGAGAGAGAGAGAGGGGGAAAGGAAGAAAGGATTAATAAATGGAGGAATCTTCTATACATAAATCTTTAGACTACTTATCTATGTTTTGACTTACAGTGGCATTCTCAGGTGTCATAATCTCTAGCAGTAAATTGATAATTCTTTTCCGATAGGAGTAACCCAATTCATTGCTGAATTCTCGCTCCTGAAAGGCCAAATTGATGACATTCAATGTTTCCCGTGTATCGAATTTAAGCAAAGTTCTTAAATATGGATAGGGTAGCTCTTCCTCAACATCTCCAATTTCCTTATCCCTGGAATGTTGTGATGTTAGACAGCGTAAAACATCGTGTTTAACCTGATGTCTATGCTCTAGCGGTATATCACCGTTGGGATAGCCACGACCGGCTAGACAACTGGATATATAGACGAGCAGGCAATTGCCCAAATCTCTCTCTTCGTGTCCCGTTACTAAGGGCAATAACTCCGTCAATGGCGAGATATAATCATTTAGAGCCTGAGTATTTAGATATATCTGAGCCTTGTATAATTTATAACGTTTAACAGCTTTCAGCACTTGATTTAGGTCCAATGATAGCCAATCCAGCTTAAGCAGCAATTGTTCCAATTTCTTGGGATTACGATTTAACCAATATTCAACTAAAGCCTGTGATATGATCGGATTCAGGCTATGTATCGATTCCTGTTCAATATGATCGGAAATATGCTGTAAAAATAGATCTGTCGAGATTTTTGAGGTATTCTGTAATCGCTCCCAGAGCTGTGACCATAGCAATTCCAATTCGCCAATAATAATTAAACAATTGATTATGGATCCCAGACAATAATCTGGTGGTGGTCTTGATGCATTGCTTATGTATTCCTTAAATAGTTGGATAATCCTTTCTTTTGCCTGCATACGTTTCCGTGGCCGCTCTGTGGAATTTAAATAACCATCTAAAGCCAACTGGCAGGCCTCTTGCCATCGATGGTTCTTAACTAGAAAACTAATCCTCTCCGACCATGATCGTACACCAATAATATGGAGTGAATGGCTTCCAAGGATATATAGTTGAGTGCCCCGTGACACTATTGAATTGTAACAGGCATTGGCTCCAGCTAAGGCAAAAGCTGGTGAAACATTGCCACCAGTTGCCAAGCCCTTGAACTGTGCCGAATTATAGACCAAACCGGCATTGGCCATATCCATACATTCCATTTCCTTGCTCGAACGCACATCTATCAAATGTCCCACCTCCGAGGTATCCATAGAAGCCACACATTTGGGACCCAGCCAGTGGGCAGAGAGAAGATTTGATTGCAATTGAACATGACGTAAGTAAAGTAAAGTGATCCGTCCATTGGCAACAAACAATTGATGAAAAAATAATTGATTTCCACGTCCAACAACTAAGACAGGATCTACAGAGCGTGATGCGTCCGCGGCTTGTATCAAAACTAAATGCCAGGCCAAGAGGGGCAAACAATCCGGCGGACCCTGTAGACTATGATATTTGATAACCCTTAATCTTGGTCGAACCGTTACAATGAAATATTTGGATAGAGTTGCCAGGGCCACAATACAATATTGATCCAATTCATGACGTCGACTGCCGAACCCCTCCATCAGCAATGGTTCTATGGCACATACTTCACCGCGTGCCCCAGAAAACAGGCAGCGCGATTGGCATCCCCGTATGCCCAATTTTCGGGTAAAACTTAATGACCAAACCGAGCCTCCTGCATCAGCGCACAGAGCCAATGAAGATCTTGATGTCCATTTGACATGGAGCACTCCCGTATTTGGTGTTATCACCTCAAATAGTTCTCGAAGAGCATCACCTGTCTGGGTATCCATTACAATGACCAATCCTCGAGCATAGCCGGCCATTAAGCGTGTGGAATCGCCATTGAAAGCCAAACTGGATACAGATCCCTGGCTATGCTTATCCTGATGGGCCCATCTTAACGTTTGCGTCACATCGAAATTCAGTATATGACCATGAGAAGTGCCCACTGCTATATAAGCAGCCACTGCACAACAACTAGCCGCACCAGCATTAACACGCTCCGCGGCCGATGCCAATTGTGAGGAGATGCCATGGAGAAGAGTGTAACGCATTATGGAACCACCGCCTCCCACTCCGCCGCCTACGCCGGCAGCTCGCATGCTGTCTCCATCACCAGCCAGTGAGGGAGACGGTGTCGGCATAGACATGCCGAGTTCGGATGCCACATCAGAATCCAATTCTGTATCGAATTCACTCATCACTGATTCCAAGGAGGGCAGTACATCTGTGGGCGGTATGGCATACTCCTTATCGTCTAGCTGCAAAAAGGACAATAATAATCGGGTAAATCTATAACTTCCACTTCCTTCCGCCACTAAGAGCTCACATCATCGAAATCCAGTTGCAGGGATTCCGCCAATAAACTGTCTGTAGACCCACGATCTGATTCCAGCAGTGATTGGAGTGAGGGTGCCTTTAGTTCGGCCATGACCGCAAATGTTTAATTTAATGTTTATTTCTCCAAATTTTAATAATTAATCTGCAAAAGAAGTTGTTGTCCTCCTTGTACGCCCCCCACCCATGATTTAAATTAGTGTGACTAGTTGCGAAAAACTGGAAAAATACCAAATACCCGTTTGACAGACCGCCTATCAAACCGGGTAACCGGGGTGAAGTGCTCCGGTCATTATCGGTTAACTGAACCGCAAGTACGAAATTGCGCGGCAAAACGAAAAGATAAAAAGTTTCTTCCAATATTCAACTTATTCAATTATTACTTCCTCGTTGAACTAGTTTTCCTCCTTCGGATACAGTTTTATAAGTTAAAAAATGAAATAGTAGGAATCCAGCGGCCAGTTCTATTCACTACAGTCACCATGGCCAAAAAAAACACTCAATCTGTCGGAATACATCCTCCGGAAGTCACATTCTGCACTAGAGGAGCCCAAAATCTGATCCTGCACCAGAGGAGCCCAAAATCTGATCCGTTTGCTTAACATAAATATGTAATGTATCAAGAAAAATGTCTATATATATGTATATATTTCTTTTTTACACTGATATAACAAATAAAAACAGTTTTCGGGAAAAAAAAAGCAATACTTATTTGTTAAATAGAATATGTATCCATTCTCATTCAATAACTAAAATGTTCTACTGTATATGCTCCCGATAGATTATATCTAGTTATATAAGCTTAAGGTACAATAATATCGATTAATACACAAATACATAAAATTTTAAAGACACGAACAATTTTACAAAGAAAAAAAACTTGTCGCTTAATTATTTCGTGAGTAAGCAAAATAAAAGATACAATTTCTGGAATATAATTTTATGGAATATTGTATTTAGAAAATATATTTATATTGCTGGTTTTTTTTCTGTTTTTTCTTTTTTTTAATAATAATTTAAGGCCTGGCCGTTAACTATTCTGTGAGAAAGTAAGGATGAGGTTTTTTTTCGTTCTGTTGACGTTTACTGCTGTTGAGTGGAATTTCCATTGTAGGTTGCTTTGTTGTCCTTGTCGTCTTTCTTCGTGTCCTGCAGGCGTCTAATATTGGCATCGCCATACCGCGGTGGCTGATAGCCACCAGGACGTTGCTGGAATTGTTGAGACTGGGATTGCGCCCCAACTGAAGATGCAGCCGGCTGCGGTTGCTGCTGAGTCGAGGAAGATGATGCAGCCGGATTACCAAGAGCTTGCTGTAATCCTGTGGATGCCTGTGGTGACGCATTCTCTTTTTGAGAAGACGTTGGCGTTTCAACCTTGGAATCAGCATCTGGCGACGCTGATGGCGGTTGCTGGAGACCGGGATTTGGCGTTGGACGCAAAACAAACATGTCCATGTTGCGACGAGAACTAAAAATCCAAAAGAAAAAACAAGATTAACTGGCAAATCATATGAATTTCAGAGTCCTCTATTACTTACGCAGCATCAGCCGGAACTAGGACGACATCACCACCTGCAGCTGCCTGCTGTTGTGGGAGAGGTTTGAGCCAACCCATATTGGTCAACATGTTGCTCAATCTTTGAGTCAATCGCTGAATTCCCATTTTATTAATATAATCGAAAGCCTTGGCTGCCGGTGTGAGCATGGCCCAAACAACAGTGGCCAACATGGTCATTATGGAGCCACCAGTTCGTACCACCCTATTAACTTGCTCCTTTGTCAATACCAAAACCACTGCATTGGGTACCAAATTTAATTCATTCAATGTCTTCAACTCATCTTCAGTTTGGAATTCACGGCGTGGATAGCTTGTGGCCAATGTGAAGTCATTTATGTTACTGCCCGACAGCAACTCTTGGCGGACATAGATACGTACCGTAGAGAGAAGTTCGCCAGCGGGAAATGATTTTGTGCGATGTATACCACCTGGCAAACGTATCTGTAAACGTGTCTCATCGACGGAACTTAGCGATGAAGATCCTATCGTTGTGGCCGCTGTTGCCGAAGCTCCAGTGGTCAAACTATTCGTATCGGCACTTATCAGTACACGACGAGTCAATTCAGCACGATCAGCTGCAATTTGAGCCCGTATACGCTCACGGGCTTCCTGCTCCTCCTGTCGATCCCGACGTATCCGCTCCTGGAAGATAAGAAAATAGAATCCAAGTTTAATATCAAAATTTATCTTCGTATCCTGTAATGTATTGAAGCGAGAGAGCATATCTTCCATCTCACTTAAATCGGGAAAATTTGGCAAACAGAAAGAAAAGGCAATAGGCTATAGAATGCTATATAGTTTAGTATGTACGACTGACCTGCATAATTTTGATTTCTTGCTCTTTGGTTAGAGTCTGCTGATTTTGAGCCTCCTTTCCTTCACGACGGCGCCGCAATTCGTTTTCTTTCTCACGCCTTTGCTCTTCCGCCAGACGTTCGCGTTTCCTTTCCTCCAGACTATTCTGTACCTCTCCCATTTTAACATCCGAATTGGTTGAGGGACGTACTTGACCTTGAGGTACAGCCGCAACTCCAGGCAACAAAGGGACTACAGTTGGCATCAGATTGGGTGCGGCAGCAGCGGCGGTGATACGTGCTGGAGCTGATGTTGTAGCTACTGCAGGAGGCGAAACAACTGCATCTGCTTTAGCTGCAGCGGCGGCAGTAGCCCTTTTCTCCGCCGCAGCTGCAGCTGCTGGGGCTGCAGAATTCTCAGTTCTAGAAGTAGTAAGAACAGCAGTCGGCTCCAAAATGGGCCTCTCTGGTGCAGGGGCGGCTGAGGGTTCAGCACCTGGCCTCTCGGGTGCATCGGCCTCGCGTGCAGTTCCGGATGACGCTGCCTTTTCTTCCACTTTGTTCTTAGTCTCCTCACCCTTTTCCTCAGTAACTTCCGCTTTCTTATTGCTATCGTCGGATTCATCCGTTTTACGTTTGCTGTCGTCATCTGCTCCAGCTATGGTACGATTAGCATTCTGAACTATGAAACTGGATGAAATTGATGGCTCCTCTGACGCGTCTTCCGGGGTGTCTTCCTGTTGCCGCTTTCCGGCCAATATCAAGACCTTGTCGATTTTCCCCACCAACTCCTCAACACTGGCTGTTATCCCAGTGGCTATTTCCAAAGGAGTTCCCGATTTTCCAATAAAGAATATGGAAGGAATGGGAACCACTTTATCTGTTATAGATTGCACCAATCAGATAAAAAGAAAATAATTAATATAATAAGAAATCAATACGTATGCCATAAAGATACCAAATTCGTAATGTATATATATATACTTATATGTATATATACATACATACATACATATATGTACATATGAACGTATGGTACATATACATAGGCACATATTTGTTGCATGTGCGTAATATTATGGGTTAAGAATTTTATTTTCACTCACATAGCGATATAAACTGTCCATAGGCGGAGCTATCTCCTTGTATTTTAATGGCCACAAAATCCGACGTTTCCAGCTTTGCACGGACCCGTCTATCATCCACAAATCTCTCCAGCTTGGCCGACATCTCATCCTGACCTACATAGAAAAGACACGGAAGCAAGGAGTACCAATGGAAAGAGAGTATAGCGTTATATTATATATACATAGGTAACTAATGACGTGTTTTTTTTTGTCAATAATTTTCCCATCTACACCTTGTACCTTCTATGTAAACCACAAATATGGCATCTTTGGCTTTTGATTCCGCCACCGCTTCTGCTATGTTGCCCGAATGCCAATTCATCTTGTTTGTGGTTAAATTGATGATAAGTTTTTAGTAAAATCAAGTCTAGGATTTTTACACAGACGAAACAGAAAATTTAATTTGTGTTGTTCCAGAAAAAGTCGTCCGACAGCTGACTTGGATGAATGTTTTTTTTTTGTTTTGGCAAAAAAAACAATAGCAGTGTTGGAAAGTGTTTACATTTGTCACAGAAATATTTGGAATTTAGTGAACTGAATGAAAATCCCTGACCCCCCTTAACACCTATAGATATTTACAAATATTTGCCTTCCGGACGCACTAATAAAAAACGATTGTATTTGTTCTGTATATATAATTCAAACAGGAAGTGCTTAATTTTATTGAAATTAAATGTCTATGGACCCTATCAATCATAACCACAATTCAAATGGCTATTGGGCTTATCACGAAAGCCGCTTAATTGCTTACCAACACTGTATGCAATAATTGGTTGTTCAAAGAAACCAAAATATGTTTACATTTACGAGAATAGAATTAATTTGCTTAGTTTTATAGTATATATGTTTGCGTAGGTCAATGCGATGTTTGTATGTATAGTGGATATATTGCCCATTGCTGACACGTCGTGGACAAGTCTCGTTTCCCTCCTCTTCCTTATCATAGTAAATTTACTCGTGTTCTTTCGCATCATTCCTTGTGAACTGAAATTAAAAATTTGGATTAGTAAATTGAAGCTCAAGTCGATAACCAGGTCTTGTTCTACAATTACAAACACACATACACACCTCTTTCCTCATCTACTTCCGAATTGATAATAGAACTAGCTGGTGTTCCAGAAATCTCACTTCGTTCCGTAAAAAAATACTCAGGTAGACGACACACGCACACTTTCACATGCTTTGGTTTTAACTTTTTTGGTGACAACTTTAAGCGTTCCAAATTTACGCGACATTTGCGTACACGATTCTGATTTTCCTGCACCAAATGTTCACCCTGTAAGTTAATGTACGGATGTCGAGGAATCCGAATTATCATTTTCTTAATTTTGTTTTGTGCGGAGCGCTGAGACATCGTAAAAAATCACACACAATTCAAGCGATGTAGTTGTGAAAATGTGAGCTAATTGGTGTTGTGATCCCAAAGACGCTACTTTAGGTAAGTGTTAAACAACATTAAAAAGGAACTTTGTAAGACTACTTTGAGATGGTCACTCTTTGATAAAATTCATATGAATTTCAAAATATAAAATTCGTTATTTAATATAAAAATGTATCCGTTGATAAAGTAACTTTGTATGGTTTCGTTTTACAAATTTATAATAAAAGTAAAATCTCAAGCAAATATATATGTAAGTTGATACAGCTTGGAATTAATTTGTTTCCTGTAATTCCATCTCTAAGCGAATAATTGTCCATTAACTGCAAAAAGTTATCAACACTGGTGCTTTGTTTTTGTGTGTCATTGTTACAACAAAAAAGAAAGAAAAAAAGGAAGCACTCTATCAAAACGTCTCAAACTTTTAGTTTTTTTTTAAAAACATAAACAGAGTCCGACTAAATAAAATGAGTGATATACAAACCTTGGTGGACATGGGTTTCCCTAAGGAACGAGTGTAAGTAGATCATTGCGTTTCTCTTTTACCGGCTTTCGCATCATGATTTATGTTTCTCTCGATACTCTCATCCTGCCGGCTTATGTAGAGAATATGCCCTTAAGGTTACTAGCAATAAGGGGGTTGAACCAGCTATGGAATGGCTATTGGCCCATGTAGATGAGGAAATACCTCAGACGCAACGTGAGGAAGCTGGGGAAAGCGGAACAACAGCAGCCGAAGATCCTGCCAGCACCAGCAGCGGTGGTGGAGGTGGAGGCGGAGGGGCTGAAGCTCCTTCAGCATCTGAGGTAGAAACCGTTGCTAAATCAGTGGTATGCGATGATTGTGGTAAAGTTCTCAAGGATCACACAGAAGTTGAATATCATGCAGCCAAAACAGGACACGGCAACTTTTCTGAGTCCACTGAGGAGAAGAAAGCTTTAACCGATGAAGAAAAAAAAGCTCAATTAATGCTCATTGAAGAGAAGCTTAAGCAGAAGCGCATCGAGCGAGAGGAGCGTGAAAAAGCCGATGCCTTGGAGCGTGAAAGAAATCGCATTCGTTCCGGCAAGGATATGACCGAGGCGCGGCGTCGCATGGAAGAGATCGAAATGAAAAAGATCGTCGATCAACGCAAACGTGAAAAAGAGGAAGAGAAGGCAGCTCGTGATCGTGTAAGGGCCCAAATTGAGGCCGATAAAGCAGCACGTAAGGCTCGCGAACAGAAGGATAACACCGTCCCCGTTTCGTCGGTCAGTTCAACAACTCCGCCAGCGGCGACAGCTGCCGTTTCACCAACTGCGGTTAAATCTCCATCTCGTGATTATACCGAAACCCGCATACAAGTCCGCCTTCATGATGGCACCACACTTACGGAAACCTTTAACGTCAAAGAACAGTTGTCAGCGGTTCGCGTGTTTATCCAAGTCAAAACTGGCATTGATTCTCCTTTTGCTCTTATGACCACATTTCCGCGTAAAATTTTTGCCGAAGATGATTATGAGAAGCCTTTGGAGGTTCTCGGCTTAGTCCCATCCGCTGTCATTATTATGACCAAGTCATCGGCTTAAAAAATACGATGTAGCGATAGAAGAGGCTGATTTATCATCTGAAACATCTAAATGAAATCACAAAACTAAAATACTAATGACATGCAAACTGATAAATATATACACATACATATATATATTTATTTTATTGATATTCCCATCAAAATAAATTTTAAAGAAAATACGAAATGATAACATTTAATGTACGATTTTATATATTATAAAAACGAAATTAAACAGTAATACTAAATAAACTGAAATGTTATATAAAACCATGGGGGATAACATAACAACTACGTCCCAGCAAACGTAACCAGAGGTCTGTCATCGGTTGGGCCAATCGGCCTGATTGATTGATTTTTAAGTATAATTTAGTTGTCTACATAAATGGCTCAATAAATCCTTTTATTTTCTTAACGCTACGCTCTGCCGGTCTAATATTTAAATGTTGGCCAAATATGGTAAATTCCATATTGCCCACTTGCATTCCAAAGACGCATTCGCTTTTTGGCACAGTTCTCAGTCGATGGTCAGTGCCAAGAAGTTTTAATATATTCTTTGTGTCCATCACACAAATTCCCGAGATGCCCACAAGAGTTTCACATTTTGATTGAATCACTTTGAGCTTGGCTCCATGGAGATCCATTTTAACGAGCAGTTTGCTGAATTCTTCATAGCGTGACTCATGGATTTGGGGCACTTGGTCGCCATCTTTCAAATCCAAGTGCTCTCGTATATAGCCTCGCCAAAGTTGATGCAGTGGCAGGGCCTGCTCGTAGCTCATCTGACGTGTGGGCAGGGTATTTAGTCCCAGTTTTGCGTACTCCCGACGTGATAATGTTTGAGATTTGTGTGCTCGCCGTTTCTTAGAATTCTGTTTTTTTGACTTGGTGCCTTGGAGCATAGTTATATGATCTGGAATAATGTTGACATTGCAGCGCTGGTGTGGTATCACCAAATCCGTAAGATATTCCTGCAGAGAAGACGTGCCATGCGGCAGAGGCTCCATGGTACCAAAATGTAAACAAAAAATGATCAGCGAAAGATCAGCGAATTAACAAAAGAAGGCGAATTTTAATTTGTAAGCATGATGTTCGTCAAGATAGCAACGGTATTTTAAAAATGGCTGCTGTTAACCCACTGTTATATTATTATATATTTTAATTCTTTATTAGTAGAATACTATAAAACAATGAACATAGCCCTTCTCAATTAACCCATATTAACTAGAGGCATGCTCACACAGAACAGCAATGAAGAGTATCAGTTAATTTTCTATTATATTTCCTACCATGGCGCCGCATTTCAAATTTAAAAATAAAAAAATGATACAGCCGTTGTCGTTTACTAGGCAATAACAGACCGTTGTTAACTTGCGAACATACGAGGGTTGTTATTTCTATTTTGGAAATAGCATATAGGAACAAATTCATACATACATATTTTTAAATCAAAATGGCTTTATTCTTTTTTTGCACTTTTGCATTCGTTCGAACCAACAACCAATTTTGGACCACCTTTACGTGAACTACGATCACGATTAAATTCTCCAAACAAAGAACGAAGTTCATCGAGGCATTCATGTTGAAAGTTATGAAAAATAATCCAACGGAAATTCTCTCGAGATTATCCGTTGGTTTGCCAAATTGATTTCTTTAACTTATTGCAAGCAAAACAAATATGAGTTTATAATAGCGTTGCCATATTTTACGTATTGACATTACTATTTGCAATTCCATATAAATAGCAGCCCTCGTATAATGTTAAGTAACATTGGTCGGGAATAAAATATTGGGAAGTAGGGAAAACAATGTTAAGATAGTGGAAAGTCGGGTTTCTCAGAATTTGTAAGCACTGCTACTTGCTTTTGAAACTTTTAAACACTAATTTTGTTTTTAAATTACGGAGCTCACTTTTTTTCGTTCAGTGTTGTTTTGGTTTTTCACGTGAGCGGATGTGTGTCGGTTTTTGTTGAAATTTTTTTAATCGTGTACGGTTAAATTAAAAAAAAATGAAAAGTTTCGGTCCAAAAGACGCCGCGTGTGAGCACAAAATACAAAATAATTAACAAAAAAAAAAAGCAACAACTAGAAAATGCAAAATTGCTTGAAATTTAAACATAACTCTAAGCAGCGGTAGACCGTCACTGCCGCAAGAATTCGGTGCAAAAAATTAAACAAAAAAAGTAATAATAAAGAGAGAAACGTGACCCAGCCAAAGTAAAAAAAGTAATTTTTTTTGTGTGTTTGTCTGCCTTTGTGTATAAAAGTGTGTTTTGTTGTTGCTATTACTGCCATTGCGGTGTGTATGTGTGTGTGTCGCGCTGCATTTTTGCTCTCTTTTTAAACACAACAACAACAATAGCGACAAGAAAAATTTCGGTATTTTACAGTTAGAAGAGCAGATTTTGCTGCTGCTGCTGCTGTGCTGCAGCGTCTTCACGAATATATTTTACTTCGTTATCGCGCGTCTGGGTCCCGTTTTACCCATCTCTTCCACACGCACCACCACCAACACCACCCTCTACCCATCTGTCGTTGCCGTGGCCGTTTTTGCCACCGCCACCGTGTGTCATCACTCCTAACGCCCCCAAAGCCTTAGTCCCAAAAACCACAAACAAAACGTTTGTCAATGCGGAAGAGTTGCCCGTTGCTGGTGTTGCCGCCGTTGTTGCTGTTGCTGCCACTGCTAATGCTGCTTCGCTGATTTTTTAAGGTAATTAAAATGTAATTAATTTTCAAGTTGCTTAATATTATTATTTTTTTTTTTCTTGATGTTATTACTTATTTTCGGTTAGTTTTAATATTTGGGTAACCTGCCCCCCCCTTCTGCCTCTTGCCCTGCTTGCGCTCATTTTGCCGACGAAAGATTTTGAGCGCATTTTTTGCAGCCGCGCGCAGCAGAGCAGCAGCAGAGCCATAGCGCCGTTTAGCCAATCCAGGGAAAATATTCTCACTCAGTAATTCGAAATTCACTCACGCATACATGCGCACTCAAACACACACACACACACACATAGACGCATACGCATTTACGATAAATTGTTACAATACAAACGTCGACGCCGCCCTGGGCAGAGAGAGAGAGACAGACAGAGAGAGAGAGAGTCTAGCGCAGCCTAAAGGTTCATACAATTTTTCATAAATTAAATAATAAATTCTAAATTTGTAATAATTTTTACAAGAAATCTCCCATAAAAGAATTTTAGCCTCCTGTCAGGAATATTATTTGAAAATCCTAAAAAGAAAACGATAATTTACAGAATTTTTGAAGCCGGGATGATCGTGGCATTGTGTCCTTTTGTCCTTGTCTCCAACTACTTTTTGAAAGTATGTATGTATGTACATCAAACGATGTGAAAATAAATTTTCCCTTACCAAGGGAAATGTCAATCATTCCCCTCTCCCTCTCTTTTTTCCTTTTTAAGTTCGAGTCATTTTTATACCCTGATCATCTCTCCCATAGGGTAAAAGAGTATATTAAAGTCGTCAAAATGTATGTAACAGGCAAAAGGAAGCATTTACGACAACATATAAAGTATGTACATATATATATATATATATATGTATATATACTTATATTCTTGATCAGCATCAACAGTCGAGTTGTCATTACATGGTGCTGTAGGGGATACTTAAAGTCGGCAGGGACGACTTGCTTGCTTTATATTTTTGTTGTTGTTGTTGTTCTTAAACCGGCTGTAACAGCTGTTTGAGCATTATTGATTATCGATTTTCTGGTTCGCTATGTAATAGGAGAATATCTTCATCGTATCGAAAATGGGGAAAATTTTAGAGTTTTTCAAATTTATTTTGAAATGAAATGAATTTGATTTAAAAAAAAAATTCATTGGAGTCCCCGTGGTTAAAATACAAATATTTTTATGTATATATGTATATGTATGCATATTTATTCAAATTAAATAACATAATCGTTATCCTTTTCTATTCTGTTATAGTTAAAGCTGCCGCCTTCGTCGTCATTGCCAAACAAAATGTTCTCGCATTTGATTTAAGGATAAGAAATAACGAAAAAGGAAATCTTTGAAAATCCCTTGGAAAAGCGCAAAGAAAGGAAGTAAACCAAAGCAAGAGGCGAACCCAACCTAACCCAATCAAAAAAACCAACCAACCAACCAACAACAAAAGCAATGGCCAATAATAATTATTGAATGGCGGCCATTAGTGGCCCCAAGCGGCATCCATTGAGCAATCAACACCATTTCTCCCACATCATCAAATCAAGCACCACCACCAGTACCAATACCAACACCACCACCATCAGCACCACCACAACAATAACAACAACAACAACAACAAGCAGCATCAACTCTAGCACCAATAACAGTAATAATTGTAACATTTTGACCAACAACAAGTCGTCCTCAACAGCCATACCAAAAATTAAAAAAAACCAAACTGAATTAGTAGCTCATCATCATTCGCAACAACAACAACAACAACAACAGCAACAACATCAACAACAGAGATCATCATTATCCGCATCTACAACAATAAAAACAACAACAACAACAACAGCAGCAGCAACAACAACAACTGCAACAGCAACAGCAACAACAACAACAACATCATCAACATCATCACAAAAATATTCATCAGTTGTTGCTGCCATCACAGCTAAAGCAAATACAAACGCTCCATCTAACAACGCCGCCGCCTGCTGTCCAAATTATACCGCTGAAGCGCCTCGTAGTTCATCAATGAGCGTTTCGATGTCGTTGGTACAGGGTGGTGCTGCCGGTGGTGCGCCACAGGGCGCTAGCGCAATATTAGCTGCAGCGGCTCCATATTATCAACCGCCAGCAGTGCCCCAGGATGTACAACCGGATCGTCCCATAGGCTATGGTGCATTCGGTGTTGTCTGGTAAGTTCTTATTCTCCTCTATTAAACACATATAACACATATGCACATATATGTGCATATGTATGTATGTATGTATGTATGTTATATTTATCTCTCTCCCTAACTCATTGTTAGAGGAGTTAGGTAGGGGGGGTTCATTCAATCAACAAAATCCAGTAAGGCCAACATACCCCTTTTTTTTTGTTTTTTATGTTCCTCCAAATCCTCAATCGTCAACAAAATTTTCGCCCTTTTGGTTCTTTATTCAGGGGGTGGCTTTATTCCATGAATTGCATTTCCCCCCCCTCCCCTACCCTCCTGGATTTTCCTTTTTTACAAGACCAAAAATTAAAAAATTTACATTACAATCAGATTTTGTTTGCGTTCCCAATGTAACGGTTAAGTTTCTTTTTTTTCCTTTCTTTTTGTAAAAGTTTTAGACTATAGTTAGGTCTCAATTTTGATTTTACAAACAATATTGGGTAAATCTTTGATTCTTACATTATAATTTCATCGAGGGTAATTTCTGTTTAAGACAAGGATATTGGAAATCTTGTTTTTGATTTGTTACTAAGCGCATTTTTAAAATGTATTAAATGCCGAGTGAATTGCTAGAAAATAAAGTTTTTACAATTGTTTTTTGATTCGCATTGAATTCGCATTGGTATTATCCATCGTTCGTCGCACTATCAAAAGACACTCTTAAATGACAAATGCCTGATTTTAATATCTCAATGTGTGTGAAATTTGGCAACATGGCTTTATTTCTCTTATGTTTTCTGTTTTGCCTCCTTCTCAATATTTTCCACTACTACAAATTTCATTCACGTGTAAAACGGCATTTCCGGCTGCAATCAAACGCAAAGTGAAGCCCAAAAACCATAGTAAAACGAGTGAGAAGAAGGAAAGACGACATGGTAGGAGTGGAGGGAATACCAAAAGAAGCCAGTGAAAAACTGGCACACGTTAAGTGACGACGACGACGACGACGACGACGACGATGATGATAGTGGGGACGGGTAAGATGGAAGAGATTGAAGCAGGAGAAGGGCGGGTATAGGCACACAAGGAAGTACATAGTACTTAAGAGCGAAGACGTTGTCGACGACACAAGTGTTGGGGGAGGGGGAAGGGGGGGGAGCCCTTCTAAGCATGAGAAGCAAAACTCTAGGTCTGACTTAAAGTAGAGCTGCCTTCTCCTCCCCGTAGAATAGAGTCGTTGACGTTTGGATTGGCCGTTTCTTTTTTGTTGTTGTTGTTGTTGTTGTTGTAGTTTTTAAAGCAATCATCATTGCAGCAGCAACATCGGTAGAAATATTAATATATAGACCTGGGTACCTGGGCCACACTGAAATGCAATCAAGCGTTAAATTTAAGTACCAAATGTCGAACTTGTTAGGTCCACAAAAAAAAAAAAGCCAGAGACAGAGACAGGAAGAGAAAGATAGAGAGAGAGAGAGGGGGGAATAAAAGAAAGAAAGAGTAGGAGTTATAGAGGGTAAAGCTAAGCCTACGATAGGTTTTTGTTTATAGCACTAAAAGGACTAGGAGCAGGTGAAGCTAAAGAGGCAGGAAGGAAGTTCTGGCTGGCTGGCTGGATTGCTGGCTGCAACGCGTGAAAAAGGACCAAGTGAAGTTTGGCAACCGGGCTTTAGATATTTAAGAAATTTTCTTTGAAAACTGGTCATAGGACATATATAAATATACAGTAGAAAATAGCTATGAAGATCGATTCTTATGAAAGTAAAAGGGGTGAGAAATCGTTTCTATATCTTTCTATATAACCAGATTCCAGATCCATTAAGAAGCAAAGTTTAATTAAAATTAATTTAGCAAAATTATATAAAATGAAGAAGTTAAAGTTGTCAAACTTAATTAAATGATAATGCAGAAATACATATGTATATAATAAATTGTAGGTATATACATATTTATATTGATATTTAAATTTCTGATCATGAGATTACCCTTTGGGTTCTATTTAAAAAATATTTTAGTTTTTCTATGTAAACTGATTTAATTTGATCACTTGATTATCAAATAAAGTTATATAGTATGTATATATATATATGTATATGCATCTTTCACCATATCTATTCTATATATAGTACCATATGTACATACATATATGTATACTTTATTCAATTTTTCTTTGCAATGATTCCAAGAAATGGCAACCCACACTATTCATTTATACAACAATAACAGCAACAACAACAACAACAACAGCAACAAGAAATCCAACAACAGCCAAAACATTAAAACCAATTAATCCTAGGCAAACTTCTACGAATTTTTCTTACTGCAATGCAACGGTCAACGAACAAACACACGCACACACACACACATGGATATCATATAGTATATAGGTATATCGGTCCAGAAAGAGTCAAAAAAAGTATGTATATATAAATATATATATATATATATATTTATATAGTGGTATATTTATGTACTACGTTCTCGAACCCAGACTCCTCCGCCGTCACCTTTGCTTCGTCTTTGACTCCCCATTTTCGACTCAGGTTGCGCAGTCGCATAAGAAATATGCTTTAAGGCATCAAAAAAAAAAAAAAAGAAACCAAAATAAATAAAAAGAAAACCGAATCGTCTTGGGTTTACTTTAAACTACCTGCAACTGGTTTTTAGAAGCAGGCAAAAGACGACGAAGATGTCGGCGGCACTACGTAGACGACGTTTTCGTTTTGGTGTGTAAAAACCTTTTGCTGCCTGCCTGCTGCCTGCTGACTGCCGCCTGATGCCCGATGCCTGCCTGCCTGCCTGCATATATAAAACTTGCTTCCTGCACGATTTCATGTGGCCCGGGCCTGGGTCTGGGTCTGGGTCTGGGCATTGGGCATTGGGCAGCAGTCAGTAGAGCCTCTATTTCTCCTTCTTACTCTACTCTACTCAACTCTACTCTACTCTGCTCTGCGCTGTTCCTACTCCTGCAGCATCTTCATTCTCTACAACATTGGTGGTTGCTTGGATACCTTTTGCAAGGTGTCGTCGTTGTCGTTTGGACCTCGACTTTATCTTTTGCGCGATGCCTAAGCTCACTCATTGAGTGACTTTGACTCTGGACTCTCTGGCTTTTACACAGGACAACCAAAATTCGTTCAAAACAGGCAACCAATAAAAAAAAAAACAACAAAAAAATTGATAAAAATTTAACAATATTTAGCTTTAACTATGATTTCCAATAGAATGGAAATTTATAATTATTTCAATGTGATTCCAATGGTAGAAGTTTTAGTTGCTGGAGTTGAGAATGATTTTCAATATATTTTAGATAACATTTTCTTTTAATTCCTTATCTTATTTTTAAAAATTTTACTCTATTTTATTATTATTTATTTTTATTTCTTTTGAGATTTTTTTATTGTAAGTTTTCTATTTGGGCGGGTTTTTTATAATTATTTTTATTTTATATTCGTTTTTTTTTTTCATTCATTTATTTATTTTAATTTGCTGTCCTGTCTCAATAACTTGCTGTCTAGTGTTGTATTTCGGCTTTTTTGTTTGTTTGTTTGTTGCATGGCAGATCCTTTACACACCGCCCGTTTTCCCTCTGCTATAACCACCGAAAGTCCATTGGCCTCTGTCCCGCATTTTACTGATGTTTAATCGTTACGTGTATTCCCATTCAAACCGCTTGGGTATTTTTCACCACCAAAATTCAAATGCAAAAAAAAAACAAAAAAAAAAAAAACCAATGCAGTTTTAGTTTTTGATTTTGGGCTTCCCCCTTTGCAATATGTATGTACATATGTATGTATATTTAACAACCAACCAACCAACCTACCATCTAACCATCCAGAGTCATCCAGTCATCCATCCACTATTTTTATTTTGTCGCAGACGAACAGCTGCTGCTGCTGCTGCTGCTGTTCGCTCTCGCTTGATGATGATGATGAGGTTTGGCTGATGCTGTCCCTTAGTTCTTCTGGTGGTTGGTTGAACAACCTTCGCCTGTTTTTAGATATTTTGTCTGCCCCGGCACACACACACACACACACACATACACATATACATGTCCAAGCGCTTACAGGATATGCTTCTCAATTGTGAGTCCCGCATATGTTTTTTTTTTTTTTTTTTGCCGTTGCCGTTGCCGTTGCCGTTGCTGTTGTCGCCCCGTTTCGCTTCGTTTCGATTAAAGTGGGGAAGGAAAAACGGTCTACAGTGGTCTCTCTATAATATTGCTTCTGCTGCTGTTGCATCCCTTCTTTTGCTCTCTCTCTTCTCTTAGTTGACTGCAACAAGGATAAAGTTTTTCCTGCGATGCGTTTGCTCGTTTTTCCTGCTTCACTTTTTGGTAGAAAATATTTTTATGTCCTTGTTTCTATGTGAGTGTGCGTGTTTGTCTTTGTGTGTGTGTCTGCATTTGACTTTGAAAGTGTTTGAATAATTATCCTGTTTTTCATTTCGTTCGCTAGAATTCTATCCCTTGAATTTCTGGGAATATTTTTGAGAGGGATATAGAAGAAAATGGAAGGCATAGAGAAAAGGGCATAGCAAAATGATTATGATTGAAAGAACGAATGTGCAAAGGAAATTGGTTTATAAAATTTTCCTCTCTTATTCTATCCATTATTTTATTCTTTCCCTTTAGTTTTTTTTTTTGTTTTTTAATTTGAGCTCGATATTAATTGGTTACACGAATGTTGAAAAGGATTTTCAAATTTTAATCAAATTTTCTATGCAAATTTCCTAAAAATGAAAAAAATTATAATAAATTTGCTAAGCATTTAAATGTTAATATAAATCAATATAAAGAATAATCGAAGTAAATTTAGTAAAATCAAAGAAATAATTTCAGTTGAAAATTAACTGAAATTTGAGATAAAATTCAAGCAAAACTGAAATAAATTATAGAGAATAAAAGTCAGAATTTTTAAAATAGAGTTTAAGTATATATAATATTCTAAATACATACATATATGTACATATATCTATATATATTATATATATATATTATATATATATATATATATTTATATATCTGTAGTTTTATATGTTCTCTAAATGATTGGAATATTTTGTCACAAATTAATTTGGCAACAGAATTTTCTTCATTAAATTTGGCAACATTTTACTACACTTACTCCATGGACACGTACACAGACATACATATGTATATACATATATACTATTATAAATGTGTGTGTGGGTGTAAAACTGTGTCTTAGGTAGACCAGTAAAAGAAATATCATTTCCGAATGCTGCTTTACGCTATTCCCCACCTTCTATATCCTTGGCCAAAACCATTTTGTGTGCAAAGAATTTACGCACGCAATTTTCGTCGTACACACACACACACAACCAAACACACACTCATACACACATCGAGAACTAGAAGGGACACAGCTTCATTTCGCCCTTACACACACACACACAAACTGATATCCATGTATGTTTCTGTAGATATGTATGCATGTATATGTACATATGTGGTGTATATTGTATATGTATACATACATATATCTTTGTACACTATATCTCCTAGCCTAGCTTAGTTCACTTGAATTGCGTTGCTACGGTTCAACTGAAGCGAAAATGTATCTTTGAGGTTTATTTCGTCTCTCTATCTTACTCTTTTTCTATCTCTATCTTTCTATGGTATACCTATACGAATACGTCTATGTATGAGTGTGTATGTGTGTGTGTGTGTGTGTGTGTATGTTGAAATAATTTTCACTTGGAAATTTGTTTCCCTACTTCTTGTTTAGCTGTCGCTTACCCCACCACTCCACCGTTAGCCTCACTTTATAGTTGTGTGTGCGTTTAAAATGAAAAATAATAGTCAACAAAGTGCCAAAGCTTCAAGACCTACAACGAACCCAAAAGTAAAATGCATTTTACTCTAGCGCAACGCAACGCAATGCAGTGCAGTGCAACGCAACGCAGCGCAGAGCAGGTAGCACCATGCGTTCTCCCTCTAGAGTCACTTTGCCATGGTCTATGTCTACATCTCTCTCTCTCTCTCTCTCCGTCTGTCTGTCTGTCTGTCTCTGTTTCTGTGTGCCAAATAAATCATCGTGTGTTGGTGTGCTGGTGTTGTGTGTGTGTGTGTGTGTACGTACGTATGTACCAACCCTGCCGCTTAGCTCTTGGCTCGTAAAGTACATTGGAAAACTCTGAAATAGACAACTTTGGACATGGCTTGAAGCGTCGGCAGCAGCGGCGGCACCGGCAGCAGCAGCGGTCAACTACTTGAACCCAAACCTAATGAAGCCACTATGGGTGAAGAAAATAAAAAATACAAAAAACAAAAATAAAAAAAAAAAAAGAAAAAGAAAAGAAGGAGGAAAAACAAAAATACCAACCAACCCATCTAGAAGTAAACTCTCATACTGGGTACTGGGTGTGTCCATATTGAAAGAGTAGGAGAAACTAATTAAGTTTTGCCTCAAACTATGTTTTTCCTTAAGGAATATATATGTATATGTATATATCAAATATATATATATATATACATATACATATACATATATACATACATATATGAATATATGTATGTATGTATGTATTTTGCTTTAACTACAGATGATGGCAAATTTATGCATAGAAAAGTAAAATGGCAAAGCTAACAATTACTTTTTTTTTTTTTTATTTTATCAATTGAAGAGATTCAAAATAATAATGAGTTTTGTTTTTGGGGCAAAAAAAATTAATAAAATAAATTACCGTTATTACAAAAAAAAACTAAAAGCTCATCCCTTAAAATGTTCTCCTAATTTTCACACAGATTAAAATCATGGTTATGGGCGGGATGGAAAGGGGGGCTATAATTGAATACTTGTTAATTAACACCCTTGCCTAATCTTTACAAATTTTCCAACACAAATACAAACATACATATAGGAAAAACAAAAACAAAAAAAAAAAACTGAAAAGAAAAACAACTTTAAACTTTAAATGAATATAGGTAGTAAATATACCCTGGGGAAAAAAATATTATGTTCAATATAAAAATGCCAGATTAGAGCCAAAAATTTGATGCGATTTCTTTATCTTTAGTATCGCTTTTTAAGTCAGTTGATTAAATGTACGAATATTGAAGGAAGGGAGGGAATATTAGGATCAATTGCACAATGAATTAATTATTGATTTAAAATAAATACAATTCATGATTTCTGCATACTAAGATTGATTGATTAATTGATTGATTGATGGATTGATTGATTAACCAAAGCCTTGCTTTTTAAGCCATTGGTAATATAGGGTATCAAAATGAAACTTATTTCTTCACATCATTCGTCTCATCTGCATTTGGCAGACATTTTACAGTTGCAAGTTGGGTAAAGATTTTTCGTTTTTGGTTTGTTTTTTTTTTCTTTCTTTTTCTTCTTTTTTTTTTTTTTTTTGCTGTTTTGCTTTTGTAACCCCCTCATTTAGCATAAATAGCAGACAATGGTTGTAACTTGCTGCTGCTTCAAGTTGAAAACCTTTGCGCTATGCTTTAAACGCTCGCACGATTTTCTCGTTGCGGCTGAGTGCCTTGTGCCGTCGTGCCAGAGGCTTGAAAAAAAAAAAAAAAAAAAAAAAATAACAACAACACATAACCAGCAGCAGCAGCAGCAGCAACAACAATAAGAATAGAATAAAGAAAGCACAAATAAAAAAAAAAAAACAAACTAGAAAAATAGAAAAAGAATAAGAATATATATATAACCCATCTCCTCCTTTCCCATTGTGCTAAATATGTGAGATTTTAAATACGGCCAAAAAAATTATCACAATGAATCCTGTCAAATATTGCATAAATATGCTGTAAGCTAAAAGTCTAATTGGAAAGATTTCATAAATAGTAAATAATCTCTGGCAAAACTATATTAAAGAAAAAAAGAAAGGAAAAAAACGAAAAGGAGGAAAAATCAAATAAATCTTTTTTAAGAGGATTGTATCTAAATAAAAAAAACGGCTTATGAGAATGTATAAAATTGATAATGTATATTATGTTAAATAACTTTAATAAAAGCTATAAAGTTTTTAAATTTTATTTTTAAATTTTATTTATAAAATTTGTTTCTACATATGTAGTAAATGGGTCTATTGATAGCTCTTTTTTAGGGTGAGAAATATTTATTTTTCATACAATTGGATATATATATATATATATGTTTCTGGTAGCAAGACAAATGAAATCTGGATAACCTAAGCTTTTTGGCAAAAGAAACACTAAAAAAACAAAATATTTTTAGCGACAATTTTCAATTATATTATTAATAATAAGTATAATCCATATAGTTTCGCATATAGTTTCTTTGATTATGGTTTTAAGGCATTTCATGGCGCCCCACCAATCTAACAACTAACTTAACTAGGTTTCAAATTAACTTTTCCCATTTGCCGTTTAACATATCTTTCTAACCTCAATAAACGCCAGCAACAACAACAACAATAACAACAACAACAACGTTGTTCGTCGTATCAACATTTCTATTGCCGTTGCCGCCGTCGCTGTCGCCGTCGCCACATTGCCGACATCGCATTAAAATTCCCCTACTTTAATTCCTAAAAAAAAAAAGGAAAAAAAATGTCGCGTCAGTGCAGCATTGCATTTGCCCACAGCAGCAGCAGCATCATTATTATCATCATCATCATCATCATCATCATCATCATCATCGTCATCATCATCATCATCCTCATCATCATATTGGTGTTTGTCCATTAAACGCTTTTGACATTTCAATTAAAAATCCAACAGAAAGTCAGTCTAGTGCATCACGGTAATTGCTCCAACTCTTGGCCATGACTAGTTGTGTTTTTCTTCTTCTTCTTCCTTTTTTTTTCTTTCTTTCTTTGGAGTGTGTGCGTTTAGCCATTGTTAAATATTTGGCAAATGTGCATTTAAGCAATAAAATGCTTTGCCTTCAATTTTTAATTAGGCCTTAAATTGTAAGGCAGAAGAAACAACAGACAGAACTACTGGCCAAAGATAGCAGGACTACTGCGACACACCCAATAAGATCATAATGAGAACGATGATGATGATGATGATGATGAAGATGATGGCGGACTAAAGACAGACGATGATGATAATGATGAGGTAGTTCACCTCCGTTGGATATGGCCATGACATGTTGTACATTTTGTTTTATTGCGTTTTATCGTAACGTTTTCTTTCATGTTTCACATTTTTTTTCCCTCACATCTGACAAACATATATATATATATATATGTATATATGTATATGCATATTTTATTTCTTTTTTTTTTTTTTTTATTTTGAGTCAGCTTCCATTGTCATCTGTCATTATTGATGTATGATCTTGATTTCCCTTTATACAAAAGGATGAGGTTTTTGGCTACATTGTTGCCAATTTTTTTAAAACTGAGAATCGAGTAAATATGTAAATGCTTTGCCTCCCTACCTTTGTTTCAGCTCATTAATTTATCGGGTAAAAAACAAAAAATGAGAATGCGCAATATGGCAAGAAACCTTGTTCCAGAAAATCGTTGAACTTTTCTTAAACAGTTTGAAAAGATCGTCGTACCATAGGCAGGTGCATCTGATTTTTGGTAGTTTAGCAATGAAAAAAAAAAAGGGAGAAGAAACGAGCTCAAATTACTGGGGCACAATGGGATAACAGGATATTGCTCAAGTACCTGTCTAGTCCCGCCTACATTCTGCCGCCTGCCATAAGTGTCCTTATGATCCTGAAAGGTCTCTGCACTGTGCTCCCTTTTTTGTTGTTCTTGTTGTTGTTTTTTTTGCAGCTGCCGCCTATGCTTTGTGTCTCCTTCTTTTCATATTGATTTTTCTTCATCTCTCTTTGCTTTGCGAAAAAGAAAAAAACAAAATAATGAAGAAAAAGAGAAAAGAAAACAAAGTCGAAGACGGCAGATGGTCAAGATAATAGCTGAACATGATGATGATGCGATGAGAAGTAGTGTGCAGTCGGTACATTGACCTGATCAAAAGGATCAAAATGAAACACAAGAAAGAAAAAAAAAACATGGAGAAAAAGACGGAATTGGAACGAGAATAAATATACATATACATACATATATGTTTTATTCTAAAAGGAATATAGTTTGTTTTTTGTAAATAAATCCTGCATAGATGATTTCCTTTTATAAAGATATTAGAGCTGGCGTTAATTGCATAACTGAAACGAATAATCACAACGACTATCAAAAATATTGCTCATCTGTAAAGTTAAAAAAAAAAAAAACGAAGAAAAACAACAACAAAGGAGAAAGAAGCGCAACATTGTTGTTATTGTAGGCACGCATGCGCCGAACAACTTGCTGTACAACGTACATACATACATACATACGTCTCGGCAACGTTCATTGCACCCAAAAAAAAAAAAAAAAACAAAAAAAAGAAGAAAAGAAGAATGAAATTTTTCGTTCATTATTATTGTTGTTGTTTTCCTTCTTTTTCTTCTTATTCTTCGAGAAAGAACCGGATGGTAAAAAAAAACTCCCCGCTCCCCTACTCAAAAAAAAAAAAAGAAGAAGAAAACTAAGGTCCAGGCAATTTCTCTGGACACAGGCGTTCTACGTTCGTCGTTCCACCTCGTTTCTCGTTCCTCATTCCTGGTTCCTCGTTCCTCGTTTCTCGTTCCTCGTACCTTATTCGTTGTTCATTCTTGTGCTTGAGTCTTGTGCCTTGCGGGAGCTCTCCAACCTATCCCAAGTTGAGTTTTGACACGCATCAAGCCAATGCTTGGACTTGCATGAGCTCATCCTCAACCTCATCCTCTCCTTCAGGCAAAAGCGCAGTTTAAATATTTTTAATTGAACTTTGCCAACCAGCAGACCAACAACAACCAACTTGTTGGTTGGCCAAAACCACAAAGAACTGAGGTGCTGATATGGCTGGCTGGGGAGGTGGTGGTGTTGATGGTGGTTGGTGGTGGTGGTTGTGAAGAAGCGATAAGAAGGGGCAATGTGGAATGAGTAAATGTGAGGGTAAGTAGGGATGGTGGGGCTTGGTCGCTTGCGGTTATTGATTAGATAGATATCAGAACTCAACCTCTGTTTTATGTACGTACATCTACAGTTAGCATATAATTTGCTTGTTAGATGACTCACACACACACACACACACACACACACATACCGAATGAAAGAGAGGGTCGAGAACTAATTAAGAGGAATTTTCCCTCCTTTCATATGTGGATATATATTTTAGGGTTGATAACTAATTATGGGTTAGGGATAAATTTACTCCGCAAATATTAAAGATAAAATTAATGAAGTGAAAGAAAGAAAAAAAAAAGGAAACATTGTGGAACTGGATTCCTCTTAAAGTCCATCGCTGTCTCAATCGCTGCTCCTTTTAGCACCAAGAACTTTCTTTAAATTATTTTCATATTTTAAATATAGAACAATATAGAACAAATATTTAAAATATTCCCTTTGCTTTTGAAACAACTCTTAATTAATTAAAATAATTAATTAAAATAATAAAAATAATATTATTTCTGTTATTAATACATATTTTCTTTCTTTCTAATTTTAGGTAAGTTCATTTAAAATTTTCCACTCAAAATCTTTTCATGTAAGTTCACGAATAATCAAAACCAAATTACTCAAATTATGGTAGCTTAAATAAATTAATAATTAAAGTAACAAACAAATGTAATAACGGAAAACAACGGACACGCCCCATCCTTATATGGAGCCGGAGAAAGATAAATAGTTTGATAGAGGGGGGGGGGGGGGGGGGAAGAGAAAGAGAGACTGAGTCAGATACTAGAACGGTCTGCGCCCCACTCTCTTCTCTCCCCTTTGTCTTTTTAAATAAGCCAATCACTGACAGTGGACATGACCATAAAACTTACAAAATGCATTAAATTCGTTTTTTGGTTTTGTATTTTTTTCTTTTTTTTTTTTTATTTTTGTTTCTTCTCCAAAATATAAAAAGCGTCATAAAATTAAAGTTTTTTTTTTTCGACCAAATTTGAAGAATACGAAAAGCAAGAGGAAGACGACAGTGCGACAATGAAGAAGAATAAGAAAATGAATACGTACAATACATGTAAATGGAAAATGGAAATGGAAATGGGAAAATGTTTCTTGAACGGGCGACTACTTTGACTACTTCTCTCCAACATAAAGTGTCGACAATGTTGAAGTGGTGGAGATGGTAGTGTTCCAAGGGTCAAATTTCACATATGTGTGTAAATGTGAGGGAGGACTCACAATGAAGTGCTCTAGAAGTTGGAATAGGAGAAGTTGAGGGAAGGCGGCGGAATCGGCGCTATGCGATGATAGAATGAAACGAAACGAAGTGAAGAGCGGGTGAAGTGAAGGAGCCGCCGCCGCCCGATGTTGAGTTAAAGAAGAATAATGCTTATGGAATGCATGTAGCGCAGTAAAAATAGCGCGGACAAAGCGACTCATAGAAGGAAAAAAGAAATCAATAAAGAAAGTAATTTGAAACGTGGACAACGGACGAATATGTCGATGCAGGACAAGCTTCTGTCTCTCCCTCTTCTTCTTCTTCTCCCCCTCTCTTTTTGGACTGGCTGTGGAGCTAGTTTAGGGGGCCAAAAGGCAATTTATCTAATGGTAATATTGTAAGGCTATAAAACAATATTGGCAAAAGGCGAGGCAGCAGAAAGAAAGGGAGACATATAGAAAGTGCCTATTGGCGGAGGACAGGGATAGGGATAGGGACAGGCACAGGGACAGGGACACAGAGAGAATGAGAGATTTTGAAAGGTTCCTGCACAAATAATTTGTAGGCGAGCCAAATGCCAAGAATTTTAGTCACTTCAGTCCTCTGGATTGGCAATGGCTTTAATTAACATTCTACACTACACAACACAACACAAGACAACACAAAATGAGGACACCTACTACAGCTGCCATATTGGTGAAATTAGCAAAATTAACAATTAAGAATGCACACTTGCCCAAAGAAAAACAAAAAAAGGCAATTACCATGAAACGTTATTGCCTTGATAGGCTGTAAAATTAGTAATAAACCTAGTTGCAATATATCGACCAACATCGAATCTGTTGGAAACAAGAATATACCAAATATAGTCCAGGAAAAACTTTTATAACTTTGGTACTGAATACCAAATATAATGTATATTAGGCAAAATTTCAACATTTTTAATCTACAATCTTATTTAATTTTCAATCTAATTCTACAAAATGTATAAATGAAACAAGAAATTAAGGCAATTTGTCATTAAAATTATTATTCAAATTGTAACCATGAATAGATAGATAGAAAATATTATAACAAAGTCAGTTTATGACTAAAGTTCGGATAAAATTAATATATAATAATCTGATTGCATAGGTATAATTAAGTATATAACTGCAATTACATACATACATTTTTTAAATGTTTGTTTTGTATGAGTCAGCATTTTATTTAGTTATCAGATAGGATCAGATTTATTTAATCATAATTTTATTTATTATAAAATTTGATAAGAAAGTATTTGCCACTTGAAAGTGCCGCGGACACAGGTAGAAAACTTCAATGGAAAACTTGTTTGGTTGTGTGTGTGTGTGTTGTTGTTGTTGTTGTTGCTGCTGCTGCTGCTGTCGCTGTCATTGTTTGCTTTTGATTTCCTCATGATATTTGCTAAATTTAAATTGCTTCACGACATTGATTTGTCATCACCTTCTCGATGAGTCGCAGTTTAGAAGAGATTCAAAATCAGAGAGTATTTCTGTCTGACATTCGCCTGTCGCATGAAATGAAATGGAATGAAATGTAATCTTAAGACGACTTTTGAGTCATTTCATTTGCTGTTGTTGCTGTTGCTGTTGCTGTTGTTGCTGCCGCCGTTGACTTCTTTTCGCTGTTTGTATGTAGTTGTTTGTTTATTTTCCTCTTTTTCTGCTCTCACTCTATTCTTTCTCTCTCTCTCTCGCTCGCTCGATGACTTCTTTGACTTTTCGACTTTGTCTCGGTTTTTACAGTTTCCGTTAATGTTCTTTTTGGTATTTATCCAGCTGTTAATTGTGAGCTGATGCTGATGTTGTGCCAGAAAGCACCAAACACCGAGCACCAGTTTTCCCCCCCATCAACAGCAACGCCACTCTTGAGTTTACTTTTGGGGGCACTTTTTAACTATTTTTATATCTTTGTGAGGGGTCGCACGGTCGGTCGGTCGGTCGGTCGGTCTCCCCTCCTCTCACCCTCTGTATGTGTGTGTGTGTGTTTGTATTTTTCCAACAGGCAAAGTTTGATGACCTTCATGGAAAAGGCTGTCCCCTCTTTTCTTTATATGTATATGTATGTATATGTAGATGGTTCGCCCTTTTCTGGTATTTTGTTTAAACAGTCAATACAAAATTTTAAATGATGCTCCAACTTCCAATTTATCCAGCATCGTATAGAAATTTATAGTTTAATGCTCACTTAAATTTCTTCATTTTCAAATAGAATTCTCTTGTAAGTTTTTTTTTAGTGACTAGTTAAAACATTTGCAGCAGACGCGTAAATAAAATGCCATTTAAATGTGACGTGTACAACAAGAAACTTTGATGCAAAAGGAAACAATGAATTCCTTATCTAGTAGCACTCTTTAAAAAATTTCTCCATTTGTAGCATCCTTTCAATGCTAAACAGATGCATGTCATTGGACGGAAACAGGGAGATGAGATGATAAAAGGGACAAAGAAAGGGAAAAACGAGCAAGGACAAGCTAAAGAACAATAAGAGGAAAGAACGAAAAAACGTACAAACAAATGAACAGACGAATAGATATAGACTGTCAAGTCGTCAACCATATCTATATACACAGATCGACACAGTTGATTTATATTGACTAAATGCATTTTCACTTTAAGGTGTTGGACAAAATGTATATATGATTATATACCTATCATATAACAAATTTCTATTATCTCTAGTGTGGAATATTTAAAGTAACGATTTAATTTCTTTATTTAAATTTCATTTCTCAATTGAAAATTGTGTTATTAATTTGACAATATGTATATGTATATACATATATATTCAAAGAAACGATGATACATATTATCCGGTATTTGTACTTCTTCTCGTTTGCCTACCTACAATCCCAAATAAGGAGAGAAATGGTAACAATACAAGCAATAATCCCCTTTTCTTTTTCTTTCCCTCTATCTTTTTATTCTATTCTTGTTTTTTTTTTGTGTATTTTTTTTCTTTTTTGATTCCTTTTACCTCGTGGCAACCTGCTGAGAATTTCAAATATTTTTTGCAGCAGCAGCAGCAATTTCCTCATTCTTTTCTTTTTGGCTTCGCTTTTCCTTTTCATTTTCTTTTCTTTTCGTTATTGTTGTTGTTGATGATGTTTTTGCTATTTTTCCTTTTTCTTCTACTGTAATGTTATTCCAGGAAAGGAATTTGTCATGGTTTTTGTTTCTGTGCACCACCAGCACCGACTGACTGACTGACTAAGGGGATCCGTCGTCCAGTCCAATCTCCTCTGAGTGAATAAAAAGGAGGACGAGCGTGTGTAGGTGCCTGGCTTAAGGAGCAACGCGGAGAGAGGGAAAAGGGTTCATCATGAATATTTTGTCTTGAAAGAAAATTTGTTTGGCATATAAAAAAGAGTATTTGGGAATTCTTGGATTTTTGTTAACCAATATTTTGGTAATCCGTTTGGGCGTTCGTTTACAAATGAAACTAAATCAAACGTTTGAAATCAACAATTCTTGTTAAAATGAAAAATATTTGAAGATGGGAGCGATAAAAAAAAAAATTGAACACATTTTTGAAAGAATGTTTGGAAAATATACAGAATGTTCAAGTAAAGAATTGCTAAGCGCAATTTGAACTAAAAAAAAAAATAGACAAGAGAATCAACGAAAATAATTAAACTAACCAACTAAAAGAAAAGAAAAGAGGCAGCGTCAAATGATGAATCGCATTAATAGTATTTAAAATACATATATGTATGTATGTATGTATGTATGTATATTAAAATAATACCACAGTAAGTTAGATACTGTGAGTTGTAGTACTTGAATGTGAATTTTAAATTCAAAAAAGGCCCTGTTTGTCATATTGCTTGGAGGCGTGGCACAGTCAGCTAGCTAACTGTACCTGCCTCTGCTGCCTAACTGCCTGCCTAGCATGTCTTTGTCTGCTTGTTGTTGTCGCTATGTTGGTTGCCTCTGCTCAAAGTGAGAAGAAAACTCCTCATGGAAACTCATTAAACAAAGTACACTTGAACGCTTTGGCCATAGATGGAGGCAACACAACAACACAGTGACTACTATCCCCCTATTACCCTACCCCCATACTACCGACATATATGTATACACCCTATACACCCGCTATACCATCTTTTATACACTTTTCTCCATCTCTACCTTTTTCTCATTACCATCCCTTTGCCTTTTGTTTGCTATTATTTTGCGCTTTTCTATGCCAGCGAAAGCATCAAACCAGCCAACCAGCTCGCTGACAGCTACACCGACTTATTACAGTTTTGTTTTTTTTTTTGCATTTTTATTTTTATTTTTATTTATTTATGTATATATATTTGTTTGTGTAGTGGGTATGTATGTATGTACTCCTATATGATGACTAGAGGAAAAGTTTGTTTTTTAGTTTCACACCTTGTTTTTTTTTCTTCTTCTTTCGCGCCATAAACATTTAAAAACGAAAAGCAAAGCAAAGCAAAGGAAAAAAAAAAATAAAAACAGCAACAATGAAATTTGCACAAAAAAAAAAAAGGGCGAAGACGAAAAACCTTAAAAGCGCTTTAACGGCAGACTGCTGCTGCAGATGGTGGAAATGGGGAATGAGGAAAAAAAAAAGCAAAAAAAGTGTAGCACAGTTTTTAGCGTCATGACATGCAAACTACTAGAAGAAGGCCAAAAGCCTGAACTCCAACCACACTCAAACAAATTTATAGCAATATAATGTAATAGGTAAGCAGAAATGTGTGATAGAAGATATTATAGATGGATACTGATTAGTTATTGTTACTTAAATGAAACTGGTACAATTAATTTATTTAGCTTAGTATATAGGATTGTATGTCTTTGAAAAATTAAGACAAGTATTGGAAATTGATTTTCTAAAGTCTTATGTTTAGTTTCTAAACATTCGAAATTATTTGATATTATTTTGAATGGTCTTCAAATTGCTACAAACTTAATTTAGAGCCAATATCACTAGAATGTTAAATTTCTATATAAAATTGTTACACAATATTTCTCTAGGTGTATGAGGGATTCCTTTTGATGTGCTTCCTCACTATAGTTCGCATGTGTTTTTGCTTGTTAAACATTTTGTTGGCACCTTGATGCATGCTCGACTTAATTTCTGCTCCTACTCTTGTTGCATATGTTTACACCCTCTCTCTCTCGCTCTCTCTTTCTCTCTCGCTCTCTCTCTGTCTTCGTTTCTCTTGTATTATTTCTTGTTGCATGGAGCTTGCCACGCCTCTTATGATAGTTCAGCAAATGCGTGTTGTTGTTGTTGTTGTAGCTCTTGTGCAATTGAAGCGAATTCATAGAAATGTTTCAGTAAAATAAAATTCGCCAAAAGTTTCAATTCATTTTTCCCCATAGACTTTTTTGCATAAATTCTTAAACTATAATATATCTCTTTCGCTTCCCCTGAATTTCATTCGTCCTGTCTTTTATTCTGTCTCATCCTTGTTTCTCTCAATGGCTGCCACGCCCATTTGCAAAGAGGGAAATAAAAATTATGCACATAAATTCAGACGCTTTTGTGGAGGAGAGTCGTAAACATTTGCGACGTTATTTCGTTTTCATTTTTTGTTCTTGTTGTTGTTGTTTTTCTTCTTCTTTTTTGCACTTTTTGTTTTTTTTCTTTGGGCTGGCATTGAATGGCCATAGAAATTTTCCTTCATGTTTTTCTTACAGTTTTTTTTTTTTTTTTTTCATTCGTTCTATCCGTGCCAACATAACGCCCCCCCAACCCAAGACCCAAGATCCTACGCCCAAACCCCTACCCTCAACTCCGTTTCATTCAATTTGGTTTTGTTTTGCTTACTCATTGCCCTGACATTTGAAACGCCTTTGTTGGATTTTCTAATGGTCTTTCCCAGAGTCATGTTTTTTATATTCTTCTTTTGCTGTGTTTATGTTTCTTTCCCTTTTTCGTCCCTCTTTTGCCACACACCCACCCCCCCTATACCTTCCTATTTTTCCTAAAATAAATTGCTAAAACTTTGTTTTTTTTTTTGTTAAAATAAATTTTCACAATTTTTTAAACTTTTTGTTTTTGTTTTGGAGAAGACGTAGATCATCATGTGTGTGTGTTTTTTTTGAGGGGGCGTGGTACATTTAATGTTTGAAAATTTATATAGCGAACGAGATCGAGAAAAACGGAAGGTAAAGAAATGTATAAAGACAACTACCGAAATGGTAGTAAATAAAAAGGATAACCATAGATCAGAAACAAGGATAAACACAGACCATAAAAATAAATAATTACTACTTTACTTTATAATCCGATTTCACAAAGAATTATGATATACTCGTATATTTGAATTTCTCTAAACTTAAAAAACTGAATCTGATTTTCTATACTTATTAGTGGGGTATTTAATCTTCTACTACTTACTATAATATTCTTAAAAAGGAAAAAAAATACGAAATGTCATTCCAATGCAATTTCCTAGTCATTTACACTCAGTCAAAAGTCGAAAAAAGTTTGACTTCAATTTGAAATCAAATGACGACGACGACATTAGCTTTGTAGAGACATAACTTTGCTTTTTCAATTAGAGTTGGACTTTTCATATAGTTTATACAATAAAATGTTTGTTAGATTGTAGTCGAGAATATCCTTAAAAATATATACAAATAAATTTAATTTTGCGCATTTTAATCAATTCGCCAACAACAAGGACAACAAACGAAATTGCTGCCAAAAGAGTTAACAATAAAAATCAACAACAATATAGCAACCAGCAGCGAGCCAAGCAACAGCAACCGACAGACCCAACGACAGACGGACTAGTTCGTCTTTTGCATCATCATCATCTCTAGAGAGGCGAGAGGGAGGGAGGAAAGGTGGGCGAGGGCGGTAGATTCTGGACCGCAGGCACAAAAGAACGGCGACCAAGCATCAGGGAAAATCAGACGAGGTGCAGGAGGAGGAGAATAAAAACTGAAAAACGAAATAAATATTTTCCACTTTTATTTCTGCTGCCGTCTGTCTGTCTCTCCCTTTTGTCCTGCCATGCTTTGCCCACCCGGTCGCCTGTCTTGCCCCCTTTAACTCTACTTTTTCCGTTTTTGTTATCTGCTGCCACACAATTTTCACCAAATGCGAAATACGAAAAATAATTTCGTCTCCACATCTCTCCGGATTGCGGTTGAGCTGGGTATATATAGGAAGACAGCAGAGAGAGAGAGAGAGAGAGAGAGACGGGAAGACAGAGAGGAAAGAAAGCTATAGTGGGGCAAGTGGTGGTGAGGGTAAGGGTAAGCAAGCAAGCAAGCAAGAAGGGTAAAAACTTTTGCATATTGTAAAATCCGTCGCTTAAAATTAAACAAAACAAAGTTCGAGGTGAATTTCTCAAAGATGATGATGCCAAAGAGAGAGAGAGAGAGAGAGAGGGAGAAAGAAAAAGAGAAACAGAAAAGAGCGAAAAATTAAAGGAAACGGGTAGTGGGAGAGAAGGGAGGCTGTGGAAAAGAATCTCAGTGAAAGCCATGCCGGAAACTCCCTGGGACACATGGTCACCCAACTTACTCTTACTCATCCCCATTCTCATCCTCATCCTCATGCTTCTTCTCCCCCTTGAGAAACGTAATCTACCAACTACTCGAGCGGCATAAATTTTCCCTCATAGGGGAGAAAAGAGTATGGATAGGGGAGAGGAGTAAAACAAAAAAAAAAAAAAAAGAAAAAAAAAGAAAGAAAGAACAACGAAAGGAACCGGCCAAAAATCCACCAGGCGACTTGTGCAACATGGCAAAAGTTATAGAGCAAAATTGAGAAGGCAGAGAAAGAGAACTATTTGCCAAAAAGAAGGATATATACATAGAAAGGAAGAGATTGAGGGCGAGCGAGTCTGTTACATCACACACACACACACACACACACACACGAAAGTGGGTGGTGGTGAGTGTGGATGGGCAAGAATATTGAAGCTGGCATAAATAATTCTCCATCCAAAATGTGGCAGCCACTGAACTTGTCGATTTGGCCTGCATAAGTAATAAAACTACCAAAAACAAAAACAAAACAAAAAGAGAAGAAGAAAAAAGAAAAAAAAATATTATAAACCCAAAGAAAAAAGAAAAAATATTATAAACCAAAAAAGAAACGAAAACCGTACTGAAAATTGTAATTTGCTCATAAAAATAGTTGCGCTCAAGTTATTTTAACGATTATGATCTTAATCAAGTTTTGGGTCGTAAGCCCGGGCGACACAGTTGCTTTCGAGAAACAGCAGAGAGCCAACAGCAGAGACCCTGAGCAGCAGCCAGTCATCCGAGTTATACTATACGGAGTACGATGAGAGGGACAAAAAGGGCAAAATTGCCGCAATTTTGCAAGAAATTTAATTTCTCGGTAGGAGTAACAAATCGGATGTAGCTACAATAAACGTATACATATATTATATACATATATATGTACATATGTATAAATCTGTCTTTATATCAACTAGTTATTATTGAACTCGATCCACTTTGATTTAATCATTCTTTTTTTTGTCTTCTTTTAAAATTTTTGGTATTCGATTTTTATTTTATTTATTTATATATGTAGTTTTTTTTTTTTTTTATATTTTTTTTTGTTTGTTCATCGCACTTATAGGCGAGCCTTTTTCTCTTTTCTTTTTATCAATTTGGTGATTATTAATTTATATATAGACTTTTATATTGTTCCATCTCCTTAACTCCATCTACATCTACCATTCGAAACTAACGTTACGTATATTTTGGCAATTTCCATGCTAAATACTACTAAAATCTGTTCTAACCTCCGACGATACAGCAAATCTCCTTAGCATCAGGACTGTAAAGCGCTTAAAAGTAGGCAACATAGTTTGTGCTTTTGTTGTCCCGACCGACCACCGACCCACCAACACACACACACACACACAAACACAAACACAGACACACGCACACGCACACATATGTTGCGTTGTATGCGTAACATAAAATTAGCCACAGGATTTTGCGAAAAAGGACCACCGAAAAATGCGCGCGTCATTCACATGCGAAAAAGCGAAGAGTATGATAGGAAGGTGGTTGTTGGCACTGACAACGTGGCTAATGGTGGGGAGGGGGGGAGTTTCTGTATATGGGGGTCGCACAAAGGACAAACGAATGGAGCAACAACGGCGGCAGCAGCAGCAGCAGCAACAGCAGCCGAGAATGACGAAGGCAACCGAAAAAAGGGTGGCAATTGGTGGGTAACGACAACAACATCGTCCACGACGAGAAGAAGAAGGACTAAGGCGCGCGTGGTATACACGTGGATAGGTGAAAGGAAGGGAGCTTAAAGAAGAAGGAGAGATGAGGTAGATGTGAATGGGATTGGAATTGGGTGTGGTGGGGGCGGGTAATGTGGTATGGTGTGGGTAAATGGGGGGGGATGGACTGTTCAAATTTAACCGCTTATAGCACCCTCACACTCTTATTTCTTCTGCACCTTCTCCTTTTAGCTTGTCCTTGTTACATTTTCTCGCACCCTCTGAGTAGATTTTCATGTCTCTGTGTGTCTCTGGGTGTGTGTAGGTGTATATGTATGGCGCAAATTCCCAGGCAAACAGTCAGTAAAAGTAGAAAAAGAAAAATCTAAAGCAAACCAAACCAAGCCAAGTCGAGACCGGAATCTTCTCTAAGTATTAAGATTTTCTTCTTTTCGTTTCGTTACGACTTCGATTTTTCTTTACCATCTCCTTTTGGACAACGATTTGTCTATGTTGTTATTATTCTTCCCTTCTTGTTCATGTATTTCTTTTTGTTGTTTTTGTTGGCGTGTAACAAATTATTGAAGTGTTGTTTTTTTTCTCTTTCCTTCCATAGAGGAAATTTTAAACTATGAAATCGAATTAATTTGATTGGAAATATTTTATGCTTGCTAATTTGATTAAAGAGCGTAAAATGTTATTTTTTCTCCTGTTTTTAAATGAGGTCTAATTCCATTTTAATTTAAATCGAAAAAATAATAAAAAGAAGAAAGATATCTCTTCAAAATTTAATACTTACATATATTAAATTATAGTTTATACAAACTTGAATTGAATTGATTAGTTGGTTAATAAATAAATAGTTAAACTAAAACTAATTCGTATGATTAAGTCCAAAATATTTCTGTTTATCTATTGTTAACTCTCTTTATTATAGTGCTGCTTCATTAAATGGCAATTAGGTTTTAGTTAAGTGTAAATTTAATTAAATTCAATATCCATCTCACATTGAGTTGGACTTAACGCATTTAACTAGTGCCAAAAACAAATCTCCTGGCCAGCATTAACTACAGGATTTCTTTCTCCTACTAGTTAATTTTCCACCCTCGCCCCCTTTCCCTTTCCTGTTTCAAAATGATTTTTCAAACTAACAATTTTTTGTATTATGTGCCAAAAAAAAAAAAAAAAAGGAAGAGAAGAAAAACAAAGCGAAAGGAAAATCAGGAGAAAACCCGAAACACAAATTCAATGAAATAGTTGGAGAGGATAAACCAAATGCTGAGAGGTACTGCCTCAGACGCAAATCAAATTTAAACAAAGCAGCATCCAATCCAATTTATACGTCAGTCAAGTTAGTCAGCCATTTCGTCAGTTAGTCATTCCTTCAGTTAGTCAGTCAGTCAGTCAGTCAGTCAGTCAGTCAGGTATATTCAGTCGTTCTGTGTGTTGTCCTTCAAGCGTTTTTCAACGTGCTCATGCATATTTACACACAGAAACGAAAAATATATTCCCATTGCTATGAGGCATATGCCACGCCTCTCTCATGGGAGTTAAAACTGTTGTCCTCTCTCTTGATCTCTCTCTCTCTCTCGCTGTCTCTCTCTCATTCTTTCTCTTTTACTCACTGTCTCTATGATTTTTCCGCACTGCATAAATTTTCAGCGTACTTTCGGGTTTTTTTGTTTTTATAAGTATACCCTTGCAAGAAGGTCCATTGACTTTACGAAATATCAAAATAATTTTAGCTATTATATAATGCATATATAAAAATGTATAAATTTATATATATATATATGGTCAAGATCAGTTTTAAATAATTATACCTAATAAAAAAAATCTCTTTATTTGCTCAAAATAATAATTTATTCACTTTTGAATATTGAATAATTAGTGTATAAATATTATAGCAGAGTATAGGGAGAATACGAATAAAGTAAGAATATTAAAATTCGGCTATGCCGGGTTTTTTTTTTTTTATTATTTCGATTGAATTGGAATCACTTGAGACCATTTTAAGTATTTGCTGAAATTTTTTGGTCTTTGGTTTTATTTTGTTTTCCTTTTGACAATACCTTTTTGTTTTCCTTTTCTTCTTTTTTTCCATTTTTTTTTTTTTTTTTTTGTTTATTTTGTCGTTTTTTGTTTGTCCTGAATGTTCTATAGTCACTTGAGATTCAAGTTAGAGATAAGTTTCCTGATTTCTAATTATTAACATTTCTTATTTCTGTTCTTCTCTCTCTCTTTCTAGGTAAGTTTTTGATGTCAAAGTCTAGCTAAATTCATGGATCAGTGGCTAAGGTTGAAAAAAAATGTGTATTATATGTATATATATATATATATATACATATATAGTAAGTTGATGTTAAATATAATACCACTATCCTCCTCTCAACTAAATCGTATGCGTGTGTCTCATTAAAATTATATGAGCAAAAAATATATACGACGAGTTTACATATACATACATACATAAATACATACATACATACATACATATGTAGTGAGACAGTGAGGGGGCAAATGGAGAATAGTGTGGAGAGTAGGGAAACAGTTGAAAAAAGGTAAATGAGTTGCCTCTATATAGCCACAATAAAAAGTTGGAAAATTTATTTCGAACGTTGACTTTTACGGGCTGTTGAATCAGCAACAGCAACAGCAGCAGCAGCAGCAGCAACAACAACAACAACAACTAAGCCAACTAACACCACAAGTATAACAACAAAATGTTCAGTTATCTTTTATCTATGCAAAATTTGTTGCCCATAAAATGCAGAGAAAGAGCTGCAGAGAGAAACGTTTGCAACTAATCACTACCTGAATGTATACCCCAACCCCTTTGTCCATGACAAAGTTGGAGGGGGGGGGCATCTAGGATAGGTTCTTTTCCATTTTATTTTCTTATTGAAGTAGCAGCAAATGGTATGAGTATTATTAATAGTAAAACCACTATAAGTAGGCATAGACAGAGGAGTATGTGTATAATCTCACCATTTGGTTTAATTTGCCTTCCCCCCCCCCAACCCTCTAACATTCCAAGCACCTCTACCCATTCGTCCACATTGTTCTTGTCGCCTCGCTTTGGGCATTTCAGCATTTCAACAAAGAGTCAACGACATATATTTTTAATTAGAAGAAATATATATGGGAGAGAAGGGGCTAAGGGGGGTTGGGGAGACTCTGGGTACTTATGTTTACAATTATGACAATATATTGGTTAAGGCAACTGACCCCAAAAACTCTCTAACTCTAACTAGGCGCTATATATATACATATATATTTATATATTTGCTTTAGCTTTTTAATTACAAAAATTATTAATTTCATTTAATTAGCGGTTTTGATTGAAATTAAGTTAAACATAAAAGAGGAGAAAAGCGAAATGAAAGCAAAAAATGTATAAAAACGTTCATAAAAAGTTCATTCAACTAATAATAAAATATATAGGAAAATATAATAAAACATAATAAAATAAATTGAAAATAAATAAAGCAAATTAAAACAAAATAAAATAACATAAACTAATATTAAATAAAATAAATTACTAAATTGGATAAATTGAATCAAACTCTAATAAGTATTCCAAAAGATAATGCGAAACTATAGGGGTTTATCAAAAGAGAAAAAAAAGGAAGATAAAAAGTTAAATACATACTCCAAAAGATTTTATTTTCTGTCTAACTCAAAAATTGATTTTAAACATATATTACTTGAAACTATAGTCCAATCCAAAATCCATATAACGTTTTTAAATCTTATATAGATATAAAGAATCTGCCTAAATTAGAGCACACATATTTATGAAATTTTCAATAAAAATCATTGAAATTCTATATACTTGGGCATAAAAGATGATCATAAAATTCTTTGCCAGAAATTAGACTAAACCTGTTCTTCCTCCTAAATATTTAGATCTTACCTATTTGGCATGCGAGTTGGTAATATCGGGACAGATTTTTATAAGAAGATGGACCACATAAATACACACACACACACACACACATATATATATATATATATATATACATATATAAATACAGACAGACAACTCTTGTTATATTAAAGTAAAACGAGAACAAAAAAAAAAAAAAAAACATGAATTCTTGACAAATTTTTTTTGTGCCTGGCACTTGAAACCGAAATGCAGTTGCAAAGAAGGCAAACAAGAAACTTGTCCTCAACTTGCAGCTTGCAGCTGCTTAAACTTGGTAAAATGGTTGACAATAAATGAAAAAAACAAAAGCAAAAATAAAAAAAAACCATAAAGAACGAAACAAAAAAAAAATATATATATATATATTTGGGGGCCCAGCAGAAAATAGCAGCTGATGGATTGGATGTATGTATGGATGGATGGATGAATCATACCCAAGCCTAGGAAAACACAATGCCCACAATCCATTTAATTGCCAGATTGTGATAATGCTTGGGCAACCGACATACAGGCAGGCAGACAGACAGACGGATCTAAGCTATATAATTTGGAATGGTTTTGATATCTTTTGAGTGGTTTTGTGGTCTCACTTACTCACTGAATGGGTTGGTTGGTCTCTATCTGTCTCTCTGCCTGCCTGCCTGACTGACTGACTGACTGACTGACTGACAGTTTGATAATGTCTGTCTAACAGCTGTTGCCATTTTTATGCAATTTCAATTGACTTTTGATCATAGAACCAATGAAAATCAATCATTAGACCTTCATTTGTTAATAATTTGTTTAAATTTTAAGAAAAAGAAAAATCGCCACAACTTTTCATCATACCATTCAGTCAGTCTCAGTTTTTTCTCTCTTATTTTTCTTTCTTTTTTTTTTTCTTTTTTTTTTTTTTTTTTTCTTTTTTTTTTTTCTTTTTTTTGGCTTTTGCCTCTGGCTCTGACTGACTTCGGCTTGCAGTTGCATTTTTTTTTTCAACAGTATCATTTTTTTTTCAGTATTTTTTTTTCTTGTCTTGTCTTGAAGTGGGTTAGTGGCACACAGTTCGCTGCGCTGCCAACTGCATTTGTTGCATGAAATTTATTTACATTTCGTTGTTGTTGTTGTTGTTGCTGTTGTTGTTGCTGTTAACATTTTCTGTGTGCAGCTGACAAAGATAAAATGCAGCAAAAACACTAAACAAAACAGAAAAAGGCGCATAAAAACAAAAAAAAAAAAAAAAAACAAAGCAAATGAAAAACATTTGTTTTTCGTTTTTGTTCTTTTTGGAAAATTTTTTACAACAAAAATTTTTTGCTTTGACATTTGTTTGTTGTTTGCCTGCGTTTTGTTTTGTTTTGTTTGTTTGTCAGTTTGTAATCTTTGCCAAATGTTGCATTCACACACACACACACACACACACAAGGTTGTTAACGTTGTGTTTGTTTTTTTCTTCTTCTTTTTTTCTCGTAATTAGCCAATATTTTTAACACGGTAACAATGAAATCAATAATAATATGCCGCTTGCATGGCCGGATTCTAATATCATGAACCATTAATTATTGAGAAAAAAAATCGTCGTGTCTGTCATAAAAACTTGTCCTAACAAAAGCTGAAAAGTTGGTAGCAAAAAAAATTCGAGGACATTATTTTAAAACTTGATAGATGTATATTACACAATTGACTTTGTTTCTTTATGAAGCTTGAAATGAAATTAAAATTGGTTTAAGATGAAAGTTATGTAATAATATAATAGATCTTTTAATCAATCAATAAAAGTAAATAGACTTCTAGAATAAGATCAAATTATTTGACATCAAATTAAAAAAAATAAAATTAGCATTTGGAGTTAAAGTATCATTTCCGTTTTTTTTTTTTGTGATAAGTGGACGAGTTTTTTTTTTTTTGGATCTTGTCGCCATTTGTGACCGACCCCTGACATTTTGTAATCCGTGCCTGCCATCCGGCATTATCGCCTGCAAGAGTCATTAGTTTCAGAGGGAGCGGCTTTGTCTATCTCTTCTTTTTCACTTTTTTCTTGTCTCTGTTTTTTGTTTTAGTTAATTGTTTTTAAAATGCAATTAGCCTTTTTTTTTTTTTTTTGTGTGTTGGTCGATTCGATTGATATGCATCAGTTGAGTTAATTTGCATAAAATTGTGCAGTTAACACCTTGTTGTGTCGGCGATGGGAACAAATTTAGCAAAAAAAAAAAAAAAAAAAAAAACAAAAGGTGCGGCAAGCAATAGATCAAGGCAAATTAATTTAAAGATTTGAAAACAAAAAAAAAAAAAAAAAAAAATGGTGAAATAAATGCAACAAAAAAGTTAAAACCGAAATCTTTAAACTGAATCTCATCACAATTATAAAACAAAAACTCGTATTTATCAAAATTGAAAGTAATTCTCTAAAATCCAAATGAAAAGCAAATATAAAAATGTATTATATAATATGGAATTAATTATTATTTTGAATTCCATTTGTTTTGTTTACTGTGTGTTCTAAAGATTTGTTGTTGTTTTTTTTTTTTTTATTTATATTTTGTTAGAAATCATTAATTTCTTTTGTGCATGCTGCTTTTATTCTTACCTTACCCCCTCCTGCTCTGCTCTACCCTGACATCATTAAACTTCCTTTTTGAGTTTTTAAAACTTTGACTTAGATAAACAAATAGTTAATAAAAAAGAAAAAAAAAATGCTAGAGAAAAATAATAAACAAAAACACAAAAACAGAAATTTAACCACAAGACTGAGGAATATATAGTGAAGTGGTGTGGTGTAAGGCAGGTTTGTTGGTCAAGGGGCGGGGGGAGAGAGCGTGAAGAGAATAGGGAGTCAGTCTGAAGTAGATGCAACAACATTCAAAGTTTCTGTCTGCTGCGGCGGCTGCTGGTGCTGGTGCTGCTGCGTTTCTACGCTTTTCTTTCTTTTATAATTTTTCCAACTTTTGACCCAGTTTTTTTTTTTTTTTATTCTATTTCTTTTTTTTCCTTGGATTGCGCCAGCCAGCCGCCGCCGCCTACCTTTTGCTATATGCACATAGCCATATAAATGTACATATCTATATTGTCTATATGTACATACATATATATATATATATATATATATATATGTATATATAAAGAAAAGTTCTAGTTCTCTTGGAAATTTTTGTTGTAGACTTATAATTTCAATTAGACAAAGAGAGCGAGAGCAATAGAGACATAGCAGAAAATCAAAGCTAACAAAAAATGATAAACAATAACAACAAAACAGAGAGAAGCAAAAAAAAAAAAAAAAAGGAAAAAAATTATATACATATAAAGGAAAAAAGTTGTGTATATTTTTTTTTTCTCGAACAAACTCGTATAAATAATGACAAGAACATAGCAACAAAAGCAACAACAAATAGAAAAATACTTTGAGCACGTTTTTATGTCATGTGCATAAATTGCAACTATGAACAGATCTGGTAGACAAAGAGACGGGGAGGGAAGGGGAGGGGAGTAGAGGAGAGCAGATAGATATAGGCAAGGAAAGAAAGAGGTAGAGTAGAAGTAGTAAGTAGCAGGTGGGGCGAAGGAAGGAGAGGGACAAGGCAAAACAAGTTGGCAAAGTAGAAGCAGAAGCAGAAGCTGAAGTAGAAGAAGAAGTAAAATTTTAAGTGCATTAAATGTGGATTGGTTAGTTTATGTTTCATCTATCTTTTTACCCCCCCACTCTCCTTACCGGCTCTCTCTCTCCCATCAATTGTGTGTGTGTTTTAAATAGAGTTATTCTTGTATTTTGAATATAGGGTAAATTGCCAGTAACATTCAAATCGAGACAGTTGTTGGTTACTTTTAATAGAGATACAGGGTGTCTAGCAATATCTACTATTATATAGAGTAAAAAGTTTTAATTAATAAAATAAATGAATTTCCCCTATTGTGAATAGATATTTTCATATTTTAGTTAGTTGTTCTTAGTCGCAATATATAAAGGAAAAATACCTTATATTAAACATTATTTTAATTATTTAAAATATACAGATTATTTTACTAAATAAATTACATCTAATGCTTTATCCTTTATCGGATATAAAGATCCAATACAAGAATCTATGTATGTAATCTTATCAATTTCCATAAAAAACAACCAACTGAGTTAGCCACCAATGTAAATGAAATGATATGAACTTTAAAGTTAAAATTTGAAAATAAAAAAAAAAAAACGAAAGAGTTGATTCGGTTCTTCTCTCTGCATACGTCAAAGGATTTGGATTTGCACGTGCTTGAGCCAAGTTGCTCAGCATGGGACGGACAACTGTAAGGATTGACTTTATCTTTTTGTCTCAGTTGCAGTGCAACCTGTGCTAAGCTGTCAGAATACGAGTGTGTCTATATATCTATTTATACCCAAGCACGTCAACGACTCTGTTAAAAAAGAAAAACTTTAGCATATGCAGAAAAGGAAAAAAGAAAAATAACAAAAAAAAAATATATATATATATCTATATACCAACAGTATGAACAAAAAGTGAGTGAAAGAGAGATGAAACTACGTCAAAACTATCTAAGCAGACAAAGCCTGAAACTAAAACCAATGGGAAGAGGGATGAGTAAGCTGATAGGTTGGTGGTGTGGGAGAGGGGGTGTGAGATTCAGTAGGGGTAAGAACCATACCAAAACCAGAACTCGGAACCAAAGTCAGTCAAAGTTAGAGCCAATAATGTAAAATCGCATAACACTTCAAAAACAGACAGAACCGAATGATAGGCTACATAGGGGTGACTAGAGGGAAAGGGGAAATGGATAAAATGAAATGGGGTGGTAGAGAGAGAGAACTTATGGGAGCTGCAGTGCCCATAAGCCACTCGAAAGTTGGCATTGCGCGCCTCCAAATACAAAAGCTTTGGCTCTGACATGAAGAAGGATGGATGGATGGATATATGGATGAATGGATGTAAAGAAGAGTGTGAATGAGAAAGACAAAATGAGAGAGGGACACACAGAGTGTGAGAGAGAGAGTGTGTGTGTGTGTGTGTGTGTCTGTCTGGATGTGAATGAAGGAGAACAGGAAAAACGATGGCTATGGAGATGACGATAGAGAAAGGGAAAAGTATGTGTACGGGGTAGGGGGTAGGGTGGTAGAGGGGGTTATCCACTGTCGTAGTTTGGCCAAAAGGAAGTCACTTGATATAATGACACTTGTCGTTGTCATCCTCATCGTCATCGTCATCGTCATCGTCATTGCCGTCATGGCGCATTGCGTGCAAAAGCCGCAGCATCAGCAGCAGCAAACGAAGTAAAAGGAAAATCTGTATCAAGATTGTATATAAGAAGAAACGCACACACACACACACACATACGCACACATACACATAAATAGAGTGATGAAAACAGTGAAAATGAAATTGATAATGCAAATGGTTAGCCCATTTGATATATATATATATATATATACAACTTAAACAAGTGGTTAATGCTTGTCGGGGAAACTTTTTGCCCAGCATTTTGATTATTTGCAAAATATATGTACATATATATAAGTATATGTATAGCCTGATAAAGTTTCTGATAATTTATCATCATAATTTTGAGAATTGTTCCTGTGATCAAGCACATTAAAGGCTTCATAGATAGATGTCCTGATGCAGGTGCTAGTTTCCAGTCGCTTTTTGCATTCTTTCTTACCCATCCGACTCATCGTTTCAGTCTGTCACCTGTCTGTCAATTGACACCCCCCCCCCACACTCTCAAATACACACATGTATGTACACGCCCACACGCATAGAGTCAAACCCGGACATTTATGGACTCTTTGCCTTGGTTTTTGAATAATTGGCCTGCGGCAGGCCATGAGACTGTGGCAATTGAGAGAGAGAGAGAGAGAGAGAGAGAGAAAGCAGGAGAAAAAAGCGGAAGAGATAAAGCTGAAAAGTGAGGGAGATATTTTTGGTTGTGTGACATTTGCATATTCTGGTGTTAGTAATAGCTACCCCCCCCATCATCATCATTTGCCCCCATTTGACACCTCATTCATTGATGCTTCTCTTCCTCCTCCTCCTCCTGTGCTTTACCTCATCATCATCATCATCATCATCATCATCATTATTATTATCGCCATGATGATTGTCAGATTTAACTGCTAATTGAAAATGCAGCAAACAAGTTTGATTATAGAATATTCTCCTATTCCATCTAACCCACAAAATTGTTTAACCTGCGGTTATATTCGTGTCTTAATGATTTAAACAATAAAAGCAAAAAAACAATAACAACACAAAAAGAACCAACAACAAATTGGAAAGAACAAAAAAGGGCGCCCGCAAGATAGATAGAAAATAAGAATTATTATTAATGGCTAATTGATTTGACGTTTCGTTTTAGGTTTCATAATTTGTCAAAAGGTTATAAACTTGGCTATTAACTTAACTTGGCTTGACTATATTTTTTTTCTTCTTCTTTTCTTCAAAGATCAAACTTTATAATTCTCTCATGGCCCTTAAAGGTCACCATCTGGGTTTCATACTTAGTTGCTGGGTTGAAGGGCAAATCTAATTATGTATTAGAAAAAAATATACATTCTATGCTTTTCTGGTTTTTCTTTTTTTTTTTTCCTTTTTCATGCAAAAAGATTGAGATAAAAAGGTTCACTAAGCTTTAGCTGAGGTACTAACAATTTTATTTTAAAATTAGTCAATTCATAATTGACTTAATAAAACTTGCATTTGGGCTTTATAAGTTCCATTATTTTCATTATGCAATTTTTTTTTTTAATTTTACCTTTAGAGCAGAATTTGATTTTGAGAATTTAAAATACTTTTTAGGGTACTGATTCGATTTTTTGTATCACTTTATATTTATCATACGCAGTTTATGTATATATCTTTTACTTAATTGTGATATGGATTCTGTTAAATGACCTTAGTCAAAGTGATATTGAACTAAAATTAATGATAATTAATCAAGTTGATAGCAAGTTTAATCAAAATTGAACACATTTAGAAAAATTTACCTTTCGATTTGAGCTTTTATCGATAATCAGGGCAGTAGAAGAAGAAAGTAATAAAAATCCCCATCAATCCCCAGAGGAAACTTTAAAATACTTTTTTTTAGTTTTGTTTTGCTTTTTGTTATTGTTGCTGCTGCTGTTGTTGTTGTTGTTGTAGTTCTTTCAACATTTTTGTTACCGCTTGGCTGCTCCACTGGCCACATTCATTGCCTGCGACCGACAATCAGCCAGGCAGTCGGCCAGCCGTTGGTAGTCAATTACCCTACAAACCTCCAACTGCAGCAGCAGCAACACCAACAGCAACAACAACAACAATAACAAGAGCAACAGCAACAGCAACAGCGGCAACAACAAGTTAACCCAGCTGATTGTCTTTCATAATCGCTGACTGGGAGCTAAAGTCGAAGAAGAAGTAGGTGTGGTTAAGACAAAAAAGGAAAAGAAACTTATAAATAAAAAAAAAAAAAAAAGCATGAAATGACTTATAAATACCCTACACATACATATACATGGTATATAAATCATAAACTAAGGTAAACATAATTTAGGCATTTAATAGTTAATGAAGGAAACAAAGAAAATATTTATAATAATATAATATTAGTTTATTCATTGCTTATTGTTATGGTCAGTTTCTATTCTTTGTTACTCTTTGCCGATTCTTTTCGATTACAGGGTATGAAAAGTGTCTTTGAAGTTGAAACTCTTAAGTCTTTGGTATTTGGCTGACTCAATGTCTTACCTTTGTTTTACTTAATGCACCCGTCCTACTGTCCGTCCTGTTCCTGCCTTGACTTCAACCTCTGCTCAATTGCAGCTGCAGCAAAGTTCAAGTGTTGCACTTTGTTTCTTTATTTTATATAGGTATATACATATATATACATAAATATATATATATATGCAGATATAATTTTTTTATTTTGCAGGTGTGCAAAGATTTGTTGTCTCTGTTTTTTTTTTATTTTTTTTTATTTTTTAGCTGCTTCCGTTTGGTCTCTCCCCCTTGTCATAATTATTTGCACTTCACATCATCAGCATGGGGATAGGATGAGAAGAAGAGACTCAACTCGACTTTGCTTGGCTTGACTTGACTTGGTTTGGTTTGGTTTGGTTTGGCTTTTCTCACCCTTTCCACTAACCAACTAAGTCGAACCAACTGGTGTCCATCTGTTGTCCATGTCATAATCAGCAAAAAGGCAACAGCAACAACAACAACAACAACAACAGCAAAAGCAACTTTGCTTGTGGTCATCATTATGGCCCTATCTTTGCCTTCTCGTCTTCTTGTCTCTCTGTCCGGCTGTCTGTCTGTCTGTTTGTCTGTCAGACTTTGTGGTCAGCTCCTGTAAATTGCCACTAAAAGTGTTGAGTGCTGCACTTGGGTTTTGTCATTAGGGCAGGATCGTTCAGGCACTACATACAAAACATATACATACATACATACATACATACATACATACATACATACATACATATGTATGCATGTTTGTGTGTATATTTATATATGTATTTATATACACACATAATATTCATATTAAATTATGCACAGTTGTGCGGGTTTTATATATGTATGTATATACATAGTTGTATTTACATATACACATGTATATATTATATACCACACACATACATACATATAGTCTTTCTACTTCAGCTTTCACGGCACTCAAATTACATGATTAAACTTTGGAAAAAAGGGCAAAAACACAAAAAAATTATTCCAAATAGTATGGAGTAACTAATATGTGGTAAATTCTTAGCAAAGGAAAGAAGAAATTAATGTTATAAGTATCCAATTAAATGGATTTATTTTGTTAAATTACTTTAAACAAAATTGGATTTTATAGACCATATTTAATTGTTACTGATCCAATCATGAGGCTTATAGAAGAATTAAAAATGAGCCTGCAAAAACTTAGTATAACTCCAAATTAATAATTCAGGCAATATAAATAAGTGTTAATTAAACTTTAATTGTGCATTTGTATCTTGAGAGAAAATTGGTTATAATACTCGAAAAAAGAACCTTTTTTTTTTGGGCTTGAGGGAATCAGAAATGTCATGATTAATATTAAAATCTTTACAATAAGATTATAAATTTGCAAACTCACTCAATAAAATTAAGTATTTAAAATTGTAAATCAAGAAAATATGTGTATGTACATATATATATCGCCTTCTAGTATAACTAGAATCATGATTTAAATCCAAATTCTATTTAAATGTCGAAATTTGAAAAAAGAATTTTGTTTTTGTTTTTGCTTTTTATAACAAATTTGGAGCATATATAAACATATATATATATGTATATGTTCTCTTTCTCTGCCTTCCTTCTCTTCTCATGTATAATTTTACAAGAAATTCAATTTTCCTTAATCATTTTAATGGAGAATAATTGGCTTGTCACCCAAGCTACGCCTTTTTCCTTTGGTCATAATCTATTTTTAAACTCAAACACATTTGCACACTCAGAGAAATACACACACACACACACAGAGGTACTAAGGCAAGAACAACTAAAACTCTAATCAATAATATGGCGCTTGCCTACCTTATCACCCGCCCTTTATCCCTATATTTTTGTTATAGTTCTTCTTCTTCTTCTTCTTCTTCTTCTTTGGTTTTTCCCTATGAGAAATCGCTTAATTAAAAATGCAGAGAAAAACGCCCCAATAAATATGCAAGTAAAACTTGGGTCGATTCTATTCCGATCAAGAGAATTGTTAAATACACGTAAATAATTGTCTATAATTTGGAGTTAATTTATGGCAAATGCTTTCAGCAACATTTGTTGCGTGCAACATGTTGCCAAACGATCGTCGTGGTCGTCGTCATCATCGTCATCGTTGTCGTTGTCGTTGTCGTTGTCGACGTCTCTTGGTAATCGAAACCGAACCGAATCATTGATTTCCTGCGCATTTCATGAGCTTCAAGAGAGCCAACTGCAAGCCAAGACGAAGCCGGAGGAGCAGTAGTCAGTCGTCATAGTAGTATATGGTTGGAGTAGGAGTATTGGTAGATGAGGAGTATCTCAGAGAGATGTGAAGGGTAAGAAGAAGCTGACTGCTGATGGTGGTGCTTGGTGCCTGATGCCTGATGGTAGTGGTGGTGGTGGTGGTGGATAAGGTGAAGGAGTCGTTGTTACTGTTGTTGTTGGTGGTGTTGTTGTCGTGGTCGTCGCATACGCATCGATTTCACACACTTGCCTGCAGTTTTGTGTCCATTTGCTGAACTGGTTCTCAGCTTCTGCTGTTGGCCCGCATCCCGCATTTTGTTTTCTGCTCCATCATCATCCTCATCATCATCATCATCATTGTCATGATGATGATGATGATCATGATCCGACAATGTTTAGTCTGGTTTTTGTTTCACTTTTCTCTACATCTCGCTCTCTTTTTCTCTCCTTCTCATTTCTTAGTTTATAACTACTTCTTCTGGTTGTGTGAGTGTGTGTATTTTTTTTTTTTTTTTTTTTTAGAGACATGGAAATAAAAACTAAAAATTCATTGAACTTTCGCATGAAAATGCTCTCAAGGTTATCAACTTTAGGCCTTGTCCAGCAGCAGCAACAGCAGCAGCAGCAGCCGCAGCAGCAGTTGGTGTGGCGATCGTCATCGTCGTCGTTCAGGTTCTCTATGGTTTGACTTGACTTAGCTCCGCTTAGTGTGTGGGGTTTATTCAACTTGACTTGGTCATTGCACGACATAAACGATATGGACACGCCCCGCTCCCACTTCCCGACTATATCCAACTGGCTGGCTTACGTATTGTTGTTGTTATTGCTGCTGCTGCTGTTGCTGTTGTCGTTTGGGAAGTAAAGTTTATTGCTCTGATGTTTGTGTGCCTTGCCGAATTCTAAATATTATCAATTTAATATTCTCAACTGCTAATTCTATATATATATATATATATATATTTGTGTTAAATCCATACATGATTCAAATGAACTTTCACATGGATTTGTTCAAGATCTAATCCTAATCTAATAGAAATTTAATGGATCTTTAATGCAATTACAAAACAAGAGCAATTATTTTTATTGTTAATTTTATAGTAAATTTAATTTACTTTAAAATATGTATGTCATTTATTTCTAATAAATTTCTAAAAATATAAAGCTCGAGAAACTGTTAATTTTCGTTCGATATTATTATATACTATTATTATACTATTTTCAACGAATTAAATATTAGATATTTTTGTATTTAGATATTCCCAAGAGTTATGTAAAATTTAACAATACTGTGAAAACGTGTATCCAATAATTCATTTGATATTGTCGTGAATATAGAATTTGGGCTTTCAAAAATTGATTAAATATATTGAAAATTTGTTACTTCTTGTTTGATAAATTTTCAATTGAAATTTTCTGCGATTACGTTTGGAGGACTATATGTACATATATGTATGTATGTATGTATGTATAAATGCCATTAGGCATACAGTACAAGTACTTGACATTATAATATAATTTATGCTTCCCTTGTTTCAACTCCCCCCCCCCCACACACACACACACACAACATTCAATCTCTTCTTCCACTCCACACATACATACATAAATGTGTGTGTGTGTGTATGTGTGTTTGTGCACATGTGTTTTATATATTGTTTGTTCTCACTCGCTCTCAGATTTTTTGTGATTTGATTTAAGACCGCACATTAAACGAAAATGTTTTTGAAAGATTTTTAAGGGCAATTTATCAGAAAATATAGCCACATTAATAACTCAACAGTTGAGAAGGAAACGAGCTAAGAGACTCTCTTTACATACCAACACTTATGCACATTTATATATATATATATATATACACTCTTTTTTCAGTTTTCCCTTGAAACTGCCAATTATTTTGTGTCTTATTTGTTAACCAAAAAAAAAAAAAAAGAAGAAAATTTCTTACTTTAGTCTAATTACATGGCAAATTCCAGTTAGGTTGGACAGACAGAGAGACAGGTAGACAGTTGGCAAGTCTCTTGTCTGTCAGGCAGTCAGTCAGTTCTAAGCCATTTGCGTGTCAGTTTTGTTGTCGGTTTGCCTAGTTGAGATAACTGATTGCTGACTTTAACTACTCCAACCTTTTTTCAAGTTCTTTTTTTCTTTCTCTCTCTCTCTCTCTCTCTCTCTCTCTCCTTTTGCTTCTTTTGTTTTATTTGTTGTTCTTTTGTTTTTGTTTATATACCTTTTATAACCATTACATAGTAGGGTTTATACGAAGCTTTACAAGTTAAAATCCATTAAATAAAAACTCTCCTCCAATATGTATATAGTCACATAAAGATTAATGCCATTCTATAGTATTTTCCATTAAATTTGAAATTTTTAAATTTCTTTTAAGGGTTTTTTTTGTTATAGGCTTTGGTTAAACTACTTTTAAATGTAGAATAGGTATTTCTAAATCGGAGCCACATCCGGCTCACTGCAATACACTTTACTTTATTTTCTTTTTATTTTTGACGACAAATTTCTATTGATTTTCCTCATACAATATGCTAGACACGTAAACAGATGATTTCCTGTTTTCAAAAATTGGTTATAGCACGTTTTAGGCTACTGATTAGAATTAGAAATTTTGAAAAGGATTATATATATATATATGTATATATGTATGTATGTATGTATGTAAGTAAATTTCGTCAAAGTTATCCTAATTGTTTTTGTCTTTTATTTGTCATTGATGAAAATCCTTGAGATTCGCTCGCCTACAGTGTCGTCTTCTCAATTATTTTTTGCTTTCTATCAACATCATCATCTCCCTTTCTTCTTTTTTTTTTTTTTTTTTTGCTTTTTCTTTGCCAATCTGTCTGACTGCCTATCTGTGTGTGTGTATGTGTGTGTGTAAACTTCCGTTTCCTCTTATTTGCTGGCTTTCTGCTGTCTCACAATTTTGCAATTTAATTATTATTATTAATTAAATTTTACTACTAAAGGAAATGCAGCAACATCAGCAAACGCAAACGCAACAGAAAGCAAACAAGATTTCTCTTTAATCAGTTATCAGCAATCAACTCCAATCACATTTGAACTAGAAATTCTTGTCTTTACTGATTTCTGACCCATACAAAATATTCTATATGTATGTAATAAAGATTAGTCCCTGATATGTATGGTGGTTGATTTCCCTCAAAAAAAAAAAAAAAAATATCTGATTACAATTAATCATTTTCATCTCTACTGAAAAGACAACAAAAGGAAAAAGAACATTTTATCGATTTCATTTTATTTTCTTTTTTTGTGGTCGCTGGAAAAAAAAAAATGTAGGAAGAAAATAAATAAAATAGTGCTAAAGTGATATCGAGGGGCCGACTTTGAGATACCTCTCTTATGGGAAATGAAACATTGTAAGATGTAATCATTTCTGACACTATATCCTGATCAGCGTAATCAGCATGAATCAGCATATCCATTAGATATTAATACATATAATAACACTATTAAAGATATCTTCAACTCTTGAATATAATATTATGATGTAAAAGTTTTTAATGTTTCAATGTTTCAATGATTCCATGATAAATCAACTTATTTTATTTAGCACAAGGATTATAACCGATATATTTAGGTAGATAGTATTTACTTTAATTGTTGCCTGTTATAAATATCGTTATTATCAGTATAGATATATGCCCTCTAACGAACTATCATAGTTATAGGGTATTTCAGTTTGATTTGTAAATGCATTTTGTCTGTTTGACTCTGCCCACTTTGGCGGCTTGCTTAATTGATGATGTGTGTTTTAGACTCATTTTTAGTATGTGTCAGTGTGTGCGTGAATACATATGAGTGTTTGTGTGTGTGTGTGTGTGTGTGTATGATGAGGGAGTGCGTGTGAGGGTGTATCATTTGTTTTGCCTCCCACGTGCATATTATTTAAACAGTTTTGAACCTTGAATAGCAATCATTTAATATTTCATTAAAGAATCATGACAAAGTTAGATATAATTGATATAAGGTATTGGCAACTAAAATGGTAAATTAACCTTGAAACATATAGTAAATATAGAAAGAACAAGGATAATAAATTAATTATAAATTCTGAAAATTGATCAATTAAATGATCAATTACATGAGGCGACAAATAAAATATAAATCCAATATAATACATATATTGAGATTAAGTGAGACTATAATTTTAAAAAGTTTAAAAAATGTGTCGATATATTATCACGACGATATCTGACGATAAAACTATGTATATATTAACAGATGATTAAAATCATTTAATGAAATATGTTACTTTTACTTGGCAATAGATAAATTGTTATTGCAAACTAGTTTTAAGCTATTTTGATCAACAAAAATATCACCGAAAAATTGTTGCATAAATGGACATAAATAGTAAACATAAATCCGGGCACTTGTCCTGTCTGTATGTATAGTTCAGCCCGCCTCGCCCCCTCCTAACCATTCAGCCTCATTTTTTTGAATTCGTTTTTAAAGTTAAAATTGTTTTATTTTTTTATTCGTAATATTTATGACACATTTTTTTTCTATCTGTCGGCTCTTTGATAATAATAATAATAATAATAAAAAAAAATAGAAAAAATAAAACCAGAAAATATTGATTAATCAAATGTTTTTCCTCTCTCCCTCTTTCTCTCTCTCGTTACAGGTAAGCTGAAAAAATCCTAATACTCGTTGTAAAAGAGGATGAAGTCGTCGAAGGGGGAAAGTGGGTGAGAGATTGAACGTTGATTTTACATACATATATGGAACTGGTTTAGTCATTGAGTTTTATGTGCTGCGAATGATGGCCAATTGAATTGAAGTTTCAGTCACTTGATAATTTTTAGTTGAATTTTAAATGAATCAGCGTTTAACTGAACCCATTTTAAATGCATAAATAAATGAGGTGTGGATATTAAATAACAAGATTGAGAGGTAGCTATGAAACCTTCTCTGCAAGAAATTGTTTAGTTTAACAATCAAAAGCAAAAAAAACCAAAAAAAAAGATATTGTCCAAGTTTTGTTTTCTTCTCCTCCCCCTTTTTTTTTTTTTTTTTTTTAAAAAAGGAGCTGACAGCAAAGGATTTCCTTTTAGCATTCTTTTGCACAATGAAAGATTCCCAGGGAACATTTTAATACCACATTATGGTTGTGTATTAAACGTGCTAATGGGTAAAGGTGTATAAAACTGCTGTTTGTTTTCAGTTTAATAGCCACACCTTGTATGTATGTACATATGTGTATACATATATGTATGTAAAGGTTGGGGGGAGGGTGGGAGGGGAGGGGTAAAAGTGCACTCTTTTTCATGTCATTGGTTTTGTGGTAGCGCGCGCAATGGTTGACAAACAGAGAAAAGTAATAAGCAGCCAGCCAAAGCCAACAAAGGCATAGAAATAGAGGGAAAAAATACGAGAAATGAAAAACTAACTTGGTGGTTCTTGTCGTTGTTGTCTATCTGTCGTTGTTGTTGTTGTCGTTGTTGTTGTTGTTGTTGTTGTTGTTGTTGTTGTTGCTGCTGCTGTTGCTGTTGGCTGCTGCCTATGCCAAGGTTGCACATTTTCATTTTGTATCTTTTGTGCTATGCGTGTGTCATCTGCATTGCAACCAACCTGCTCTTTGCCACTGTTCGCCTGTCCGCCCGGCAGCCTGGCCGCCACCCCCTCCTCCAGTTTTTCTTGTTTCTTGACAAAAATGAGGTAGATTTTTTTTCTTTCCTCTTTACATCATTTTGTTTCCTCTAGCGCTAATTTTATATTCACTGTCGTGTTCTAGGTTCTTTTGACAACTCGTTCTCTCTCTTTCTCCCCTCTCTCTCTCTTTCTCTCCCTCTCTCTCTCTCTTTCTCTCCCTCTCTCTCTCTCTCTTTTATTACTAAATGAAGTACGAAAAGTAAGAAATTTTCAGTATTTTCTTTTGTTATCACCTAATTGGACATGCAACATTGAAAACTAATCATTTAAAATGAATTTAATAATTTCTTACGGACTTAAAAGGAATAGAGAAAGTAAATCATTGATCAATTGTAATTTGACCATACTTTCTTTTCATCAAAAAGATAAATTTATTGGGGATAAGTCTTAACAAACCAAATTATAATTCCTTAGAAGAATATCGGTTACTAGATGTATGTATGTTGAATCAAATTAATTATTTGGATTGAAAACACATTTACACACGATTACACAAATTGAAGCAACGAACTGCATTTGAATATTTTCCCTTATTTTCATTATCATACCATATTATTATGATCGTTTTCCCCTTTGATTTCTAGAGATTGCGTGGGGTGCATTTGTTGCAGTCGCTTTTCCAGTTCATTTTTCCTATCAAAGTTCAATGGCCTCATGTCTCAAACTGAAAACAGACACACAAAATCATCATCATCAAAACCAAATTAGTCATTTCCAAAGTTTGTGTTAGACAAATAGACATAGAAATAGAAATTGAAATACGTTTTCTGTTTGTGTATGATACCCCAATATACGTATATATATATATATATACATACATGTACTATCTATATGATTGTATATATGTATATATATACATATATATATATATGTTTATATAGATGTATTCCCATTGTGTTGTCTATTTAGCCTACAAAGCGGACATAACATTAATGCATCGTCTGTTTGTACAATTTCCCTCACCTCCGAACACTATATCTTCAATATGTCGCTGGATAAGATAAGAAATAAAAACAATCACTAAGTGTGTGTGTGTGTGTGTGTGTGTGTGCTTTGATGTTTGTGTTGTTCCAATGAATCTGATCATCATGACGATCGTAATGATCATTATGACGAACAGTGCGACCGTTGAACAAAAGTCATTGCAATTGCCACTGAATTGGTTTAGTGAGAGAGTGAGATAGGGGAAAAAAAATTGTGCAAGATTTTTCAAAATTGATAAGTGCACAAAATATTGATAAGTAAAAAGCCAATGAACTTGAACTAATCTTTGGAAACTTAAGATTTCGTTGAATAAGAGGGGCTACTTATACATGTACATTTCACTAAAAAAGTATTTATTAAATTCTAATTCAAAGACTATAAATTGAACATAGAATCGTATAAAAACTGCAAACAAATCGGAATAGTAATGGAAAATCCGTTACGATTAAATTTAGTTCAAGAATATGAAATGATAGATCGATTTATACACCAAATAATTATTTAACAGTACAAGTATTTCTAGGATATGCTAACTTTGTTCGATCTAGTATATATATATATATGTATACTTGTTCAGTTTCCGGCATGTTTTTCATAAGTTTACCTCCCACCCTGTTCCAGTTCCCAAACATAATTTTAGCTTAACTGGCCGGCCTTTGGCATCTTTTCTCTTAATCTCTTTCTGCTTACTAATTAGTCATATTTCTTTTGTTTCATACACTTCCCTTCCCTTCCTTCCCTTCCTTCTCTGCTCGTTCCCAATCATTTTATATTGGCTATTTCCCCAGTTGCTAAGGCAAGAAAGAGGAGATGATATATTCACTTTATGTTGTGTGTTTGCGTCACATTTTCATTCATTTTCCCAACACGCTTTTTCACCCGCCCACATGTCATTGACTTTGCTGTGTGTGTGTGTGCTATGTGTGTGCTATGTGTGTTAGGGCCATAAATTATGATAAGGCCATAAAGGAAAAACGGCCAATACCAAGTGCTGACTATTTTGGTAAGAAAAATGACATCGAAAATAAATTTCAGACTTTGATTTTTATTTCTCTATGACATTTAACGATCTTCAACTAAGTTTGGACAACCACACACACTCTCTCATATATGTATTTATATATATAGACAGAAAAAAGCCAAATCAAAAAAAAAAAGGGATGGCTGGTTGTAAAGGGAGATGTCGATGAGGTGAAAGAGGCTTTTTTTTTTTGTTTTTTTGTTTAAATAAAACTTACACTTGACACAGTTCTTTTAATAGTTTTAAAATGAAACACATTTTTTGTTTGCCAATAAAACTGAACTGGGTGTGGACGGCAGGAGGCAGATGCGGGCTGGGAAAGGAAGTACGAAGCGCCTATAAAATTAAAATTAGGCGCACTCACACACGCACACCCAGAGAGAGAGAGAGAGAGAGAGAAACAGAAACATTGACAGTGTCTTGTCTTCGTTTTCTCCCACTATCGTTCTTATTCTCCCAATCTCTGCGACACAGTAGAACAAAAAAAAACTTTTTTTTGTTAAGGAATTTAAAACAATTATTTTAGCTTTACTATATTTATATCTGTATATATATATATAGTTATACCTGATCAGCTTTAAGAATTATTAGATTGCGTCGACTTAATCAAACGGATTATTGAAGATTTATGTTCCCAGAGAAAGGGAACTTAATACCAAATTTAGTTAGGGTTCGGTGCGTTTTGCACAATAGTTTATTAATAAATCATTTTAAATAATTTTACATGAATTTCGAAATTTTATTATTAATTTAAGATCAGATATGGGAATATTCAATTTCAGCCCACTGTATTTCGACCACATGGCGTGGCGTCGGCGTCAGCCTAGCAGGGGAGCACCATGACAGCAACAAAAACCAAATATATAAAAAAAAAGAGAAAGAAAAAAATGCCTAAATGAGGGAGAGAGAGAGAGAGAGGGCAAGCAAAAGGCAAAAGAAGAGCAGGCGACTTGGGCAAGGTCATTAAACCACACACACGCACTCAAACACACACACACACATATGTGTGTGTGCATATGCAAAGCAAAAGTCAAACACAGGCGACTTTTTTAATCGTCATCATCATCGCTTGCTTTGGTGCTTGCCTTTGCTCTTGCCTTTGCCTTTGCTTTTGCTTTTGTTTTTGCTTGCTCAGCTTTGTTGTTGTTGCCGTTGTTGTTTTAGCTGCTTCTTCTTGTCAATGCTATTGCATTTTGTGTTTTGCTTTACATTTCCGCTTTGCCAATGCATTTTTTTTTGTAACCATTAAAGCGGATTATTCCCACTGCTTCCACCCATTCCCCCCTCCGCACAGCACATAAATTCACAGTAAAACCCAGTTGAGTTTTCATCATTGGTTTAATACATTCTCCTTCATTTCCTCATTTAGTCTTCACTGTAAGTCAACTTTTTGCATAATTAACACAAAACGCCCACAAAACTTCGACCTCAAAAGCAAATGCTGATCATTAAGTCGACTTTGTAATACCCTGCATCGTAGATAGACCTAGCAATGAATTTAAATGAGTATGTGCATGTGCATGTATACATATATCTTTTCTGATTGTAAAGTCATAAAAGCATCCGTCTTAAGTTTAGTATGGATATACATAACTTAGCCTCAACTAATTTGCGGTTAGAGTTAGTCGGTTCCCTATGAGTACGTCGCGTGCAACTAAAAATGTTCTTACAAGTTAGTCGGTGCGTTGCTTTAGGAGTTTTATCGCGTGCCTTCATTTCTGATGCCCTATTTACGTAGCTGTTGTACGATGGAAGCTATATATATACATACTTCCACAATAGTTTATAGTATTTTTAGAATCCTTTAAATAAGATTTGCATTGTCAATGGAAATTATAACCAGGAAGACGTTTAAACGTTTAACTTTGTGTAGAAATGTCCATATCCTTTTTTCTTTTCTTTCTTTTTTAATATTAACTGCAGTTCGTATTTAAAGTGTTTGCTTTATTGTAGAAAAAAAAAAATAAGTCTAAAACCAGGAGCAACTATAAAACTGCGTAGAATACTTCCATCCGCCGTCACATAAATTTTAAATGCATTTATACATATACATACATATGTACTTTTACTTGCTTCAGGGTATACACATGCCATGTTACATATGTACGTATGGATGTATATACCTCATATAACATATACATATATATGAGAAAGAGAGCGAGCGAGCGAGCGAGAAAACAAAACTGTTTTGCATTTTTGACTCTACCTGTTTGTGACCTGTAATCATTTTGCTGACTTAATTTATGCATTTTGAAACATGTTTTAAAAATATGCGTGAATTTCTTTTTTTCCCCCTCTGTTTGCTTTGTTGTGACACTTTTTGTCTTCTTCTTTATTTTTCTTCTTTCATCTGTTGTGTGGGAAAATATCCGAATGTTTTTTTATTCCGCTTTAAATTAAATGATAGTTCCGTCAATAAACTGAAAACTAGTTAATTAGTTTTTTGGATTCTGTCTGATATTGAAATATTTTGCTTTAATTTTGCAAAGAATTTCGTATGCAAAATCAATTTAAATTAATGTGGGAATGTGATCAAATCAAAAAATAACACCATAATAGATTACGTACGTTATCACCACTATATAATCATCACATTTCAAGCGATTTAAAACACGAAAAGTTGTACAAGATTACGAAATAAGTAATTTTGGAAATTTTAATTTAATTTTAAATGGCCACTTAGAAATGTCAAGTTTTGAAATGATATCACAAATCTTCTCAAGGTCAGTACAAATTGATTTAAAAAAGTATATATCAACAATATTATTCTTTTAAAGTTTTTATTTATTTTTCCTTATACTATATACTTGTGTGCGTACCACAAACATTTAAAATAAGCACACCCACATACTTACTCATTACTCTTTTCACCGATTTTCTTCGTGATTATTAAATTTCTTTGGCTTAAATGATTTGACTAATTAATTAGGCCAAAGCAGCTGCTATTCAGTCAAAGCCAAAAATTCCAGAAACCAAAAGAAAAACGAGAGAGAAGAAAAAAAAGAGAAGGAAACCACAAAGCTTAAGGCTACTGTTGCTTGGATAATTTGACACTTGTGTTGACTAGGTGGAAGCGGTAGGGGGTGGGGAGGGTGAGATATTCAGAAGGGGAAGGAGACTTCTGGTGGTTAAAGAAACCCAAAAGAATTGCAACACTTTCTGGGAAGACGTGATGAGGGCGGAGGGGGAGAGAGAGAGGAATACTTGACGACAGCAGCCGGCCACATTCCTGCGGTTACTTTTTCGAGTGTTGCTGAGTCACAGCATTTTCTACTTATACCCTTGCAAAAAGGGTATCTAACCGCACTAATATACATCTTTAACGAACCAAATATAACAATACATATTATCATACCTAAGTCTTTAAGGTAAATGGTTAAGCTTAATAATTGTTTAGATATACCGTTTGATAACGGTTAGATATAGAGTTTGATAAGTGTTAGATATAGAGAATTTTAATGAATTTAATATCAAAAGATATAGTTGCTATCAGCAGTAGAATCCATGTCATATATGTATGTACATATATATAGTTGCAATTTCCTGAAAATTGAGAGTATACTAACTTCGGCATTGGGAAAATTAAAAGCGAAATTTTGGTTTATTTTTTATTTGTTTTTTTTAGGTTGAGGTAGACCCGACCCGAACATATGGTATTGCTCATTTTACAGTGATTCAAATATATTTATTGCAACGCCACATACCGCTTGTTCCATTATAATTGCGAATTCCGAAGGGTATAAAATTAACCAGAACTAATATAAATATACAAGTTACTTGCATTAAAAACGCAACAAAGCATTCACATGAACTGATGAGCTTGGACTGTCAGAGTCAGTAATTAAAGTCAACAATGAACATCAATGAGACATTATATGTATATATATATACATATATATACTTGTACATGTGTATATATGTTCACCCAAACTCGTGTAAAATTCATAATAAAGACGTAGATAAAGACCCAGAGACAAGTATATATACATATATATGAATATATATATATAGAGAGAGGCAAAGTTGCCTTCAGGAATGATTTCGTAATGTAAAATTTTCAATAGACAAGACGCTAATGTTCATAACAATCGAAATGAATAAGAGATACATACATTTGAATGATATTATGAGTAAGAATTTATGAACAATGAAATCTATATCTATATCATCTGTTAAGAATAATAATTATAATTCGGATTCCGGTATGATTTTAACCCAACCAGTCGATATCTATTTTGATAACAAAGTCGTCTTTCCGTTTAGGTAGTTGTGATAACCGAAATATTTGCGGTTTGGTGTCGCAAGTATTTAACAGTTTCATTTTTCATATACTATACTACGTATATTTCATTTCATTTTATCGTTAGATAAATGCAAATCAAGAAAAACATTATTTAACCCCCAGGGCAAATGAAAGAAGTACAAAAATCACAATCAAAATATTTGCCTGCAAAATTACACAATAAAAATCTACCCTAAAGACCATAAAAATACACAAAAAAAAAAAAAGAAAAAAGAAAAAAAAACAGGCATACATAAAATAAATCTGGGCAACGACTTTGTAATACCCCCGACTTTTTAATCCATTGAAAATAAACTTATATTGTTATCGTCAACACTCTGATGATACCTAGAAGTGACCCAGAATGTTTTTGCTTATCATATAGTAGCTTTAATTTAATTTATAAGTGGAATAAATCTAACCTACATCGAGTCATAGATGATGGATGGGCTTTTGTGTGTTTGATGACTTTGATATGTATGTACATACATATACCTATTTCGTTTTATTTTTATAGAGTATAATGTTAAGAAATGTATAAAGCGTGGGCAGTCATGAGAGTCGAGTTTAAAATTAAATTTCATTTATATATGTTTGCATGAAAATAAAGGCATTAAGAAATTTTTTTTTTTATTTTATTTTAACTCGGCAGAAATGAAGCAAACTTTGAAGTTATGTATGAGCGTTTGCCCTCTCACTCTCCCGCTTTTTTCCCCTGGTTGTATCTCTCTCTCTGTCTCTCTTTATTGCCTTTGCCTTTTGCTTAATCATTAAGCAGCAGCAATTGAGGCACCACCAGCAGCTGTTGCTCATCCTAAAAGTAGCTTCGTTGCTAGCTTCACTGCTGCATTCAATCATCAATCAAAAATTTCTTAACTGTGCGTGCAAAAAAAAAAAAAAAAACCAAGCGAACTTTAACAGAAAGTACACGGTGGAGGAAAGGGGCTGGTTGTGTGGGAGCACGAAATGAGGAGGAAAAGAAAAAAAAAACGGAAAAAAGGAATAAAAGCCGCTTTAATGATGCCAAAATGAGCATTGCCCCGTAAACTGCAATTATAACTCTACTGACAACTGCGTGAGTCGTGCGTGAAATGCATATACAGATATACAGATATACAGATATATATAGAATAATGATCCACTAATTGTGCAAAACCACAATGCATGTTCAAATATCGCAGTAAAGAGAAGACAGGTTACAGGGATATAAACGATAATGGAGTAGATAAATGTACAGATATCGATTAAATGCTTAAATTAAACCAATTAGACCGCTATTACACTCTCTTAAACTAAAAGGAGTAGATGTTCTAATGACCCAATGCTTTTTCCATTCACTCATCGACACATTCAACTAGGAATGATAAATGAAAGAGTCTTAATTAAGTAAGAGAATGAAACTATATTAGCTAGAATACATCATTCGATTTACAAATTTAACACATTAACCACTAAAAATAAGATACAAATGGATAAATGAATGTTCTGTGTTCTATTTCTTACCTTCTTTTTTTTGTATTAATTATTATTTTATTATTAAGAAACTACTTATTTATATACTTCTATATACTTTTATATTTAAAGTTTGTTTCTATGCTACTCTCACGAACTCATCTCTAATAGAGCGCCGAGGCGCAAATTGCTAGCTTGAGGCAACAAAAAAAAAAAAAAAAAAAAAAAAAAAGATGTAGGACTGCTGCTCCTGTTCAATGCCACATCTCCCTCTCTACACCCTCCGCTCTCACCCTACACGTATATTTTTTTTCTCTCTCCTGACATTACTGCACTTTGACTAATCCATCAACAAATGAGGCTGATGGCTGCAGATAGAGATGTTGGGGATGTTGCAGCATTGCATTTTACTGAGACAGATACTGAAAGAAGAACAGAATATGGAGGCAAATGCAATGGAATAAAAAGCATGTCTCTTACCCTGACGACCAGTGACCACCTCCCCTTTTTTTTGGATGGCAAAGAGGACGTAGAGATCCTCAGTTGTTACTTCCTTCTTTTGGTTTTTGGGCTGGACATTGAGTATTTTTTTTCTCCGTTTGCTGCAAAATTTTCAAGTACTTTTCCGCTCGGGTTTCGCCCTTTTCAATACCAATTTTTATATTTCTATTTTCACAAGACTTTGTTGGCCAACAGCTCTTAAAGTGGCTGCTGATGATGGTCGAGTTGTTTGGTTGCTATCATCATTCTATTCTCCTCTCTTGGCCCATTGATGTATAAAGTTTTTATGACGCATTTCTGATTTTTTTTTGTGTTTGTGAATACCCTCCAAAAAAAAAAGAAAAGGTCATAGTGATTTTTGGCCAAAACTGAAAGCATTTTCATCCTTACTTGACAAATTTTATGTTCAGTGTCACAAAAAAAAAAAAAAGAATTATAGTAAAGATATTTTTTTGATTTAGTCGAATCTGATTTTATTATTTAATAATCAGCTTCTCAACTTATTTGCCAATTAAAAATTAATAGTAATATTGGTTAATAACTTTTGTCAATGCTAATTTTTAAAGAGCATAGCAACGTCGTCTTATCAAAAATAAGCTTTCTCTCTGGTTTTTATTTTATTTATTCTTTCATTTTTTTTGTTTTCTTTTGGTCCTTCTGTCTTTTATTTTTTATTTGCTGCATTGCGACCATTTTGATGTTGAGTGGCACTTGAGTCCTTGACTGTCTTTTATGTGTTGAGGTATGATGATGAAAATCTTTCAAAATTAAATTTTTTTCCCTTCACCACCAAGTGGAGAAATGTAAAAATAAATAACGAAAGAAAAAAAAAAAAAAAAAAAAAAAAAAAGAAAACACTTTTGGAGATGCGGGGCATCGATCCCCGTACCTCTCACATGCTAAGCGAGCGCTCTACCATCTGAGCTACATCCCCGTGTGGTGATACGATAGCTAATCACAAAGTCAAGACAAGACGGCAATAAACGCACAAAATGCGCCTATCAACATAAATAGCCAAAGGAAAAAAAAACAAACGCAACTATCACATAATAGTGTAAAAGAGATAGACAATTGTCAATCCACCTATAAATAAAAATAAAAAAAAGAAAAGAAAAGAAAAATACACACATAACAATACAATAATAGCAACAATAACTCTCTCTCTCTCTCTCTCTCTCTTTCTGACTCTCTCATAGTCAGCTGATTGAACTTGACACTTTGAGCATTTTACGTTGTTATTTGTTTGTCATTCGCACTCCATTTACACTGATCGATTACTGATTATGTATGTATGTACATATGTATGTATGTATGTATGTATAATTTTTCGAGTGATTTCACGTTTTAGGGCTTTTCTTTAACTCTTTCTCTCTTCCACTGTCTATCCATCTATCTATCTATCACACTCAGTCATTTGTAATTTACTTAATTAATTGGTTGGCCCTGCACAACACACAATTTGTGCAGAAAATTACATCATATGGCCCTTAAAAACTTTGGGCCCATAGAGCAGCTCAATTACAGCCTAATTAGCAACAGCAGGCAATGAACGTTGTTGTAGTTGTTGATTAAACACCAACAGAGAGCGACAGAGAAAGAGCGAGAGCGAGTGAGTGAGGGGAAAAGGAGGACAACTTAAACTCAAATTGCTGAGAATACAACTACCAACTGCCGCCGTCAACTGAGTGCCTATTATAATATCAGTTGGCAAAAAATTAGGTCACAACTTGTTTAGACAACGTCAGCGAGACGAACAACGGCAGGCAGAGCACAAACGATGTGCCCATCCGAGAGCGTCCAGCGTTGAGATGATGATGATGATGATGATGATGATGATGAACGTGTCGAACTGAACTTGTTTTTTTTCTCTTTCTTGCAAAGTATATATTGCATACTCTTTTCTTAAGCAATCAGTCAGCTGATCAATTGATATGATTTTCTATACGGATATAGTAGAGTTAATATTTTAGTTATTTTTCATGGCTCTTGTATAAATACATACTAGTTGCTAAAATAAATGGTTTTTTTTTTGATTTCTCCAAAGTTCCAATCGAAAGTTTTATTTTTATTTATTTATAATTTTTTTTTTGTTATAAAAGAAAAAAAACTTGTTTTTGCTTCCTTTCAGTTAGGTCAGGGTATTTATACTTCTTTATCGGTATACTAATCTTTATTTCTCTGCTCTTCTTTTAGTAGCAGCCGGTTGGCAACTATTTATATTTATGCAGCAGCTGTTGGACATTTACTTTCAATATTGCCTCAATATAACACAAAAAAAAAAAAAAAAATGAAAATGAAAATGGAAATGATGAAACCAGAGACAAAACAGTCTCTCTGGAAGTTTTTGGCCTTATCTCTATATGGGTCAGATCCTTTTTTTCTTCTATGCTTGAGATCCTGTGTGTGATGTCATTAATTTTAATGGCAAGCTTAAAATTTTGTGGTAACATTTGTTTGATTAAGGCCAGGTTGCTCTTTTTTTTTCTCATGCAGAGGGTATAATGAAATTTCACAGATGTTTGCAATACTCTCAAAGAATTTGTATAAATGTATATGAATTCTTTACTGAAAGTTATTGGGGTTCTTTCTAAATCGATAATAAATTGATCAAATCATTTATTAATATATCTTTTATATATTGATAAAACTAATTAAATTAATAAATAGTAGGTTGGCTTAAATTCAAAGTGTTTTAATATATATTTGTATATATATAGATATATTTTTATATACATAATGTATATTGCCGCGACAATACAATGTTGTCTACATCTGTTGCAAAGACGAAGGAAAAGACAAATTTTTTGATATCAAATATGATGACCGAAATTGATTTTGATTATTAATGCTTTTTTGGTTGCATAATTGTAACTGTTTTGTCATTTTATATAATTTCTAATAAATTACGCACACGCACACACAATCACACAATGAGGGACACACATATCGTATGCGTAATGTCATTAAAAATAATGCCACATGCCACACGTGCAACAGCAACAGCAGCCCCCATGATGATTAATCGCATTTACTAATCAATACAAATGTCACTCAAGCTGCCTGCTGACATTTGAGATTTGTGTTTGTGGTGCCCATTGATCCCTGTCTCTATCTCTTTTACCCTCTATCCATGTATGTATGTATGCGTAGATATATACCATAGCACTCTTTGCCTTTATCACACACACTCTCCTATGCATTAAGCATACGCACAGTAGTCCTGTAAGTCAATTAAACGAAATTTGGCATGAAAAATTGACTCATATGCAGGTGGCCAGCCGGCCGACCCAATAAAACATTACATATTTATCTAAAGTTATCGACTTTGAGATTCCCTATAACTAGTAATGGGTATCATATATATTAAAAAAAAAAAAACTAAGAAAAAATTTAAAGAATTGTTGAAAAATTTCATTATAAAATGTTAGTTAAAAAAGGAGTTGCCTGTTGCTTGAATGTTGGTGTTTTTATTATACCCTTATTATCCTACCGCTCATAGGGTATAGAAACCCACAAAAAAAAAAAAATATATATATATGTATATATATTTTGTTACCTCGTTTTTATTTCTATTTATTTTTAGTTTCACACTTAATTGCGTGTTAGAAAAAAAAAGAAAGAGTAGAAAACAGAAATAACTGTTGTGTACCTAACTAATAATAAGGTCAACTTGGGCGAGGTTTTGGCCTAGGTGTCGGTATTGTAGTTAGGGTCGAGATCGGGGTCAAAGTGGCATTCGGGGGTTTGTCAAAATCTTGTTTAGGTCAGCAGGAAACGCGTTTGCCATTTCCGTTTTTGATTACATTTATTTTTACGTATTTGCTTTCACTGCTTTCTACGGGGGAAATTGTTTGCAAGCGTGAAAAGTTGGCAAATAAATTGAAGTGGGCTTCTGTATATGTGTGGGCGTGACTTAGGGCAAGTCACGTACCTAATGCTGCCATCCCGACCCAACCAAACCAAAAAGCACGACAAAAAGAAGAAAAAAAAGAACAAAAAGCCGAAAAATAAAAATGAAATAGGCCATTTATTTTATGCTATATATTTGATGCTGGCCTTGAATATATTTTCAGCATAAGTTTCTTCTTGTTCACATCTTATCAAATCGACAAAAAGTTCGCGCTCCAATACATTTGTTATTTCCTTTTTAGTTCACCTTACAGCTGTTTGCTAATTTTAGATGTAAATAGTTGGAGGTGGTTAGTAGTCGGTTTAACAAAGGGAAATGATTTATTTATAAATAAAAATGATTAATATTGTTTGATAAATGTACGGGGAAAACCAAAAAAAAAGTTGTTAAAAGAATCAGTTATTTACATATATACATATATTCTTAGACAACAAGAGAAAGATGAGAGTGATTAGATACATATGATATGACCCTGAAATTGTTAAGTTTGAGTTAAGTTCATATAAAGAATATAGATATAGTGATAAATTAATAGTTTTTTTTCACATAAATTGAGTAATTTGTGACTGAGGTGTGTGTGTGTGTGTATGTGTGTGTGTGTGTGTGTGTGTGTGTGTGTGTGTGTGTGTGTGTGCTAACATATAATCTCTATTCATTCATCGAAATTATACTGAAACAATAAGCTTATCTCATTATTGTACGTGATTATCATTAAAGTCAATGGACATGTTTCGACCACATAAAATTCTGTTCCCTAATGTGAAAACTATGAAATAAATAGCCATTCAGCCTCAGCCCAGACCAGCCCTAGGCATGGCACCCACATTATTGCTATCTCCATTCCACTCTCACTGATATTCTCTCACTTTGTCTCTGTCTCTATCTCTCTCCTCTCCCTCTCTCTCACTCTCTCTCTCTCTCTCTCTTCGGGTTTGCATAATAAACAGCTTAAAATTATAATGATGACTTTGAGAGATTAAAACGATGAACATACAGATTATTATAGTTATAAAAATTGCATGTTAATAAGCGCAGAGATGTAAGTTAAATATGTTAACTTGACAGAAACTATATAAGAAAAAAGAAAGAGACAAAGAGAAAGAGAGAGAGAGAGAGAGAGAAAAAATAGAAGGTCTCGTTATATTTATTTATATGTAAAAGAGTTAATAAATCAATTAAAGTAATGCATTTTTTTTTTTTAATAATTAAAATATTAATAACACTTTAATGTCATTAGTATTGATTTTTCATTTACTTTAGCACTTAATTGATTTCACTATATATATACTTTCAGACTTCTATATAGATATATATGTATAGATCTTTTTAAAGTCAATATTTGTTAATATCAGTTGGCGTATAAACTTTTTCAACTTTGTTGTCTTACCTTATAATATAAATTTCCTTAATTTTTCATTTTGTTTTTTTTTCGTTTTTGGCTTTCCTTTTTGAGTTCTTTGCTTGAGCTTTTCTAAGACTTTAAGATGCTTTCGCTTGGCTTCTTTTCACATAAATTAGATTCATTTTACAATTTACAGCTGGCGTCTTGTGTCATAAATATGAAATGCCATTTAATAAATTATTTAAACACGCGCACACACATAGATACATATATGTGTGTGTGTGTGTGTGTGTACGTTTGTTTTAGAGTCAATCCTTTTCTAAGCGTTTTACGTGGCTTATCAGCGAACCATCCACGACCATCCATCTGAGCGAACCTCGCAGCATTTCTCTCCTACATTATTCTTATACATACATATATGTTCGTTCAGTAGGACATTGTGACAATGGATAGAATATATATGTATATATATATTCATAACTGTGTAGTTAGAAGAGTGACTGGCAGTTCATAAAATCGTATTATAACGAAAGTTATATGCATTTATATAAATATATATATATATATATATACATATACATACACATATATATATATATATCTGTACATAGCCTATATATATATATATATACTATATTATCCATAGCCAAGTTCTTTCCATTCAAATCTGTTTTGGCATTGTTGAAATTTATTGAAAGAGAAAAGAGGGTAACAAAAGACCACCCCCTTCTACGCCACCTTTTACTCCGCTCTTTCTCACATCATCAACATCCTTGAGTTGTCAGCTGCCGTCGGCCATTGTGTTTCGTTAGTCCCTCGCTTTTCCCCGTTTCTTTTTACACACCTACCCCGCTCCCCGTTTTCTTCTCATTACTTACGTTTGGGTTGTAGCAAACGTTGCCGTTGCCTAGGCAAGGTTATTTCCTCCTCTTCTTTATTTTATTTATTTATTATACTTTTTCTTTCTTTTTTTTTATATATATATATATTTTTTTTTTTTTGGCATTGAATCCTATTTTATTTTCAATTTGTCAGCCACGTTAAGCTGACAACTTCAAAAAAAGCATAAAGAAAGGAAAAGCGAAACGCCAAGAGAAGAAGCTATTAACTTATTAGTGCGAACAACGTGGCGTATGAGCAACTTGTTGAGACAAATGAAGTCATATGGGAAAAAAATGGCTAAAGATGATGGGCGAAGAGAACGTGGTTGGTGGAAAGATGCGCGAGAACGTGACATACACACACACACACACAAACACTCAACAACAAAAAAGGGCGAAAAAAAAACAATGACAGCTTGTCAAGCTTATGACAGGCACAACACCTGGCACACAAACACACATACACACAAATACCCTTGTTGGCGTAATACAAACATATGGGACGCTTAAAACTCGACTACACATTTTTTTTTTTATCTAGGCTAAAAAATGTTTGTGCGAAAAACAAGCATTTGATGTAAACAAAGTAAAATGTATATAGATATGATTTTACTTCAATGTCTAATCAAATTGCAATGATATACAGTTTTATTGTTACACTCAAAAGAGTAACAAAATTTGTGAAATTTTTCGAAATTTAATAAAAAGAAGCTTGTCAACTAACATCATCCCTTTGAATGCAGATAAAAAACTGTTTCAATATTCCCATACACAGAAAAAAAGAGTAGGAGAAATATTAGCACAAGGACTGGCAAACAAATTTATTAAAAGAATTTAAGAAATTTTCATTCATGCTGTATATGTATTTGGTTTACTGTTGTTGTTGATTAACAATTTATAGAATTTTTTAGGGTATTTTCTCACTCGAATTGTTAGTTATTTTATCTCTAGAAATTGTGTGGACCAATTGCATTTCTAATATTTTTCCTTCCTCCTTTTTTCAACGTCCTATTTTATTACATTACATTGTTGACTGACTAAAGACTATCACCAAATGCTCATCCGCCATTCCCCCATCCCCCATCCCCTTCTGCGGTTCCGCTCTCATTCAAGTCCAACGCCAACGCCCTTTTTTTCACTGAACAAATAATTTAAACAGACGACGCCTTAGGAATATATTCTTTCATTTTGATATATACATATTTACGCCTTTTTAATGAGCAGCAGCATCAGGAAGAAATGAAAGAGAAGAAAAAACCATGAACAAATTTCATAATATTTTCTTTTCCTCCATTTTTTCCTTTTTTTTTTTTTTTGCACTTTTATTTTTCACCTTGAACTTTCCATGCGAGTAGAGAGAATAAATGACACGAGGGAGAATATAGGAGGAAAGTAAGTAGAAAAGCAGAAAATTCAGTGAAATTACCAAAAAAGGAAAAAGAGAAAAAAAAAAAAAAACGAAAGGAAAGAAAAGAAAAAGAAAAGCTTATCCAGGTGTAAAATATAAATAGCCTAAATATGACAAAGGGAATACCCAACTCCCTTCTATCTCTTCTTCCACTTTGTTTTGTCTCTTTCTCTCATTCTCTCTCCCTTTCTCTATCTGTTGGTATTTTGATTGTTATTATACGCTTGACAAAAGAAATTGTAGATGTTTTTTACAGGAATGGGGAGAAGATATAGAATGAAGTTGATTAGAGAAGAGGGAAAGAGATAAAGAGAGAGAGAAAGAGAGAGAGAGAGAGAGAGTTATGAATGCCTGTGGCTGGTTACTGTCATTTTTTAAATGTCTCACACAGAGAGAGAGAGAAAGATGGAGTGAGTGAGAAAATTGTATAATAGGAGCAAAAATAGAATTAGACAGACGCAAAGCAAGAATAAATGGAAAATTTTCTTTGTACAGTGGAAAAGTATATGCATGCGATAGAGGAGAGGCGGGGGGGGAAGCAGCAACTCATTACCATCTAATGAGCAACACAGAATCAGGTAATTAATATTAAATAGCAAAAACTTTCAATACAATGAGGTTAAAGACAAACAGATAGATGAATAGGTTAAAATAGATAGAACGAAAATGTAGATAAAAGCGATTTAAATAAGATTAATTAAGCAAATTGAAATATTTTATCAAAGGATAATGCTACAATAGAAAAGGATAATATACAATGAAAATGTATTCTTAATCCTTATGTTTTCTGAGAAACGTTTCTATAATTTTTCAAGCGTTTTTCTCATTTTATTTCTAGTGGAATTAAAACAATTTTTACTTGCGGCCAAAAATTGACTGAAAATTAAACTGAAAATGGTAAAGATAAATAAAATAAAAGTTAAGCAAAAAAAAAAGGGTTTTACCTTTTGATTTTTAGAGTTTTATTGTAATCAGAAGCCGTCCAAAGACCCAAACAATTTTAGCCAAAGGCCAACTATTCAACATCCTTTGCTCTCTCTCTCTCTCTCTCTCTCTCTCTCTCTCTCTTGCTTCTCTTCGTTTTCCTCATGACTGACCTTTAGTACAATAATTAGACAATTAAGCGCATAATTAATTTAAAAGTAACCCAAGTTAGCCCACAGGGCATATACAAATTTATATATATGTACATATATACTTATATATACATATATATATATATATATATAAGAGAGTCTGACACAAAAAAGAAATCCTTTTTGGCCTTGTAAATGTTTGAAGAGCAGCTCAAGAGTAAAATGGAGAGGTCCAAATAGAGGAAAGAGAACTAAAGAGAGGAGGTAGAGTGTGGGGGGGGGGTCAAAGATAGCAAAGAGAAGGAGATGCTGGTCAAGTTGGTTGCCGCTTGCTGCTGGCAGGCTAAATTAAGCATGCGAAACACAGCAAGCAAAATTGCTCGAGCATGCAAAATGACGAGAGAAGAGACAGTTGGAAATGTAGTGCATCGAGGATACCCTAAAATGTGGTTATAGTTACTACCAATTAAGGATACAACTTGGCCATCTTAGTCTTAAAACAGCCAATCAAATGCTATTCCTCATATAAATGCAATCTATATGTCTATAAATGGATAAAAAGGTTTCTTAATTCCTAATCTTTTATAAATGAAAGGATCATCAGATACCTAGATATCAAGAGTTTTACAGGGTATCAAAAGCAAATGTGAGGCAAATCCATAATGCTGATGACGATGATGACTTAAGTGGAAAAGAAAAAGGGAAGCGCAAAAAGAAAACGTAACTTGCTTATGTTGTAGGCGTTCTGGCTATTTTTGGGGAAAATGTTTTTCCACACACACACACAGATACACACATATACACATATATATATATATATACAAATACACATTCGTAAACCCATATACATATATACAGTCACACAAAAAGAGAGCGAACACACGCGCGGTCCTCATCAGGCTCTCGGGCTCATCATTTATGTCTTCAGGATGAAAGTTTTTTTATATGTGTATTTTTTTTTTTCTTCTTCTTTTTGTTCTTCATGTGTCAAATGCACGGCCAACGAAAAGTGGGTTCTGTGTGTGTGTGTGTGTGTGTGTGCGTTTTTTTTTTGTTTCGTTGTTGCTGTTGTTGTTTTGATTTGCCGGGTAATTTTCCATTACATAAAGCTTTCTCATTTGTTGTATTGCATACATCAAGGCGCGCTTTACGTCAGCAAGAGACAACACAATAAGAGACAAAAGAAGTGTGGGAGTATATAATAAGTATAAGGAAGGACAAAGAGTGGGCGTTGGTTTCTATATCAATCGAAAATCTTTAAACAATTTATCGAATTAAGAGCGCAATATAGGCCAAAGCTAATAATCTAATTTATACTAATAAATATCCACTTGAAATAATTTCAAATTATTTGCTATTGTCCGTTATTTGTTTAGGATCTGTATCATAATAAATATGATGCATAGAAATGTTGTTAAATTTATTATAGTAATTTTATTTAAATTAGATTTGTGTAATCAAACGATTTAGTTAGCTTCCAATAATCAAAATTAATTTCTAATAACTTTCATTCCATTCATAATCCATATAACAAACAATGAAATAATATCAACAATAACTTTATATGTATATAAAACATTTTCTTATGAATTTGGTTGAAATTTGTTTACTTTCTTTACTTTCATTTTTCATCTTCTGTAATTGAAAGATGTATACTTATCTATATATGGAAGCAATTAATTTGTTACTTACTTTTTCTTAGTAAACCTTATTAAAACTACCTAACAGAATTGTATGTTAACTTTAAATACATATGTGTATGTATGTATGTATGTATGTATATTTACTTGGAAATTATTGCTTTAACCTTGCCGCACCCCCTGACCTCACTTTTCTTTCTTTTTTCATCTGATCTTCCAAAATGAAATAAAATATGTAAAAAAAAAAAAAAAACTAGAAAGATGGACTAACTTCGGCCGTGCCGAAGTTCGTATACCCTTGCAGATTTTTTCTATATAATTCACCAGAAGCATTATTGTAAATTAAACATACCAAATTTACAAATTCAAAATTTTGAGCTTGAGGAAAAAAATTTTTCATACAAAATTTTTTTTTGTACCGATTGTTCCTATAGCAGCTATATGATATAGCCAACCGATTCTGATCAGACTTGGTTGAAGTATCAAGAAGCATATTAAACTCATAAATATCAAATTTCGTGGCATTCGGTTGAAAAACAACAAAGTTATTGAGGATAAGCCTTATTCATGACCGATCGGTCCTATGGGAGCTATATGATATAGTCGTCCGATTCAGATCAGACTTGGTTGAAGTATCAAGAAGCATATTAAACACATAAATATCAAATTTCGTGGCATTCGGTTGAAAAACAACAAAGTTATTGAGGATAAGCCTTATTCATGACCGATCGGTCCTATGGGAGCTATATGATATAGTCGTCCGATTCAGATCAGACTTGGTTGAAGTATCAAGAAGCATATTAAACTCATAAATATCAAATTTCGTGGCATTCGGTTGAAAAACAACAAAGTTATTGAGGATAAGCCTTATTCATGACCGATCGGTCCTATGGGAGCTATATGATATAGTCGTCCGATTCAGATCAGACTTGGTTGAAGTATCAAGAAGCATATTAAACTCATAAATATCAAATTTCGTGGCATTCGGTTGAAAAACAACAGTTATTGAGGATAATCCTTATTTATGACCGATCGTTCCTATGGGAGCTATATGATATAGTCGTCCGATTCTGATCAAACTTGGTTGAAGTATCAAGAAGCATATTAAACTCATAAATATCAAATTTCGTGGCATTCGGTTAAAAAACAACAGAGTTATTGAGGATAAAGCTTATTCCTGACCGATCGTTCCTATGGGAGCTATATGATATAGTCGTCCGATCGGGATGATTCCGAGATATACAATGCCTGCAGCAAAAGGGAGCCTATGCTGAAAATTTCAGCTCTGTAGCTTTTATGGTCTCGGAGGAGAAGCTGTTGATCCAGACAGACGGACAGACGGACAGACGGACATGGTCATATCGACTCGGCTATTCATGCTGATCAAGAATATATATACTTTATATAGTCGGAGATGCTTCCTTCTGTGCGTTGCAAACTTCTGACCAAAATTAATATACCCTCTGCAAGGGTATAATAAATAAAAATTACTTTTAAAGTAAACAATTAAGATATTTGAAATGACTTGGAGCAATGCTCCAAAGCTTCGTTCTTCTTCATCTTCTTGAACTTCTTTGGTTTGACTCCTTCTTTTCCTTTTGTTGTTATGTCCCTTTTTTTGAGCACAAAGCTCATCGGTGGAGAGAAAAGATGGAAGAATGATGCTGGCAATGTCATTTTTCATTTTGCTTTCTCATCTTATATTTGTGTATGTATGTGTATGTGTGTGTGTTTGTGTGTTTTCTGTTTAAGTTTTAGGTATTAAAGTGAAATATGGTTTAGGTGTTATTTTTGTACATTATATTTAAAGCTTTTACCATCTTAATTGCTGACTCGACAGAAAATTGGAAAATTTTCGTAGAAAAAAAAACAAAACTTCTTCTTCCTCTTCTTCAACGTGTTCTTCTCGAATTTGGCCAACAGGCGAGAACGGCACACGGCAATCTGAAAATGCCTTTTAATTGATTTTGCAGTTAAAACTCATGTGGAGCAGAGTAGAAGAGTAGCCGGTAAAAGTCAATGACTTTGCCATCGGAGTAGAGTTGTGAGTCACATAGCAGCACCAGCAAATCGAGTGTACGGCCATCCCCCATTTTGTGTGCTGCAAAATTCTAAATTGCATAAATTCTGCCACACCCACTACACACACATACACACACACACACACACACACACACAGACAAACATATACAACAGTTAGGATAGGGGGGGGAGTGTGAAAGTGGAGAAAGGCGCTACCACCATTTAGTTAGGCTGCAGGCCATTTGTAAAATTGATTACGCGCATAAATTGAGGCAGACGATGAGGATGAGAATAAAAAGGATGTGAAGGATATGAACCAATGTATCTTCATTTTCATCTAGTTTGTGTCTGTTGTGGCATACTTTTAGGTTAGTTTTCAATTGAGTTTTCACAAAACATGCGTATGTATGTATGTGTGAGTGTCTGTGCATGTGTGTGTGTGTGTATATATATATATATGTTCATGTATTTTGTCATAAAATTTAATTAACTTTAATTGTATTAGTTTGCCAGAGTTAGTGGTTTTAGTTTTAGCATTGCTTAACTCTTCCCGCTGAGAATTTTCTCAATTAACAATAGCGAAATTTTGCAATTAATGTTGCACATTCTATATATACATCTATCTATATTCAACAGTACAGCTGTGGGTGCGTGTGTGTGTGTGTAGGTTGTGTTGTTATAGCAATTTCGCATGTGTCTAGGAAACATGCGAATTAGCATCATCAACTGGGGACAACTAGGAGGAGGTACATACATTTTCCACATGGAATACATAAGCGAAAGGACGACGGACACTGGCGACAAATGTTTCAAAAAATTATTTTACATGGAAATTATTGATTTCTCAGAGCATTTTTACATTGTCTAAATAAAACAAATTGTAATTTCGATATAATAAACTAAAAACCAAATTTAAAACATGAATAAATATAGAAAAATTGTCTCGAAGTATTAAGATAAGAAAATACAACTTTTCAAATTACAATTTATATTCAAAATTGAGATTAATATTTAGAATTGTTTTATTAACGAATTTAAGATATTCACATATATGCATGTATAATAATTTTGTTCATTTTGATGGGTAGATAATCCGCAATATATATACATATATACCTATACATACATGTAAATGTTGGATATAGATTTCAGTGTTAAACTCTCAAGTCAACCACTGGTGTCGCTCATCATTTGAAAAGGGTCAGCGCATCTCTCACCCCCACACACACACACACAGTAGGCTTAACACCCAAATTCATCTCCCACCGCCCTTCTCTCCATACTTCCCTTCACTATATGGCAAGTTGGGGATACAATCAAAATGAGGCGGGAATTTGGATTGAACAATACAAATTAGTAATTTACACGCAAAGCAGCGTCCTCTAGGCAGGGCATCACGTACCACAAACACACACGCACACCCACACCGCAAACACACACACACACACACAGATAGAATAGTGAAATGTGTACCGTTCCCGCATATAGCGTATATTTATACATAAATACATATATAGAACATATATTATTGTGATTATTGTTAAACTGCAATTAGTAATCGAGCGAACGTTTAAAGCATATTCATTATATTTCTTGTTCAATTAGTTTATAGACGACACATTAATTTCCTCGATTTGGATTACTTCTTGCGTCTTCCTTCTCCTCCCCTTTTCGTTTTTTTTTTCTTTTTTCTGTATATATATTTTTAATTTCAATTTGAGACAGAAATTTGATTTGAACTGGGGAAATTTGTTGAACAAATTCCATCTCGGAGTAGTACGGTAGAGTTCAATGAACGTGGTAAAGAGACAGAAGGGGAGCAGGGGAGGGGGAGGGGAGCAGGGGAGCAAATACAGACGACAGCAGGAAGTTAAAGGCCCCAGGCCTTGATTGCTCAGTTAAAGGCGGGACCATAGCGGAGAGCAGACCAGATTCTTTTTTGCCCCCTTTCCCTCCCCTCCCCACACTGTGTTCCCTCATCTCTTATTATAATTTTTTTTTTTTTTTTTGTACATTTGATGATGATGATGATGATGATGATGCCTGACGATGTTGCACAAGGTGATGAGTTATTCGAAAAATATATGTATATATAAAAAACATGTGCAAAGTGTCAGAAGAAATCAAAAATGAAATTATGCAAGACAACAGGAAAGAAGGAAAGAAAGAGAGAGAGAGTGTGAGAGAGTGAGAGAGAGAGGGAAAAAAGGAGTTGAAGCCGTAAAGAAGACGACCGACCGCCTTATACCAATTTGTGTAATAAAAAAAAAACAGAGGAAAAGAAAAAGAATATTTATATAACTACAAAAGGCAGATGTGACCCACAGGCAAGGTCCAAGCCAACATGGAATGACCGAGTCATTGAAAGCTTATTTTTTTGGATTTAAAAAGTTTATTATACCCTGTATATATGGGATGAACGGGTATATTTTAATGCTGTAACGGTAAACTTAAGGTATTTCTGTCTATATTCGTAACTATAGGACTTGTATATATGTATATATATATATATATATATATATATATATATATATATATATATATATGTATATAAAAGTTGATATTCACAATAAGCACAATTTGACTGCAAGAAAATTAAAGTGACAGAATGATCGATGTTGGTTATAGATTTATCTGTATATCCAAAAGAGATTCAAATTGAATCTTCGGACTCATAGTTATAGGATTGTTATAGAAAAGCCCGTTGCCTCCCCTATATACAATATATAGTTTTGATCTCTATATATTGTATGATATGATTTTATTATTAATTTTTAGCACTAACTTAACGTATTTTTATTTGTTCTCACTCAAATCAATATTTTGATAATTTGTGTAAAACTTTTTAACTAGCCAAAAAGGAAATGCTGACCCTAGATTGACCCCAGATGGGGAAACTATTTTCCTTTTCTTTTATTGCTTCGACAATTTCTGAACAAAAAATTGCCTCAAGTCAATTTGAAGAATATTTAAATGCGAAAAGGAAAAGAATCAAAAAAAAAAAAAAGAAAAAAAAATAAAATAAAATCAAATCCAACTGAAAAGCAATTTTGGCATGGTTTTGTTTCTTTTTTTTTTTTTTTTTTATTTTTGCGAGCAGACATTTCCCTTTCGTTTGATATGATTTCATCACTTGGGCACGATTCTCAGCGCCTAAAAGTAAGCAATGCAAAAAAGAGAGAAAACGAAGGCAATCATCCTTCATGATGATGCTGATGGTTGAGATGGTTGGTGGATGGTGGTTGGTTGGTTGGTTGGTTGGTTGGTTGCTTGGTTGGTTGGTTGATGGTAACCATAACAAATTGAAAATGAATTATATCAATCAATTCTCAACCGAAATTCAAAAATCCAATTTCAATTTCACATTTAATGTTTTGTTAAACAATTATCATTTAGTTATGGCACTTTTTCTCTGCCCTTTTCATTCGCTTTAAGTGCCGACACGAGCTCTCTACCCTACCCCTCTTACTTACTCACCATCTTACCTGCTATATAGTACTCTACTCTACCCTATCCTATCCTAGGCTAGCCTAACGTAGCCTATCCCATGCGCCCCCTCTACTCTTATTTCTAGATCTACTGCCAACTCATAGAGACACGCACATGATAAATGGTTTTCCATTAACTGCCATTGGAAGAGAAAAAGGAGGAAAAAAAAAAGAAAAAATTGAAGAAAAGAAACTGCAGGAATGAAATACAAGAGAAATATATATATATATATATATATATATATGAAGAAGAAAGAAAAAAGACAGCAGGAGGAGTAGGAGGAGAATGAAAGAGATGTGAAAGACCAGACAAAACGCAACGCCGCACACATGCTGCGTAAAGAACTAGTCGAGGGACCATAAGGTAGAGAAGCATAGGAAGAAGAAGAAGAAGATGAAAACGTGCTTGCATTTTGTCTCATCCATCATCATCATCTACTACTACCTATACAGCCTGCCCCTCCCCCCTCCCTCAATCATCATCATCAACATTGTCATTGGCATTGCTATCGAAATGATTCGAATTACTCGCAACTATTTTTCTTAAGTTCCTCATGAAAAATTTGTTTAACCCAATTTCAATTGAAAAGCGTAAAGATCTGAGAAATATATAAATATATATATATATGTAGTATATGTATAACTATGGGTAATTTGATACACAAACCCAAGAATGAAGAATCATAATAAAGATGAGAAAAAAAAAATATATATATAGAAAGAGACAGAGAGCGAGAAAAAAGATAGAATGAGAACAGATTGTGTTAGATGCATTTGATTTTGATAGATGACCATAGGAATATTAATGCTTTTTCTGCCCTTATTTGTGGATGAAGAGAATTGACTTTGATTTTCAATCCAAGGTCTTTTGTCAAAATGAAGTGCTCAGCAGTGAGCCAGATAGCCAGAGACGACCCAGAGAGGAGCCATAGGCGGCGGCATGGAGGTAACAAAATCAAAGATTAAATGTGAATGGAATAAATGTAAATGTCTAATGAAAATGTTTGGAATATTAATAGCTTGATAGAACAAGCATTCTATATGCGTATACACATATATATATATACCATTTACCACCTACATAAATTTATAACTAGAGCCAGCCAGCCGATTGATTTGTATCTTGTATACAATAAAAAATTACATTGAAAATGTTGCAAATCTAGCTTAAAGCTAAAATCTTTAAGATTAAATAAAGGCAATAGTAAGTCAAATATAATATTGACAAACATATATAATTTAACAAAGATTGAAAAGTACTAGAGGCAAAAATAAAGTCAGTTAACAATTTGTCTAACTTTTTGTAATTGTATCAAAATTCATAATTGTGTTATTATTAATGTTTAACACACTTTAAAATGTGAAACACTTAATTATGGATTACTAAATAGTAATAAGATTCTCAATCTAATGTTTCTACCCCTCATTTTGTTGCTTGTTGTTTTTGTTATTCTTTTTTTTACAACTTCTCTACCTCTGTCCCTCTCTCTCTCTCTCAACTCTCATTATTCCAAGTTTTTGTTTTTGTTACATTCGGTTGAACCTTCTTTTTAGCATAATCGTCTCATTATCATTAACACATTAGACATGCAAATCGTTTGTGTTCTCTGCTCTGCCCTGTAATGTATGCTACAATTCCCCCATTTAAATGATGACTCACATAAACACAATGTGCAAATATATATGTATAGGTTTATATGTATATACATACATACATATATATATATATATACATACTTGAAGGCAAAAGCAATTCATTCAATCTGCAGCAGCAATTTGGCCATAATTTTTAACAGCAACTAACAAAATAGGTCCTAGAAGGAAAAAAAAGATTTACGACAGCCAAAACAGAGAAAAGAAGTGAGTGAGAGAGAGAGAGAGAGAAAGAGGGTAAAGTAAAAACTGAAGGAAAAGAAGAAATGATGCTGCGCAATTTTTTTTTTTTTTGTTTCTTTTGTGCGGGGAGGGGGGAAGGGTGGTTTCCATAACAAAAATATTTTTCAGATTTTTCTTACGCTGTTTTGTTTTTGCTTCATTTTGGTTGTTGTTTTTATTTTTATTTAGCCAGACGCAGACGGCGACAAAGACAACGACCATGGGGTATATCGCATACTTTCTTTTTTTCTCTCTCTCTCTCTCTCTCGCACTCACTGGTCTTTTCTATATCGATGTTGCAGTTGTTGTTGGTGTTTTCTCTTCTTTTTTTTTTTGTCTCCTTTTTAGCCGCCATGGCCAATGGCATCATAAAATCTCTCGACGACGCCTCAATGTCGTTTCTCTACATCATCAGCTCCATCTCCTGCGATTCTTAATCCTTGTTGTAGCCTAAAAGTTGACTTTGGTTTGGGGTATTCAATTCGTAGCACTACTCTCTAGCTCTCTCTCTCTCTCTCTCTCTTTCTCTCTTTCTCGCTCTCTTTGTCTCTCCTATCTCTATTTGTGTTGCCATCTTATTCCCTTTCTGTTTTTTTTTTCTCTTTGTCTGTTGTTTGACCTTTTTCTCTCCATGTTTTTGCTAATTTCTTGTTGTTGTCGTCGTTGTTTTTGCCAAGTTTATCAATTGAGACAACACAATGCCTACTTCTCTTAGGCGCATTGTTGTGCCTCCTTTTACTAGTTCACTGAACTTGTCCATCCCATCGAAGTGATGTGATGATGTTTGTTTGTCTGTTTATTCTGTTTGTTTGTTTGTTTGTTTGTTTATTTGTCTGTATGTCTGTCTGTCCTGTCTGTCTGTCTGTCTGTCCTGTCTAACTGTCTGTCTATTTTTCTTGCCTCTTGTCTTTAGCCTTTTGTCTTTGAACAATCTGTGGAAAATCTCTGTTTAAAAATCTCAATGTTCATTGCGCAAGGATTCGGAGATAATAATGATTAAATTTTGAATAGAATATTTTTCAAATTATTTATAAAATACGAGAAAGAAATAATTATTATTATTATAAACCGTTTTCATACTAAACTATTTTTATAATATGTACTACAATTTTATGCGTGGATTTGAAACTTTCACTTATTAATTAAGCATTCCGAATTAGAATTATTAAATTATTTGGAGCTTCTGCAAAAGCATTTTGAAGGCTATCAACAATTAAAACGATTAAAATTTATTTTTAATTAAAATAGATTTAGTTGATGTACTTGTATTAGTATATTAAATTAGCCTATTAGGGGCATTTCCTTTCTCTAATGAATTATGATGTTAACTCTCCGCTTACAATAATAAAAAAAAACCCTTTGAGAATATAAATTAACTATAAATTCAATGCGAACAGTTAAGATATTTGATTTATTTATGTTTTTTCTTTCACAATTTCTTTTATTTACAGGGCCGTCACAGATCCTCGCGATGGTCGTCGTGTGGCCCTCAAAAAGCTGCCAAATGTGTTCCAATCGTTGGTCTCATCGAAACGTGTTTTTCGTGAACTGAAAATGCTTTGCTTTTTCAAGCATGAAAATGTGAGTACAAAAACAACAAATATATCTATATATTATTATATACTACATATTATTTTATACTATGTATATCTATACTATATATATAAATAACAGTGAGACAGCAAAAAAGCATTATAACTTTATACAATATTTAATTACTCGTATGGGTTTGTCCCCTTATTCTACAGTATTCACTTTGAACAATATATATATATATATATATCCAAAACTGATGTGTCCACTCCCCTCTTTGCCTACCCATTGTCATTACAATCGCCGTGTCCGTGTCTCTCAGTTCAGTTCAGTTCAGTTCAGTTGAGTTCAGTTTCTGTTGTCATAAAATTTAATTAAAATATACAATTCGATTATTGGCTCCTGCTTGCTGTTCCTTTGTGTGTGTGTGTGTGTGTGTGTGTGCGCGCATATGTAAGAGTGAGTGTGTGAGTGATGAGAAAAAATGGACAGAATGGTTAGCAGGGGCAGAACAGAAGCCGTAGAGCAGTCAATATCCTAAAGGCCTTGTAAATAAAAAAAAAAAAAAAAAAGAAAAAAAAAAAAAAATAGAGGGAAAAATTCTTTTTACTTGAAAAATAAAAACACAAAAATGAAATGGCTGAAAGCGAAACGCCACTTGCCTTCAATATATGAATTTATTAGCAATTATTCCCCTTTAACAAAAATATCTGAGAGTATGGGACACAAAAAAAAAAATAAATAAAAATAAAAATAGCGCGAAATGCCTGTTGTGGTTTAAATACTTTTGCCGAATTCTTTTCCTTGTTGCTTTTTGTCCTCAATTGTAATTATTGTCATTAATTAAATATTTCTTTATGACAAATGTATCCAAAAGGTAGATTCATATTAATTAAAGCCTTAAAATAAATATAAAGATGGAAGAAAAGTTAAATAACTATAAACTATTAACTATAAAAAGAAAAAGAAAAATTGAAAATGTAAATAGGAATGTTTTTTCCTTTTTTTTTTTATATTTAAAATTTTTATAAAATACTTTTTATTGGCTGTTTTATATTGAGTGGGAAATGTGTAGAATGAAATCTTAAATGAAATTTATTAATTTTATTTATTTAAGAATGAAATACGTTTCCTATTCAATTGTAATTGTGCTTAGTGTGTTTAGTCAAAGCTATTAATATTCAATTAAAAACCGTATATAGATTACATATATTAAATGTTAATCGGGAATAATAGAATTAATTTACTGAATATGAAGATTTATTTGAAATTGAAATTGATGATTTATTTTTCAATTAAATCAACATATATCATATTTAGAAAACACTTCATCGATAATGTATGATAAATCAAAAATCTTTAACCCTCTCAGTTAACCAACTGACCATGCGAAACTATTCAGTTCATTGATATGCATAATAAATTCATTTCCAGCAGCTGTTAAATAATTTATCTAAACCTAACAATAATAATAATAATAATAGCGCTTCAAGGTAAATAGCAAAAGACCACGCCCACAACACTCCTAGACCACACTACCCATGGAAAATCGAACCGCAAATACAAAACAAAAAATAAAAAGAAGAAATAAAAAAAAAAGGAACACAGATTTTCTTTGTACAAGCAATAAAAATATATAAAATGTATAATAGGAATATATCGCCGAATTCGCATTACCCTATATTAAATGGGAATGTAAGACTTCAATTCTTAGAGTGAAATAACCATTAGATTATTATTAGGAAACAAAAATTGGGGAAAGTGTTCTGAAAAGTTTCAAAATTTTATTTTAAATTTAATAATCAGACGCCGGTCAAGTCCATATCCCTTTTATATAGAAGATGATCCACTTGTTTGTTGATGTTTGTTAGAGTTTTATATATATACATGCAATAATATATCTATATATATATATATACATATATATACATATATAAACATAAATATACATATATATATAAATATATATATTCATATAGTACAGTATGCATTTTTTCGCTTAAATAAAATTATTTTTTGCATTAATTGTTTTTATTATGCAATTATGCAATTTTAATGATTTAGATACCTTACGGGGGGAATGTATAAATTGGCCATAGCCCAATTTTTCATATATATGCTGAAAATCCACTTTAAATTTACAAATAGAATGAAATGAATATTAATTTGAATAGTTGGCATTATACCCTAATGTATAAGCCTTTTTTGCTGTAGGGTATAAAACTATATAAATAATTGTACACTAGCGAAAAATGAAAAATAAAAAACCAAAAACAAAGAAGAAAAACCGTGAAGAAAAATGCAAAATAAATATAAATATATATATATGTTAAATAATGAAATTGATTAATAACTGGTTGTACCATTCTGTATTGTAATAGTTTTCGATGTTGAATTTAAATAATATATACATACATACTATATTATAGTATAGACCGATGCCTCTATAATTCAGATTTTGCATTGAATGTGCAGTTAAATGTCAACATGAAATGAGTTATTAAAACAAATGATGTTGGAGTCATTTGTATACATATATATATATATATATATATATATTTATATATATGGTGGATTGAAAGATTATGTGGAATGGGTTAAGATGACAATATTGTTGAAACTGATGAAAATGTCATGGACATGGCAATCGAAAATTTTCAAACGTTTTGTTTGAATTTTCTCTTTGTTTTTTTTTTTATGTACCAACCAAAGATAGAGTCGTTCCATATTACCATATCATAGTAAATAAGCTCTGTGGGCTGCATGTGTGAGTGAGTGTCTCTGTGTGCGTGTGTGTGTGTGCATGTGAAATATGCATATGGAGTGGGAGATTGTTAGAAATGATGATCAAGATGCCAATGATGATGATGATGATGATGATGTCTTGACTTGACTTTGTTTCTATATACAATATAGGTACACATATGTATATATGTATATATATATATATTTGTATAGTCGTATCTACTATATCAGCCTACGTCTTTTGTGATTTTGCTTGCTTGGCTGCGTGTGAATTTCATAATGCAAAATCATAAAGCAGTAACAACAAAAGGTAGAATGAGGCATGGTAACAGTAACAGCAACAGCAACATCAGCAACAATAACAGCAACAACAACAACAGCAACACCAACAGCCAACAACAACAACAGCAACAACATCGTAACACCTTACCCAATATGCAAATTTTCTATTAAATATGCATAAATTGCTTTGATGAAGGCGCAACTTGGCTTGGTTGTCATCGTCGTCGTTGTCCGCCCACCATGCCTACCCCACTGCCTATGTTGCTGTCGTTGCTAACCCCCCCCCACCCCCGCCCCCCTCGTTTCCACCATCCCCCTTAATGTTGTTTGATGTGTTTCCTGTTTCATTTCCTACTATGACAAAGTCTCGAACAAGTGCAATTAACTCAACGACATCAAAAAAATGAAAGAAAATATAATACTTAAAAGCATCGAATTGGATATACCCTACAATATACATATATAACTTTATGATTTCCTACAGATTTTCAGTATATATAAAAATAAATATTAAAATACTATAGATATTAATTCATATGTAATCAAAGGATATGAATCTAACTTCATTCTCAATTAAATCTAATAGATTTAGCTACAGACAGGCAGATATTGATGCTGATCAATAAAATGCGTTTCCCCTATACAAGTTTTATTATATACATACTTTTAACTGATGAATATAGGGTATTAATATATATACATAAAAAAATCCAAAAAATGGAAAAAAAGGTGTTCAAGCTTAGACAAGGTGTTGACTAGAAACGTTTTCTAAGTAAAAGAAAACGAATGTTTAAACATATATCTGTATATGTATATATATATTCTTGTTGAGACTTGGAATAAGGGGGAAGGGTAAGGATAGAGAAAGGCATTAAGAGGACAGGTTGTGCCTGGCACGTGGCTGTAATTTGTAAATTCATCAAAAGAGAGAGAGAGAGAGAGAAAAAATCTGCGAACCAATTAAATGGATGCTCTACATTTATCTTTCAAAGGAATGGATTAAGTTATTGAAATTTTTAATTTCATACGTACAAATAGATATAAAAAAGATCTTGTTTATACATATATCTCAATAGTTGATGCAATAAATTCTCTGCTTAGTTTTGTCTTCATTGCTATTAAAAGAAAAAAAAGCTATATAGAAATTGTGTTTGGATTTGAGATCTAAAAATATGTATATATAGCTCTAACAATTATTTCCCCATGCTAATAGATCAAATGTTCATTATTTATCTATCAATAGAGTAATTTGATTGAATATATGCACATAGAAACGTTCTGTAAACTCTTTGTTATTTTTTTTATTATTCGTTGAATATTTTCCGATGCCTTCTGCCTCCTGCCTCCTGCCTCCTGCCTTGTGAAATCCTTTTACAACATTCTTGCTAAAGTGACAAGCCTTTTGGCAATTTTCGCATCTCAATTGTTTCTCTTGCCTGCCACTTCCCCTTCCCTTTCCCTTTCCACCCCTTGCAGCAACAATTTAAAGTTGTATGTTTGTATGCAGTTGGACTTCATTTAAAATTCATACAAATCGCTGCAAAATGTTTGCCCCTATTATTGTTGTTGCATGCAATTTTGTCAGTTGTTGTTGTTGTTGTTGCTGTTGTTGCTTTTGTTGTTGAATTTGTGCAAATTTCAATAAAATGAAAAGATTTTGCAACGCTTCGTTTCATACGTGGCTCACATACATATGTACACACAAACATATATACATACATACATACATACACACATATGAATGTATAAAAAGCAAAAAAAAAAAAAAAAGATTAAATAAATAAATAAATAAAAAGAAAAACCCTTTCTCACAATACTTTTGCTACACATTAATAATTCTCTCCATGGGAGAAACAAATGGAACCAATCCATTTGGAATGACAATTTCAACAGCTGCAGCATTTTTTTTTCCATTTTCGTTTTAATTTTCGTTTTCTTTTTCCTTTTCAAACATATTTCGAAGGTCTTCCCTCATACACTGTCAAATTGTTGTCTTTTGTCTTCACTTTTGTTTAATTAGTTCACTAAAAAACAAAACAACAAGAATTTTTAACAAGAAAATAAAAGGCTATAACCAAACGAACCGTCAACACTTTTGCTTTTTTTGTTTGTTACAAAGAATTTTACCAAAAACGATGTCAGTAAATAAATTTTGCATGTGCACACCGATGTTTAAATACCCTAACAAAGGTTCATGAATAGACTTTTAAATTTTTGATATAGAAATATATGATAATATAAATGAATATGATAATATATATGAAATTATGAAGATAGATAATAATTTTTGACCTTTCATTGCTCATTCATTGTGCATTAGTTATAAAAATTTTAACAAATTTTAAATACCTTTGAAAAGGGTATTGAAATAAACCCCCCAACACACACACACACACACACATACACACAAAGCAACTAAACAAAATTAATTCAGAGGAAGTTGTAACATGAACAACATCCAACAACAACAACAACAACAACAACAATAACAAACTAAGTCGCAGCTGGAAAAATTAAAAATAAAGAAACAATCTTTTTTTTTTTTTACCTAAGTCATCGTCGTTGTCTTGGTTGTTGTTATTGTCTTTAATTTGTTTAGTTCTATTAGTATACTCTTCAAGGACAGAGGCTATATGTATGTACATATATACATATGTATATATATATGTATGTATGTGCATATATGGTAAATGTGTGTGTGTCTGTTTGTTTGTTTGTAGCTTTAGTACTTTAGCAGCTCTCTAGTCTTTGTTTAAAATTGGATGATTTTATGCAATTGCCAAGTTAAAATGTTAATTAGCTATAACAACGCCGCTGCATGCATTTGAGACTCCAAAAACAACAACAACAACAACAACAACAATAAAATGTAAGAAGTTGCATGAAACCTCAACCACTGGCAACATTGAGATAATTACGCGCCTGCGCATTCAATTGAAATTGACTGAATGAACAACAACAACAACAACAACAACAAGAAAACGCAACGGAGACTATCACAAAAGAAGAGAAAAATTATGAGATTCATAGTCTTTTCATTTAAATACCCTTTAACTAGTTAGTAACAAATATTAAGGAAAAATGACAGATCATACAACTGCCTATTTAATTAACTAATCTGATCTTGCGATCGAAGATCATCAACATTAAAAGAAAAACTTTGGCAAAGTTTTTGAGGAAAAATTTATGAAAAATTAAAGGAAAGCGTGAAAGAATGCAATGTGCATTTATTGATTGAATAAGAAATCAATATATGTAATACTATTACACAGTATTTAATATTTTAAATATTTTAAAATATATTTATATTATTATATATTTTTATAATATTTTTTATTAAAGGTTAAAAAAAAGAATTTTGATAGAACAACAAATCAATCTATATAAATCTTCTAAATAAATATTTAATCCTATTTTCTTTAATATTAGAAAAATCTGATTGAATCATCTTCATTAATATTTTAAACCTCTTCTCTAATATTATATGAATGATCTAATTGATCTTGAATATTTTTTTTGAATATATTATTTAAACCTCTTCTATAGTTCTTCAAAGATCTAATTGAATCCTCTTCTTTAATATTTTAAATAACACTCTTAATATTTAAAAGATCTTATATTCTCTAATATTATATAAAAGATTACATTGATGTTCGACTTTAAAATTTTAAAGATCAAAATGAATCTTCTTTAATATTTTAAATATATTATTTAAATATCTTCTATTAAGTATTAAACTTTAAAGATCTAATTGAATCCTCGTGTTTAATATTTGAAAGATCTTTTTTTTACATAAATGAAAGTAAATTCTTATCTTAATAATATATTTATTCTTCATACGTTATATATATATATTTAATTTATTGGATTACATGGATTAATATTTACATATATGTATATTTACATATATACATAGATATTATGCAATCTAGAAGATCAATTTAAATTGTAATATTTTAAAGAATTTCTCAACAAATTCTGAAGCAAGAAATTTATATTTGTATATTGATTTAATTCCAACATTTTTCCAACTGTTTAGGGTATTTCAATTTCGTTCTTCTTCTTGAGAGTGTGTGTGTGCGTGTGTGTGTGTGTGTGTGTGTGTGTGTGTGTGTGTTGCTTCTCTCTGTCGTAAACCGCAAAACTTAACAAATGCAGTTCATTCGCAGTTTGCTAAATTACAGCAGCAGCAGCAAAAATTATTACAGAATTTTTACTCAAAAGTAACTTAAAAAACAAAAGGCAACCAAAACCAAAACTTAAGAAGAAGAACTGAAGAGCAGAACAAAAACAAAAAAACACATTAAAAACAAAAAAAAAAAAAACAAGGAAACCAAAAAACAACAACAAAAAAATGAAAAAAAAAAACAAAAAGTTTTGCCACTTAAGACGACGGCGACGACTGTTTCACAGAGACTTGAAGACGGCGGTGGCTTAGCGGCTGTGGCTGTGGCTGTGGCTGGTCGGCACTTTTTGTGTTGATTTGCCTCCCCATACCCCCCCTTTTCAGCACCACTCCCCTTTTGTTGTTGTTGTTTTTGTTTTTTGCATTTTGTTCCTTTTTGCTAAATGTGCGCAAAATTGTTGAAACTGCCTTTGGTAACTGCCGCCACAACAGGGGTAGATGATAGAGCAAGAGAGAGGGGTAAATGGTGTGAAGGGGTAAGGTTATATATACATATGTATATATATGTCTATATGTCTCGGCAACATTGTGGCTAGCAACATTTTTTTTTTTTTTTTGTTTTTTTTCTTTTTGCTTGCTGCAGTTTTTTTCTATACCCTGTAGACAGACAATTGGCTGTATTAAGATACCTGAAACGTACATATATATGTATATGACAGATACGGAATGTTTTGGCCCATTGGTTAGAAGCATATCCAGAATAGGCCACTATTGAATAGGATACAATATATATATATATACGAATGTAGATGTGGCTAAAACCATTCACATTTTCCTCGCTGTCCCTTAGAAAACTAGAAATTTGTTAGCCAAGTCTTCACTTTTTCTTACTATTACTTGTTAAAGGGTATTTGAAAGTCGTTTAGCTAATTTAACATATGAAATTTTTTTTTGGTTTTGGTTTTGGTTTTCCTTCTTCATTTTTTTTTTCCTTCTTTCGGGCTACTTAACGCATTTTTGTTGACGACGACAACAACGAAGACGAAGACGAAGACGAAGACGAAGATGAAGATGAAAAGCGAAGACGATGACTTTTGCTTGGGACTGACTCTTGAATAAATATTGTAAATTGATTTTAAAGGCAAGTTCGTTTGCCCCTCTGACACACCCTCATCTTCATCTCTTGTGGCCCCGTGTTAGATTTTTTGTTGTGATTGCCGTCGCTGCATTCCCCCCCATTCCCCCATTCTGCTCCATCGTTTTTTTGTTTTTTTTGTTGTTTTTTTTGTTTTTATTTAGGGGGTTCTTGGCTCTTTTCCGTGTTATACCCTACCGCAACCTCTCACTCTCAGTTGTGTTGAATTGAGTTTAGTTTAGTTTAGTTTCAGAGTTGAGTTGCAACTCCTTCAGTTCCTTCATCATTTTGTTACCGCAAGCAAAATAAATCAGCGACTTGTCTAAGGGGGGACGTTCATGACTTGTCTGACCGTCTGATCATCTGACTGACTGACTTGTCTGGTTGCCTTTTTTTATATATATATATAGATATACATACATATTTATACAGATATATACAATATGATAGAGAGAGAGAGAGAGAGAGAGAGAGAGAGAGAGAGAGAGAGAAAGAGAGAAAGAGAGACGAGTTCAGTGGCGTGTTTTGTATCTTTAAACTAAACATCATCAACGGGTCAACATTTTGCTTCGACTACTCCAACTGTTTCTCCTCCTTCTGGTGCCACCTCTTTTAAGTTTCTGCTCCTGCTTATGCTCCAGCTCCAACTCCAGCTTTGCTTTACTCGTGTTTTGCTTCTTTTTTTTTTTTTGCCTTTGCTTCGGTTTTCGTCTCTGCCAGTCTGAACTTTGTGGCATTTAATGCCTGGCAGCGACACTTAACATGCAACTTAACTTGATTTTTATTTTGATGATGAATATTTACTCCCTCCTTCTCTCTATCTCTCTCTCTCTCCCTCTCCCTCTCTCGCTCGCTGAGTGTCTCACTCTCCTCTCACCCAAACAATTTACCATAATTTATGCCTTTCGCTAGGTGTTAAATTGTAATTGTAATTTGCTTAGTTCATGATTTATAATCTGCATAAATATAATTTTTATATATATTTATATATATCTATATATCTTTCTCTTTTTATCTTTTTCAGGTTCTCTCAGCTTTGGACATTTTACAACCACCACATTTGGATTTCTTTCAAGAAATGTATCCTTTTCTATATACATACATACATACATACATATAAAAAAAAAAAACAATAACAACAAATTTAACAAATTTAGCTTAAGAACAAAATTTGCTATAACAATATAATCAATCACATGCCAAAGTTTCTATAACCATGCAAAATGATGTTTTATCAAACTGATTCCTTAGCTATATGAATTATAGTTTATATATAGTTATAGAAAAAATATCTAGTATGGAATTACAAATATGTAAAACCTTTTGCAAGGATATAGAAAATCATATAAAAAAAAAACAAAGAGAAACCTTTATTCTTAAGGATTAATGAATTATCAAAAAGATTATATTTATATTTAATGACTTTCAGTTCATTTAGAATGATTGGGGTTATGTATTGCAAATGTAATCCCCCAAAGTAGACTATAGTAATTGTTTTTCAAACATTATATGTATATAGAAATTGCAGTTAGCTAGCTAAACCCTTGGAACAAACGAAACGAAACGAAACGAAACGAAACCAAAACCAAAACCAAAGTTCCAACTAGAAAGGTTTCACCAAAATTGCAAATGTTTTTGTGTGAAAAATTTACTTAAACTTTTCCTTGTCATAATTCATCAAACTTGCGACATTTTATATAAGGGAATGCGAGAGAGAGGGAGAGAGAGAGAGAGAGAGAGAGAAGGAAGGAAGATAGATAGAGAGAAATGTTTATCCACCCCTTCTTTTTCTGTTAAAACTGTGTTGTCGCCTACGGACCGTATTTTCTCTCTATTTTTTGGAGTTCAAACACCAAACTTTTGGCCAAAAGCAAAACTAATTGAAAAAGTTTTTATAGGAAAGAAACATACACACTCACACACAGTCACACACACACACACAGACACACACTGAGTAAGGAAGACAAACAAACAAACTAAATAGAAAGGTTTCTCTTAGTTTTTTTTTTTTATTTTTATTTTTATTTCTCCATTTCGTTTTTTTTTTTTTTTATTTTTTTTGTTTGCCATCTCTTTCAATGAAATTGATTTTTAAGGTTGACATAATATTTCAACTTGAATGGGTTTTCAAAACTTAACAAAAACAATTTAACTTCTATTAACTTATGTGACAACAATAGCTATGTGATAACGGAATTGCTGCAATCGGATCTACATAAAATTATAGTCTCACCGCAACATTTATCTGCCGATCATATTAAAGTCTTTCTCTATCAGATATTGCGTGGATTAAAATATTTACATTCAGCACGGATTCTTCATCGTGACATTAAGCCCGGCAATCTATTGGTTAATTCAAATTGTGTACTCAAGATATGCGATTTTGGTTTGGCACGTGTCGAGGAGCCAGATCAGGCCAAACATATGACCCAAGAGGTGGTCACACAATATTATCGGGCACCAGAAATATTGATGGGCGCCCGTCATTATTCATCGGCTGTTGATGTTTGGTCTGTCGGTTGCATTTTTGGTGAACTATTGGGACGACGCATCCTATTCCAGGCCCAAAATCCGGTACAACAATTGGAACTAATTACCGAATTGTTGGGCACACCCACAATGGATGATATGCGTCATGCATGCGAGGGTGCACGTACCCATATGCTGCGACGAGCACCGAAACCCCCATCATTTTCGGTACTCTACACACTAAGCTCTCATGCCACCCATGAGGCTGTGCATTTGTTGTGCCAAATGTTGGTCTTTGATCCGGTAAGTATATGTATACATATATATATATATATATATATATAGATTGAATTTCATTATAATGATTGAAATGAAGTAAATTTTGATAGCTTTAAAATATTAGGCAATTTGAACTTTAGTTCCAATTAGTTTATTCTTCTCTCTCTCTCTCTCTTTTCTAAACATTTATTTATAGAAAATTGAGATATATGATTATATACAAACATTATAATTATATCAACTGCCAATTTTTAAAGTTCTATAGTCTTATTTTTCCTTTTAAACTTTTAATTTTTAATAGATTCTTAAAAGTACGTCTTTACTTTTGTTTTTGCAAAGAAAAGGAATGAGAGAAAGAACTCTGCTGAATATTTTAAAGGTTTTCCTTTATATATACATACATACATATAGGGCAGATCATATATGTATGTATATTTCATCTGATATGTATCAATTTATATCTAATAAATAAATTCAATATCTATGGAATTAGATCATCGTTTTCCGTTGACTAAAATATATTTCATATATTATTTATATGTACATATATCCATATATATAGATTTATATTATTATTTATTATCAATTTGTCATCTAGTTACAATATTTTCAAGAAAAATTTGATCTTAGATATCTGTTAATCATTAATCATTGAACTCATTTTACTATTATCCTCCTCCTGCAGGATAAGCGCATTTCTGTAACAGATGCTTTGGCCCATCCATATTTGGATGAGGGCCGTTTGCGTTATCATTCGTGCATGTGTAAATGCTGTTTCACTACCTCGGCTGGAATGCGTCAGTATACAGCAGATTTTGAACCATCGGCTGGTCAGCCATTCGATGATCTATGGGAACGTAAATTGACCTCAGTGCAACAGGTTAAGGGTGAGTGATGATCAAATTGAATAAACATTAATTAAACTATTGATTAATATCATTCATACATAAAGAAATAAAGAAAGAGTATTAATATTAATCGATTTTTTTTCTTTTTTACAATTTTCAGAGGAAATGCACAAATTTATTGCCGAGCAATTGCAGACGGGTCGTGTACCGTTATGTATTAATCCGCAGAGTGCGGCATTTAAAAGTTTTGCCAGGTGAGTTAAGCAAGTTGGAAATTCTATAAAAAAAATTTGCACGAACCCAACCCTCCCCCATATCACACCCCCTCCCCCTTCCCACTATATTTTCTTTAATAAACCATAAAAAAAAAAAATATATCCTACTACATCATCAACAAAATCACACAGCCCGCCCTTCTTATGAATCAGAAATATATATTCTATATATTCTATATCTTAATGCCTACAATTTGAAATGAAAAAAAAAAATTAAAACAAATTTTCTGTTATACTTTTCCATTGTACTTTTAATTTCTTTCTATTTAATTTTTTTTTTTTTTTTTTTTTGTCCTATATAATTATTTATTTTTGTTTGTTTGTTTGAAAAAATTGAAAGTCATGGCTTTGTTTTATATAGGACAGATACACACACACACACGCACTTCCAGCCCTCACACACACCTGTCCCTTCTTTTAGAACTTGTTATTGTTCCTTAACTACATCTATAACTTTATATATATATATAACTTTATATATATAAATTTTTTTTTTTTTTTGTTATTTTTCACCATTTCTCTCTTTCTCTTTTTTGTTTTGTCTTTGTTTGTTTACTTTTTTTTTATTTATTATTATTCCTTGTTCCTCTTTTAAATATACATATATATATATTATATATATATATATATACTTTTTTTGTTTTGTTTTGTTTTGTTTCTATGAAATATTTAAAACTTTAAAATACATTTCTATTCAATTTTTTATATATATATATATAAAACTTATACTTATTATATTTGCGTTGTTAAGCCAATGAGAATGAGAATATCTACTACTACTACCAATACTACTACTACCACTACCACAACAACAACAACAACAACAACAACAAGAACAACTACAACAAGAACTACAACAAAAAGAACAACTACAACAAGTACTACAACAACAACAAGAACAACTTGAACTTGTTGCACTGCTGCTCCTGCCGCTGCTGCCTGTGCCGCTGCTGCCACAACAACAACAAGAACAACAACAACTACTATCGCCTCTGCCGCTGCTGCTGCTCCTGCTGCTGCTGCTGCTGCTGTTGCTGTTGCTACTGTTGTCAATACCCTCAACTCACAAATGTACCAACAGAGAGCCGAGCCAGAGAGCCCCCCTCAAATGAGATATATAGGCGCGATAACTGTATAGTTAGGCAGCAGCTCTCAGCTCTCTCACTTCGTCCTTCTTAGGTCTGTTGAACAAAAAAAAAAAAAAAAAAAAAAAATACAAAAAAAAATACAAATATCAAATAATAATAATATAAAACAAAAAAAAAAAAAAAAATTACAACAAAAAAAGAAAGAAAATATGCCAAATAATGTTTATAATTTTCTATATATTTAGTTTATGATTTTTCAACTTTTATTATCTTCTTTTTTTCTGCCAAATTTCTCTCTATCTTCCTTTTATTTTTCTTTCACTCTATGTGTCTTTCTCTCTGTCTCCCCTCTCTCTCTCTCTCTCTTTCTCTCTCTTTCTCTCTCGGTCTGTATCTCTAATCTATTCGTTTTCCTCATCCTTCTTCATTGTGTACAAACTTTTCTTTTTTTTTTTTTTTTTTGTTTTAATTATTTTTTCTTTCCATTGTTTTGTTTAATTTTTTTCCCCCCTTCCTTTTTTTTTTAATGGGTATTTTGCTTGTTACTCTATCTTTCTCCATCTTTATCTATATCTGTATATATGTATATATATATATATACGTATTGTAATATTCATTCATATGTATATATATATATATATTTGTATACTGTGGCAAACAATCTTACTTTATAAAATTGTTTATAAATGTCAAAAAAAAAAAAAAAAAAAATAGAAAAAAAAACTTATAAATTGCTCCCTTTTCAAAAAGAATAAGGAAAATCCTATAAAAAAAAAGAATTGGCAATAATCGAAATCTCACATATTCAACAGACATTTCAACTATTTTATATATGTATATCTATATATGTATATATATATCTACAATATATATAAAAAGAAAAACCAAAAATTCATGTTCATATTTCTTGCTCATTATCAAATTTGTGTTTTACATAATCCTTCATGCATATGTATGTATATATATATATATACCTTCAATATTGTATATGTTTTCTATATTCATTTTTTTTGTTTTTCTTTGATTTGTTGTATTTTTTTTTTTTTTTATATAAAGATATATATTTATCTTTATATTTATTGTGTACAGTATATTCAACAAAAATTCATATAAAAACCAATTCCATCAATTTTAATCATTTACACATAATCCCCCTTCCCCGCCCCCGACCATGATCTAGAATTATATAAATCATAGATCGATAGATATGTCCATACGCATTGGCAGTTTTATTGAGATTTTAATTATCATAATCATTTTTTTGGAATTAGAAAAGATTTAATTTAATTTTAGTTTATATGTACATATGTCTAAGGGTTTGTAGAAGATTTAGAAATTTATTTTTTTTGTTTTGTGCTTTATTATTCGAAGAATTTTCATAAGTAACGTCGTCGGGGTCACCACTTAAAAATATTTTAAAAATTACTTGTTGAAATATTGAAAATGTTAAAGCAGAAATTGAAAGGATTATTATATAGAAAAGTATGCATAGGATCAATGCATCAATTTAAGTTGTTTTTATCTTTCTATATATTTTTGGAATGTTTTTCCGTGATAGATAGAATCCAAAGAGTTTTAAATGAATTCAAATATAGTAGGATATATAAATTTAGATCTTGTCCCACAATCGAAACACTCATATTTCTTGCATTAAAAAATTGGTTAACATTATTAACTTTTTTATGTATATGATGTATATGGATATGTATATGGATATGTATATGTATATGTATGTATATATTTTAATAGATTTTGCTAAGTCAGTCGACGGCACCTCTCTGTCTCTCCCTCTCTCTCTCTCTCTCTCCCTCTCACTTTCTCGCTCTCTCCCTCTCAATCTTTCTCTGTATATAATTTTTCACTTGCTAAACATATGTTCATACCCCTCCTCTCTCCATATCACTCTTTCGCAGTCCCAATATCCTTTTCTGTCTCCTTTTTTACAAAAAAAAAAAAAATTGCAATGATAAATAAAGGAACTCAGTGCAGTTGAGCAGCAGTGACAAAAGAGAAAAGCAAAGAAGAAAACAGAATGCAAATGAACAGAAAAGAATAAAGAAATTTGTTAAAAATTTTGTAAACAAAATGCGAGAAAAAACAGGAAAAGAAAACGCGCGCTTAAACAACATGATTATAAAATTGTTTTGTTGTCTATATATACATACATAATTACCTTCTATAACCTGATATTTCTCCAATCCGATTTAAATCTTCTTCTTTTTGTTTTTTTTTTTGTTTGTTATTGTTAGTTTGTTTTGCTTTTTGTTTTTTTTTTGTTTTGTTTTGTTTTCTTCTTCTTAAATTCATTTCATTTGTTGGTAATTCTCATTTCTTTCTTTATGCTTATTCCTTTCCATTTCACCTTATCTCTATTTCTGTCTCTATCTCTTTCTCTATCTCTATCTCTGTCTCTCTATTTCTATCTCTCTCTCGCTTTTTCTACTGTTGATCATTCTTTTGTGTTAAGCTTTTGCGTTTTGTTGTTCCTTTTTGGGCTTTATGTGTGACTAAAAACAATTTCTATATCTATATATATATATATATATATATATGTATGTATATTATTTTATCTTTGCACTATCATTATACTATATATATATATACCTATATATACATATGTATTTATATGTCAAAGTAGATGTAAATGGCATGACTAACCAACCAACTATAAATAGAAATCAACTTAAAATTGAAAAAGTAAAAACCAAAAAAAAAAAAAAAATAAAACCAAAAACAAAAAAAAAAGAAAATTTTAATTAATATTGTACTCTTTTTTTTTTCTTTGTTTCTTTCTTCCCCATTTTCTGTGTACAAAATTGGCATTCTGTGTGTATGTGTGATAATGCACAATTTAGCTCCACTGTGGCACATCCTTCAGAGCTGCCGCCATCGCCACATCAATGGGAATGACGGCAAAATGAGGCAATTGCTGCCTAAAAATCAAACCAAAATCAACGAGCAAATCCGGAATATTGAAGCGGAAGAGAAAAAAAAAAGTAAAAAGCTGTCATTAAGGGGGGGTACTAAAATGTTAAACCAGGGGGAGGGCAAACGAGGAACATAAGAGATTGAGAGTGTGAGAGAGAGGGGAGAACAACGATTTAAATTTTAAGCAACAACCAGCAAGCCAAGCCAGCAGCCAGCCAGCCAGCCAGCCAGCCAGCCAGCCAGTGTGTGTGCGGTTCGAATAAAATGTTTAAACAAATGAACAAGCTAATAAATGCATTCCACCACCACCGACTAAAACAACAACTAAAATTGATGAATTAAAAGAATAGAGAGAGAGAGAGAAAGAAAAGAAAAAACAAATTAAACATACAAACAAACAACACAGAGAGACACACACACACACACACACACACACAACACTTGTAACTTGTAACTCAACTGAAACTAGTCTTAAAAATGTAGTTAAAAAGAGCAGCGCGCAGCAAAGGGAAAGACACAAACCCAAAAAACAAGTTGAAACTTTCATTCAATTCTATCAACTTAAAACTAAAACTACACTATACTACAAATATAAAGTGTAGAGCAACAAACAACAACAATAACAATTTTGACAAACAATTAAGAAAAAAGCGAAAATTTAACAAGAAACATTTATGTTTTATGTATATGTATTAAGCTACTACTCGATGTAAATGTGAAACAACATACAAACACACACAAACACACAAACACACATACACACACACACACACACACACATACACTCACACATTTACAGACACTTGGACAACTTATGTATTTCATTATGCTTAATAATAAACAGAAAGAAGAAATAAATTAAAGCAAAAAAGGGCTAATAATAATGCAAAACAAAAAACATATATATATATACATATATATATATATATATTGTGAAAAACAAAGCAAAAAGCACTCAGTAAAAAAAAACTAACAAAAACAAATAGAATGTGCAGAAAATTTTGAAATTTGTTTGCCAAATTTACCTCAAACAACAATTTCAAACAAAAAAAATGAAAGAAAGAAAGTTTAAAAGTAAAACGAAAACGAAAAAAAAAGCAAATATAAGAAGAAGAAAAATCAAACACTTAAACGAAAAATTAACTAAGTAGTTGTAACTATATTTAAACGGTATTTATATAAATGTGTAGCAGCATAAAAACAACAACAACAACAACAAAAAAAACTAAACAGAACAAACAAAATCGATAAAATTTCAATATTGCAATTTTTTGTTTTGTTTCTTTTTTTTTTTTTTAATTATTTTCACTCTCTTTTTGTTTGTGGTTTTCCATTTTTCAAAATTACAAATTTTTTCATTTACAAATACTAAGCTTCAATTTTGAAACTGGTTTCTCTCTATATTAAAAAATGAATAGAAAACAAAAATTGATAAAGATAGAACGATGAAGAAGAGAGTTAAGAGAAAAGAAAAAAAAAAAGAAATACTTAAGAATCACAGTCACATTTCCTAAATGCAAACATCTATATATATATGTATATATATATATATATATATATGTATATGTATATGTCTAAATTTATACTTATGATGATATGCTGTATAATGTATTTGTATTGAATGTGTGTGCAACTGTTTCAAATGTAATATATATATATATATATATATATATATATGTATGTAAAGAAAAAAGAAGAACAAACTATCTGTATACTACCCCCCCACACACCACATCCCCCAACCCAAGCCACTCCCTTTACCTCCTCCTCCTCTCCACTCTTAGTTATTTTTTTTTTTTTTTAACTCTAGACTGATTTATAATGCTCTGAAATGTTTAACCGATTTCTCAAGCATTATTTCAAACATTTAAACAATTTAGATATATCCACTAATATATAGATCGGAGCTGCCAATAGATTTGCCTGTTTGATTTCGGTTTTAAAAAAAAGTATCGCATCTGGACTATAGATTCAATTATATTTGTTCATTTTGAATCTGATATATAACTATATATAAATCTAAATGCCTGAATCTAGCTGATATCAGCTTATGGTTAATATATTTTGTCTTTTTGTTGATGGAATTAATTTTTTGAATCGAACTCAAACAAGTTTTGCATTTAGCAGCCTCTCATCTTTTTTTCTCTACTTTTTTTTTTTTAAATTTAATTAACTATTTTCGATTATTTGATAAGTAATATATTAAGGAAAAAAAAAACAAACAAACACACACACACACACACACAACAAGTGAAAAGGACACACTGCCCCCCTCCCAGTGAATGATTATGGCTATAAACAGATATATGAAAATCGAAAAAGTTTCCTATATATGATGCATTAGTCTCAGTCATATAACATCCATTATGGTTATATATATATATATATATATATTGTACTGTATTCTATGTGAAACTTATTCGATTTATCTGGCCATTAGCATTAACAAAACAAGATATATTAGTTTATTAGTTTATAGTTATTATTATTAATATTATTATTATTATTATTATTATTATTATCATTATATATATATATACATATGTATATGCCCAACACATATATCAGATACTTTAATTAATTATTCTAATTCATATCTAAATCCCAATTCTCCATCTTTATACCCTTGCGGAGATCATATTAATTTTGGTCAGAACTTTGCAACGCTCAGAAAGATATATATATTGTTGATAAGCATAAATAGATGTGTCTATCTAGCCCTGTCCGTTTGTCCGTCTATCCGTCTGTCCGCCTGTCCGCCTATCCGTCTGTCCGCCTAACCGTCTGTCTGGATCAAAAGTTTCTCCTCCGAGACTTTTACAGCTAAAGAGCTCAACATAGGATTTTTTTTTACTGCAGGCATTATATATCTCGGAATCAACCCAATCGGACGACTATATCGCATAGTAACGATCGGTCATAAATAACCTCAATAATATATCTATTAAGTTGTAATAGAATTCGATGAAACTTAATATTTGTGAGTTTAATATACTTATTGATACTTCTACTAAATTTCATTAGAATCGGTTGACTATATCATATAGTTCCCATGGGAACAATCAGTCCAAAAAAGGGGCACATAGAAAAATGTATATTGAATTGTAATAGAATTCGTTGACTATAGGCTACTGCGTGGTTCTGGCAAATTATATAGATACAATCTGTAAGGGTATACAAACTTCGGCATGGCCGAAGTTAGTCCATCCTTCTAGTTTTTTTTTTTTTTTTTTTTTTTTTTTGGTTGGGTTAAAGAAATTTGTTTGTATTAGTTTAATTTACCATTTTTTTTTTTTTATCTTTTGTTTTCCTAATTTCGTGTTTGTTTATTTTTTTTTTTTTTTTAACATGTAATTTTTTCTATTAAGTAGTCGAAAGCAAAGATGAAGAAGAAGATGATCAAGAAGATGATGATAAAGAGAAGCAAGATAAACTACACACAAAATGCTCATATGCCAACTAAATGCTAATGAAAATAAAGAGATATAATAATATGCATATGTACCTATAGTATATATATATATTTCTCTCCCATCTCCCTCCCCCCTCACCACCAAAAGCAAAATAATTTTAAGACTGAGTTTTCCCCCCTCTTCCCCTCCCCCATGTCCCTTTTATTCCCCTATAACTTCATCTTCAAAAAAAAAAAAGAAGAAATTAAAAAGAATAATAATTGAAGAAAGTAAACAAAAACGAACAAGAAATTAGAAATGTTAACAGATTTCGGCAAGCCGAATTTACTATATCCTTGCGAAAATTTCAAATAGTCGAAAATATATGGAATTTGTATACCGATCTGATTAAATATAGATTTACAGATCTTTAATGATGTGTGTATCTATAACATTTCAATGAGGATAAATAAAACGAATATCGACTATAATACATATAAATGAAAACGATATATAGAATATATATATATATATATATATTTGATTAATTGCTTAACGCAAGAGTATAAACTATGCAATACTTATTGTATGTAGTTAAACGATAAACAAAACAAAAAGAAAAAGAAAACAATTTAAATTTATAAATGTGGCAGGAAATGTAACTAGAAATTCTATATAGACTAAATACTATATGGCATATACATATACATAATTATGTGTGTGTATAAAACAAAAATCTTTGAATGTGTTTTTTCGTCCTTAAATATTTAGAAAAGAACTTGAACTCGAAAAAAATCTAAAAATCAGCTCATACACATTATCCTTCGTGTATCCCTGCTTCCATTTTAATTCACAATCCTATTCCTGCTCTTCCAATTCCCCTCTCAAATATCATCAACTGTTAATATACATACATACATACATATATATATATTTATATATATATATATATGTGTTTGTGTGTGAAAAATAAAACAAAAAAAAACTGTGCTGCTTTCTCTTATGTATGTAGAACCTAATTACACATACATATAAATATATGTGTATATATATATGTATATATATTTATATATATATATATATATATACCATATATTTGTATATATGTATATGTATAAATAATTTAGCAAGCAAGTAAACAAAAAGAAAAATGAATTCAAAACTTTCAAGGAGATCTCATAGCAAAAACAAACGAAATGCAAATGAAAATGGAAAACAAATTAAGGAAAACAAAATGGAAAATATATATATATATATATAAATGATACTGAAAATTATATACAAACTATATATGTATATGTGTGTAGGAGTATATCGTATGATTAACAAATACGTTTCTTTTTTTTTTTGATCTTCCTCATACAAAAAATCAATTTTTCCACATTCTAACACACACACTCACACACACACACACACTCGAATCCAATACACATACATAAAGACTATATTTAATGAAAAGTCTAAAACCTGGAATCAAAATACAAAAAATTACAATAACGAATTAACTTTTCTCTCACAAAATCGGCTGTAATCCGTAAATGTAAATGACTTGTAGATCTTTCAATTAAAGATTTCTTATAGAATATAACTATAGGATTTTCCACGGAAGGCTTCTAAAGATTGTCAATGATGATTTTCTTATATATAAATATATATATATTCTCGGGTTACGGACTTTTCATTTCTCATACAAATTATGACAAAATTTCTAGAAACAGAAAAGATAAACTAAAATTATAAAGCAATCACACGCATCTAAATTAATATATATATATATAGTATGTGTTTTTTTTTTCTTATGTTTAGTTTTAGTTTAGTTTCTAGATGGATTATATGAATGGAATATATATATATGTATGATGTAAACTAATTTCTAGGCACCCTGTATATATAGAACACATTTCAATACACATTTAAACACCCCACCAATAATATATATTATATTATATAATTAATTAATTATGATAATTATAATAATTAATATACCATACATGGCATACATTTACGCGCACTTTTATCCCCCTTACCCCCCCCTCTCCAGTACCAAACCTCCCCCCACACACACACACATTTTCTCCTTCTCTCTACACATACAAAATGAAATTTTTCATCATGATTTTTAGTTTTTAAGCTAAACAAATTTATATAAAACAAAAATAACACAAACAAACAAAAAAACTTCTATGGCTTGATAAAGAAAAATGTACATTTTTTTTTTTAAATCTACATAAAATTTATAACAAAGATAAAAGAAATACTTTTAACTAAAAAATGATACAAACTTTTTAATTTCATTTGCTAAGTTTCATTTAATTATTAATTAATACAAGCGAGAAAAATCAATGACAAATGGATAAGAGAAAAATGAAAGAAGAGAGGAAGGAAAGAAAGAAAAAAAAAACAAAAAGCTGCATTAGTATTTTTTGTCTTAAAATATGCTTAATTATAATATAAATATATATATATATATAAATATATTAGAAGCAAATAAAACTAAAAACTGTGTAAAACTGTTTGTATAAAAAAAAAAAAAATTAAGAAAAACAAATGATAACTAGCGTTTTTTTTTATTATTCTACCTAATTTTCATTTTATTTGCAGTTCTTCTATGTCATAAAACAACCAACATAAAACGAGAAACCAAAAAGAAACAGGTGAATCGAAGGAAAATGAAAAACAAAACAAAACAAAAACTAAACCAAATGCATTTGCAATTTAGAATTTATAGCTATAAACGACAAATATATATATATATATAAAAAAAAAAAAAATATATATATATATATATAAAATTTTAACAAACAAATATTAGGCTCTCAACCTATATGGATATGATTATGACATGATATTGATATGAATATGGATATGATATATGTATATCTATATATATGAATGTATATGTACGGACAATATAAATGAAAATTCTATAGATGTTTCCCTTTGAACAAAACTTTTGGTAGAATTTCCGATGATAAATCAAGCAAAAATATAATGAAAAAAAAAAGCAAAGCAAAAAAAAAAGACAAAGCAAAACAAAAAATAAATGAAAAACCATTAAGCTCAGGTTATATAAATGAAAATTAAAAAAAAAAAAATAAAATAAAACCAAAATGAAAGCAAAACGAAAATGATAAGCATGTAAAAAAAATACTTTTCAATATATGCATTAACAAAAAAAGGTTAAAAACAAAATGAGTAAAACGTTTAACATGTTTAACAAAAAGGCTGTTTGTAGAAATTGTGACACAGTAAAATGAAATGAAATTTTCCAATGAAGAAAATTTTCCTCTCCTCCCTTCAGCCCCACCCATTTGAAAAATATATAGAAGATTCTTTAATCATATTAAAAAAAAAAAAAAAAAAACAACAAAAACAAAAAAACAATGATATGAAAATTTCATCTAAAATTGATTGCTTTGTGCACTAAGCTTATGTAAATACATTAACCAACAAAAAGATAGAAAACCAGGATGAAGATGAACAACAACAAAATTACTATAACTAAGCAACTTAAAGAAAATTATTCGTAGAAAATGATGATGAACTTTGTGATTTGCTTCTCATTGATATTGCCGCCAGAAATAGATCGAAAAATAATGATAAATTGTAGAATTCTCTTTCACATACACACACACACACACACACAATGTAGTTAACAATTAATCTAAAACAAATGCAAAAACGAAAGAATATATAAAAATTAATCATTAACACAAAAAAAAAAAAGAAAAGAAAATGAGAAAACAAACAAGTGACAAAGGCAACAAGCTTAATCGATTTACATTATATATTATATGCGCATATTATGTACATATATAACAAGATTGGTCAATGGGTAAAAAAAGTTCAAAGGTTTTAAAGGTCCCAAGGCTTTTTCTAACACTTTTCGCGTTTAACTCAGGCTACTCCTTTTCAAGCAGATCGGTAAAGTTGTTAATAATACTGCTGAATTTTGATATTTTAAAAACTTAATGATAATTTGAATTAAAATCTCTAAGCGTTCGTAAAAAGTTTCGATCTCAAATATTCTCAAAATCTAAATGATAATTGAATAGAGCATAGTGAAAGCGTAAAAGTAGAATATTCACTTTTAATTTTTAATACACAATCTCTCTGGACCTGTTGGCCGATCAGTATATGGAATACTTTTTTTTGCTAAATGTTGTAAAGATAAACAAAAATACTAACAAAAACTAATAAGTATTATTGAGAAATATTTGTGTAGGCACTTTGGCAAATGAAGTAAAAACAAAATAATATAAAACTGGAAAATATTTCCTTTCTACACCAAGCACAAATTTGGTTTCCCCTCGCCAGAAATTCCTTCGAATAAAAAAGATCAAGGATAATGAAACCTAAAACTGTATATATGTAATTATATATATTAAAATCTACTCACCATATATATAAATATATATGTATTAACCACATGATAAACCAAAACCTAATGACAAATACTCTACTTCTTTGTGTAGTGGAACAAAATTGGTCCTGCAAATGATTGCAAAAGTTGTACATTTAACAAAATGAAGAAAAATTCAAACGAAAAAGTTAAGGACGAAGGAAATTTGAAAATGAAAATAAACAATTTTTTTGTCAACAAACAAATTAATAAACAACTAACACACATTTAACACACATACTAACCCCATTGTATTAACTAAAGAGACAACAAGCATTAGACTTACTACAAGAACAAATAAAATTATAAAGTAATACTAAAAGAAACGACAAGAAATTTCAAAACAAAAGGATGACAGTAAAAAATGCTTTCAAACTAAATAAAGTTCTTTGGAATTAACAATGCAAAAAAAAAAAACAAAAAAAAAAGATACGAAAACAAAAAAAAAAGTATGTAAATTTGAGTTTTTAATGGATGTCCTGGTTGGGTTCTACCCTTTACATATACAACACAAATTAGGGCGCAAAAAATGAAAAGAAACTACCTTTCCTAAGCTATAACTCCGCAGGATTGCGTCCGATTTTCGCCGGAATGTTTTTTTTCGACTCTCCATGAGATTAACCATCGATCTGCATTCAAGGATTTTCGAAATTCGTTGGAAAATTTTTCATCAATTTTTGTAAGGGGGTTAGTCGACAAAAATGAGAAAAAATCAGAAAAGTCCTTGTAACTCGGCCATTTTAAGGACGATTTGGATGTCCTTTGACCAGAAGGTAGTCCTAATTGATTAGCGTTTTTTGGCATTCCTGGATCCTGGAAAGTCCTTTAAACAGCCGAGAAAAAAGGACTTTTTTCTACAGAGAAAATTGCGTATATCTCACGAATCCTTGGAAGGATCCGGACGAAAGTGGTGCCAAAAAAATCTAATTAACAAGGACTATCTTCAGTGCAAAGGATGTCCTTATAGTCCTGCCCGGAGCTGAGATATCAAGGATTTTGTGTTTTTGCCCAATTTTCTGAGCGTCCTGAGTTGAGCTTTGTCAAGTTTTTGTAGCATGCTTTTAAGGGCAGTTGAGGTTGAGTTGAGTTGATTTTTCAGTTTGAAAAATCCGCTGAAATACCAGGCGAACAGAAATGGGCAGGAGGTGGATTTTAATTTTTTTTTTGCCAAATTCCCTTTTATGTGGCATACTTATGGGGGCCAATTTGAACTATTTTGCTGACAAAATTTAGTATGAAAAATCCACTGAAATACCAGGCGAACAGAAATAAGCAGGAGGTAGATGATTTTTTTTTTTTATTTGCGAATTCCCTTTTTTGTGGCATACTTTGGGGGGGGCGAAAATCAAAACGACAAATCTAATTAAATAGATTTTTATAGCATGCTTCCGGTCGTAATTTGAGCTAAATAAAAATACATCAGTTTAAATTTTTTTAAATATATAAAATACAGTATATTTTTAACTTCTTATACTATAACTCATAGTTCCGTATATGGCTTAAATCGAAAAATTTACCCATTTATTTTTATTTCTTTTCATTTGGGTTTTTTTGTTTGTTTTTTGAGTTAGGTCAAAAAAATGCTAGGAATTATTATTCCATATAACTAAGGGTATTTAATTGGTTCTGCATCAGTCTTAATTAACATATGTATTTAAAAATGCCTTTTCTGTTTCAGTTGAACATTATATACACATATTGTATATGTATAAACGTAAGTATGTACGTTGCGGATGAACGAAAATATTTATACTCTTGTGTATAAATATACTAACTTATATATATGTATACATATATATATATATATAAAGTAAAAGTAATGAGAATACTTAATAGCTAATGCCTATAGTTAGTCCTTTTTGCCATAGATACTATAACTTTTCTCCACAAAAATCTGTATGGAACGCTTAACATCCTGTTTATGTGGTTCCGGCAATTGCTCCAACTTAGGTAGAATTTTCATCAGGAAACGAAAATCTGGCGATAAATTGATATTAGTTTCCATATCATTGGAGGCCAATTGATCCTCTTTTCCAGCTGGCAAAATGGATACGCTGTGGGGCGTCGATGCTGGATTAAAGGTTTGATTCGATGACTGTTGCACTTTAATAAAATTGGTTGGATTCTTTTTAGGTGGCAATGTTATCGGAGATTTTTGTGCAATTAATGATGATGATGTGATTACTGATTGTGCTGGTTCTATTTGTGGCTGTTGATGCTGTTGTTGCTGCTGCGTCTGCTGTTGCATCTGTTGATGTTCTTTTGTCTGTATACGATGGAGTATCTCTGGTAGAAGTTTCTCCAATTTCTGGCTAAGATTATTGGACTGGCCACCATTCTGCTGTTTATCGGTCATAATCATTAATTTCTTTGATTGACCATCCTTTTCCTGTTCCACAACAACGAACATTTTACGTTTCTTTACCTGACCATTTGATAATAAATCTTGCGAATTTCGATTTGTAGTCTTCTCATCAAATTTTTCAGTTATAACATAAAGTTTACGCTTTCGACCATTTTCCAAATTCTCTGAGGAGGAGGCCTCATAATCGGAATTTATCGACTGAACATCGCTAGATGCCGACGAACATATCGAATGTGATCGTTGGGGTGGCAACAGAGGAGGAGGTGGTGGTGGAGGAACTGTAACCGATGATGGTAATGTTATTGTTGTTACCGAATTCTTTTTTATCATTTGATGCTTTTGCTGATTAACCTCAATGGGAGTCTGTAAGAAAAATAAAATTAATAATTATTAATGTTAAGATTATTGCATTTTTGTTATGTAAATTTTAAATGAATTTAATAAACTAAACGATTTCTTTCACATAAATCTATAAATTTGTTTCTCAAATTAGATGCAATTAGTAATGAACTAATCTAATCTGACAGTAGTCAGACATATATATGTCTATATATACATATAATCAACACGATCCAGCAGAGGCAGATGTAGATGCAGATGCAGATACCAACATTTCTTACACAAAGTATTTTTTATATAAAGACACTATTATTATACATTATTTAATGCTGCAAATGCTGTTCGATTGATATACACATCGATAGATATATTATATATAAATATCATATATACGCTTTTTGGTTAAATGTTTATAGATATCCTACCTCAACTAGTTCTATAGTTGTGGCATCATCCATTAAAGGTTTCCCAGTTCCTATCCCATTGATGATCGTAGTTGTTGTGGTTGCTGTTACTGATTGTGCTGGTGCTGCTGGTGTTGTTGTCGCTGCAGCTGCTGCTGTTCCATTTCCATTGTTACTATTGAATTGCTGCTTCGTCTTACGCAGCGGCGTCATTTTGATGCGCGTTCTGGCCATGACCTGAACCTGGCTTTGGCTTTGGCTCTGCCTCTTGTTTTGGCTGTGGTTCTTGTTTTGCCTTGCTGTTGCTGTTGTTGTTGTTGTTGTTGTTATTGCTTTTCTTGTTGTTCTTGCTGTTTCTGTTCTTGCTTGTGGATTGTAAAAATGTCTATGGCAGATGCGCAGCTTGTGTAGACCGCCAAGTTTTGTTAGCAATTGATCGCTGATGCGAAAATATCGCAGCCAATGATTGCACCTAAAATGCATAAACAACAAAAACAAAACAAATACACACGCACACACACAAATTAAGTAAGGAAAAATTAAATAAACAAAAAAAAATATATATAGATATACATATGTACATATATATAAAAATGCAAGCTTAACTTTTTTTCTTTAATTCGTGTTGCAATAAATAAATGAGAAGCTTTTAATGTTAAGAACCTAATCTATATATACAATATTTTATTGATTTAGTCTCCTCTCCGACTTGCGATCGCTTCGGTAGTTCTTTGTTTACTGACCAACATAAAATACAAAAAAAAACAAAAAAAAAAACAAAAAAAAAACGGAATACGGCAAAAACTACAAACTGCATTGAAGTCTCTGCAGTTCTTTTGGGGGGCTTTTCCTTTTGTATGCAGCAGCGGCAACGGCTGCGGCAGCTTTAAAATTAGATCCCAATGCGTGGCTCTCTCTTGCTATTGGTCCCATACACACGAACACACACACACACACACACACACACACACACACTCTCCAGTAAAAGTTTGCATTTAGTGCAAAAATAAAAGCTTTTCGCTCACATTTATATACATATACTGTTAAGATTTGTGTGCATGTGTGTGAGTTGAACTTTTTCTCTCATTCTTCTGCTCTCTTTTAGTAGCTCTCGGTCTCTCTCTCCCTGTCTCTTTTAGCAACGGAAGTTTTGTTCCATGCCGGCAACAGCAAAACACTAATGCAGCTTTAACTTTAACTTCCACATCCATTTGCCCTCCCCCCTCTTCCACGTTCTCACACAATTGCCCCTTTCGTATGACAAGAGGAAGGGGGATACTAGACAAAGTTAACAAGTCAGGGCAATTAAGGTGGACCACAATTATATAATACTATGAGGCGATATATGTAGTTATATCATTATATCTTTTATGTTTTTCTCTTTTTTTAAAATATAATTTTTAACTAACAAGTACATACAAATATGTACTAGTCTATAAAAATTGAATTTTTTTAATATATATTGAATAACTTTTTTAATGCTCCACTCTAAACTCCAACAGCAGAAATATGAAAAGGAAAAGCCAAAGCAAAGTAAAGCAAAAACAACTTCACGGCCAGCGTCAGAGGAGCCCTTTACACACAATTTCCCAATAGAGAGACAGAGAGAGAGAGAGAGCGAGCATGTATAAAAATAAACCAATGAGAGGGAATCTCTTTTTCTACCTTGCCCAAACCTCCCCCCCTCGTCTTCTCCATCTAGTCGCCCACATCATCATCATCATCATCAGCGGCAGCAGCAGCATAATTGCAATACATATGCAATGCAATGCAATGCTGGCATTGAAATTTACATACCCTGTAGCCAGCAAACGAATGGGTATTTAAGGATAATCAAAATATCGCAATATAAACATATTATATTTATCATTAGCCGATCTTAGCGAAGTCCATTGAGCCATACTTTTGTGTACTTTTGTTAAATTCAGTTAGGAAAATCATTTGTAAAATTGCTTTTAATGTCTGCCTACTATTTTACTTAATACAGGGTATCTCAATGTCAACACCATGACCGAAAGTATGAAATTTTTGTTCTATGAAATTCATGCGGGAGCCAAGTGAACGAAGAAGTTCAATAACCTATGCGAGAAGAACACAGACGGGCTAACAGAAAGAAGGAAGAATTAAATCTTAAAGCTCAAGCTTCTTATTGGCGCAAGGAAAGCTTAGTTTTCAGATCATAAACTGGTTTCAATATTTGAAAAAAATATATACATACATATGTATGTACATATATATATACAAAAATCAAATGTAAATGTGGACTTACCGATTTAGATCATGAACTGGAAAACGACGCAAATCCGATGGCTTGGCATCTGCACAGCCCATTAGGCAAGTCCTGGAGGAAGACAAGGACACTGGATGTGGCGGCAATTTCGCACTCGAGGATGTGGAAGCATTGGGATGCAATGACATAACTTGGCTTATAAGCAATTTGTTCATTACGAGTCTGTAGTTGGGAAATGTAATTAACACATCAATTAATGCAATATTAAATATTTCAAAATTTTTATGTATTTACAAACATTTTATTAAGTATACGATATAGTCAGAGCTTAATAAACCATCAAGTAAATTGAATGAAAGTAATTATAATCGAAAGCTTTTTTGTTACTTTAACGCTATGAGCTTTACGCAAATGGAACAACAGCTGGCGTTGCATTTCGTTTAACTTGGAAATCAAAATGGGAAAGCTTTTAGTCAAGTGCACGCAATAAATAAGAAGCGACAATAAAACCAAAAAAGTAAAAAATAATATAAGCGGACCGAAAAGCTTTGATAGAACCAGAGCTTCTATACGAAACAATTGGAAACAAACAAAAAATTATGATAAACGTGATACAATTTTGATGATTTAACATTAAAGTCTTATCTACTTTACCTGTTGAACTTTCTTTCTATCAATCAGTATGCGCGTTGCACCTCTGTTCGAATGCCGGAAAGTTGAACAACCTTTTCGCTGTTGCCTTACCTTACTTTGTTCTTCCTGCAAGCAGGCACGCCGCCGCCACACGTGAGAATGTGCTTTTTATTGCGCTTTTCGCTTATTGCCTTCTATCTCGAGTGTTACAAGTTGAACTGATATTTCTTCTTAGGAGCTTTTGACATTGTGTTTAAGTGAGTAACTCTTTTTTGGTTATTTAGGGTAATATCAGTTATTTATAAACATTTAACGGGCCTTCCACCTACGTCACAGTCACTAAATTGACTGTCAAAAGTTTCTTAGATTCCTCCATTTGTAAAGTGCTTTTCTTTTTGTAAGCTTGGTTTTTTTCAAAAGCATTCTCTTCTCTGCTCTCTGTAGCTCTCTCCAGTTCTCTCTGAGCCCGAGAGCTTTGATGGATACAAGGGGTTGGCCTATTTTTAAAGAGATCTTTTTCTGTTGAGTTTTGACCAAAAAGCTTCAATGCCACAGGCTAAGCTTTTTATTTAGCCATTTGGATACAGTGAAGACAAACTGTGGAAGGCAAATTGAATTTTTCTTCTTATCTAAATCTTTGATCATAAATTATTGGAAATTCTTAATTAAAAGTGTTAAAAGTTTTTTCCATCAATTCATTTATATGCAGGTGTTAAGCTGCTTTTGCATTGAACATTTATTAAAATTTGTTGTCTGTTTAAATTTAAAAGCCAATTCAAATGTCATAAATAAAAATATATACATACGTATATAAATTTTTTTTTTAAAGCTGTCACATCGCTCAAAGTAATTTTTTCAATTTTTTTTCAATTTGTTTGCCAAGCAACCCAGCAGCAAACTGTCTGTCAATTACGATCAACATTTAGCATACCCTATACCCAACTGTCAAGTAAAAAAAAGGGTATATTAAAGTCGATAATACATATGTATGTGACAGTTATGCATAAACTATAAATAATTACATTATACAACTGCTTAGTTAACTGCAAGATAAGGTTATATATAGTTTTATATCTTAACGTTTTTTAATATTCTAAATCATAATATACATAGGCATGTATATACATACATACATATACATACATAGATAAAATGTTCAGTGCAAGATCTATTAGCTTAAGTCTTAATCTATATAAATGGATATGTACTTATTTATAAATCCAAAGCTCTATCAATCTGATTAGTTTTACCAAAAAAATATAAAAATTATATGAGAAAAGAGTACTAAAAAAAAACAAATACATACATAAGTGGAAAATATGAAATAAATTATGTAAATTAATATTAAAATTGAGATATTGATGTCATTCTAAGGTATCGTACAGTCGTCGTGCCAACTCAATGGATGGCACTTCTAGTTTTATCTTAGTAAAGTGTTAGGGGCAATTAAACATTGGTCACTGTTTATAGATGATTAGATTTTATGGGTCTACCGATCTGTGTTTCAATATTTTTCTTCTTTTTTGTTTTTGTCAAGAACATTTGTAAAAATAAAAGCAAAAAACGAAATTGGATCGATCTGACAATGAGCTGCAACTCAGCAATTTCAAATTGAGCTGAATGAGTTGTCGGACTTGAAAAGAAGTACATATATATATATATATATATAAGTGTGGCGATGCCAGACAGCGATAATTCAACATCATCATCATTATTTTATTATTGGTGTGTGGTCTTGTCCGACTGACTGACTGACTGAGTGACTGACTCTGACTGTAAGTGAGTGAGTGGACTGTCTTACTTACTACTGACTTGACTGCTGACTGGGTGGGTGACTGACTCTGCTGCTGACTGCTCGCCGACATCGCCAATGGGTTTAACAAGCAGCAGCAACAGCAGCAGCATTTGATTATGTGATTAGAATATTGACAACAATTAAGCGCATACAAATTGATTTATTTGTTATTGTATGTATATGTAAGTACATACATCCATAGATTCATAGATGAAAATTACTATATTTCCTTTAAGAAAATTCCATGGAATCGATGATGTTTATCTTGATTATCATCAGCAGCAGCTGCAAAAAAATTCTTGTCAGAAGTGGGATTCGAACCCACGCCTACAGAGTAGACTGCGACCTGAACGCAGCGCCTTAGACCACTCGGCCATCCTGACCGTGAGCAAATTGAACAAAAAAATCAAAATTGAAATCAACGAAATTGAAAGTATATAAAGACAAATTGAAAAGGTTCAGCAAGTTGACAGAAAATTACAAGTGGCTTGTAAAAAAAAAAAAATAAAATAATAATGAAGAAAAGGGGAGATAAAATGTACACTAATTATTTAACTTTATTATTGTGTGTGAATTAGATTGATATTCAGTTATATAAAATTATATTCAACTACATAAATAGATACATCCAAAAAAAATTTTTTTAATTCAGTTTTGAGAATTTTGTATATTATATTATTAATTATCTTTCATTTAAATTATTTAATTTGTAAAAAGATGAAAATCTATGCTCAAAAAAAAAAAATAAATTTTATATAAATAGGAAGAAAAAAATTTTTTTTAATATTTCGATGATTCTCTCGAATGTATCTTTTCAATTTTTACAAGTTGCAGGTGGAAACATGGTCAGGATGGCCGAGTGGTCTAAGGCGCTGCGTTCAGGTCGCAGTCTACTCTGTAGGCGTGGGTTCGAATCCCACTTCTGACAAGAATTATTTTGAACTTCTTTATCTTATTTTTGATGTTTTTCCTTTTTTTTTATTTTACATCATTTTAGAATGCAATACATATATATTTTTTTATAAATTCTTCAATTTTAGCTTAAATTTTTTCGTTCTCCTCTTATTAGTTTCGTTTTCTTTTAGTATTTCTAATACTTTAAGATTTAGGACCTTTTAATTTTCAGTTATATAAAATCAACGCTATAGAATTTTTCATTAGACGGGTACATAAGATACATTTCACATTAGTTAGCATATTCATTTTTATTCACATTTCTCAAACGTTTTTGTTAGTCAAGTTTGAAATCTTAAAATTAGTTTTATCTTTTTTTTATGAGTAGACAACGATGAACTTGAAAAAAGAAAAAAAAAACAAAATAGATTTGTCAGAAGTGGGATTCGAACCCACGCCTACAGAGTAGACTGCGACCTGAACGCAGCGCCTTAGACCACTCGGCCATCCTGACTGTCTGAAAAAGAGAAAATACGCGCCCGACCAGTGATCGGGGGTTGTCGCCATTATAAAGTATACGCCATGTCTAACATGTGTTGGACCAATCACAATCACACTTAACACTTTGAACTTGCCTCTGCACCTCTGACTCTGCCACTGCTGCCTACATGTTAAATTCTGGATAAATTATTGCATGTGGCGGCGCCCCAAAGGCAACGACAAATTGCATCTCTCTCTGTCTCTGTCTCTGTCTCTGTGGCAGCTACTGTCTCTCTCTGCATCTCTTTCACAAAAAAAAAAAAGGTGTGTACACACTGTCTTACTGACAAGGCTCGAAAATGTTTAGTCAGTCAGTAGATGAAAAATAATGATAATAATAATACTATACAACAACAAGAAATCAGGTCAACATCATATATCAAGCAAAATGACCGACCGACGATTGGCAAGTGTCACTTTTTATATTTATTTCGATTTATTATTATGCAAGTGACAGCAGATTAACCGAAAAAATTTTTCGTTTATATATGTATGAATGTGTATGTTTATGCAAAATAATTAAGTTATACAATAAACTAAACGTAAAATTTATAAAATTTATACACATACACACACACGCACACATGCATACAATAAAAAAAAAAGGAGAAAAAAAAAACGTTGACATTTCACACGCAGTTGAGGCAGCTGCAGCTGCATATACACAATGTGTGTGCGTGTGTGTGTGTGTGTGTGTGTGTGTGTTGTTGCAGTTGTTGCACTTGTTGTTTTTGTTGCTAGATCGCACGCACTTTCAATGCATTTCAATTAGTTGAAGTTGACGCTACGCTTGCTCCACTTTGACTTTGAGCCTCAAGTTGAGCATTCGTACGCTATAACTCCCAAAAAAAAAATTGAAAGGGTATATCCTGTTGATTGATAATTAATATAAGTATAATACATTTGAGAGAGATTCATATTATTAAGGATTCCTGATCCCTGAAAACTCCAGATATGATTATAACCAAAAGAAATATCAAATTTAAAATGTATTCAGAAACATAAACAAAACTCAATTTCTATTACAGGGTATTTTAAAGTTGAATAATTAAGCAATTACACACACTGTATTCTATGTGTTCAGGTTTTCTCTCTCTCTCTCTCTTTCTCATATTTATATCTTGATGGTAGACATTTGATAGGCATTTGTATATGTTAATCAGACAAAATAGAATATAAAAAACCAAGTTGAAAAAGTTAATTAAAGTTTAGACTTAAATTCTCATTAATTTATTTGTTATATATGTAAGTATTTCCACAGACATGTACCTTCAGCAATTTGAATGATGGCAATTCATAAATACAAATTTCATTATGATTAATGATCAGTGATCAGTGATCAGTGAACAACAAGAACTAGAACTTATCTGACCCATATTTTTATGCTCGGTTTTAATCAAATGCAGCATATATATATATACATATGTACATATAGCAGCAACTCGGTCGATTTTAAACGAAATAAAATAAAAATTAGCAAATTGCCCGAATGTCAATCAAGCGTCATCAATCAAAATTTATGCTTGCTGCCATTGTCACATTGATCACAATATAAATAAGTATAAATAATAAAAATAACAAATGGATAGACAAAATGCATACATACATATACATATATATGTAACGTTGAAACATTCATTGAAATAAATAAACTATGTATATATGTATGTATATGCTATTTGCTTTAGACCCAGCGGGTGGGTGCAGTTGCAGTTGCATTTAGAGTTTTCTGTTGGAGTTGGTCCACAATTTAGGTGCAGCCGAAACTTTTCTGTTCTGGAGGTTGTGTAAATTAACATAACAATAGGGGGGGAAATTAGTATTGGTATTGATATTATGTAGGTCAACCATAGAAAATATCAAAGTCAAATGTTAAATACATATGTTAAATACATATTCATATTGGTTCATGTAGGCCATTTAAGCCACAAATGAATGCAGAGGGAGGGAAAAAGTACCAGTAAAATAAGCACAAATATTTGAAATAGTTTCAAAACAAATTGAAACTGTGGAAAATAACAAAATTCAGGAATAGAAAGTAATATTAAATTTGGGCTTATGACAATTGCATACTCTCAATCAATATTTAAGGATTGAATTTCACCGACAAAGAAGCTTTTCGAAAATGTTTAAAAGCTATCCATACAATATCTGATCAATTTCAATTCAATTCATATTTCATATTTTCCAATTTTGTGTACAACAATTAAGTGTGAAGTATAAACACTTAAAGGACTTAAATCATTACTTGAAGAAAAAATGCATATCATAAAATATAATGAATCAGAAAATAACCAAAATATTATGTTGGATCAGATGTGCCGGAGATTTTATACCCTTACTGCTGGATAAGTCAACTAAATACATATATTAAAAATATAATTGTCGGATAATGTTAGGTAAGTTAAGGTAAGAATTATCGAATCATTCGAACTTTCTTTATAATCCATTTTAATGGGAAATTTGTTAATAATTTAAACGAATTGCTAAACTTAATGATCCCTATGCGGAAGGGCATATTGAAGAAAGACAAAACTCTGCCTCTCAATTGGTTTCAAATAAAGTTCCATCAGACAAGTCAATGCTCTCCTTCAAGTTCAAAGTCAAAAGATTGCTCCACCTAAAAATCAACAAACAAACAAATACAGGCACGGACAGACACACAGACACACAGACACACACACACACACACACATGCACATACTTATGTATATGGATATTGTACAGATGTACAATTTGAGATGCCACCAGTTGGCTGGAAGACACTTGGACAAAGCATTAATCAATTTCTGCATTGTCTTTTCAACTCTAATTGTTGTTGGTGGTTGTTTTTTTTTTTGGTTGTTGGTTTTTTGTTTTTTGTGGCGACACATTATACCAAATTTGAACAAAGTTAATTAACAAGTTTCATTGTTCCGCCAGGTCCATGTGTTTCCTTTTCATGGGGGCGTATACGTAATATGTATTGAAGAAAGCCAAGAAGAAAACGAGTTAAAAAAAAAAAAAAAAAAAAACAGACCGAAAACCGAAATGAAAAAAAATAACAAGTTTAATTAAAAATGCAAAAATAAAATTTTTTTTTTCTGAAAAATAATAAAACATAATTTGTGGATATATTTATGCATATTTTGTTGAATTGTTTTTCTCATTTTTGTGGTTGCACGTGCAACATTTAACACACTGACATCTGAGAGGCCTCCCTCTTCATCTGTCTCTCTCTCTCTCTCTCTCTCTCTCTCTCTCTGTCTGTCTCTCCCTTCTTATTAACGCTGACGCCTACGCCTTGAAAAGAAGAAGCCAACAACTTTAAGTAAGCCATGCCTCAAAATATATAAGATAGCACATTTTGAAAAGTTAACCAAAAATGTATTACCAACGTCAGAGTTCCATATGTATGTACATACATACATACATACATACAAATAAGGCTTTGTGATCGCCGTTATAAAACTTGAATAAGTAGAGGCAAAATGGACTCTTGATTCCAGTTTTATTAGAACTTCGATCTGTCATTAATTTTAACTTGCTTCTCACACATATCATTCAAGCTGATGACATACAATGAAAAGAGATGCAAAAAAATGTATTTTCGAAGTGAAACATGTAAATGATTATGGGATTTCTTGACTGATGACGTAGATCACGACGACGCATATCGTTGTCTTTTTTTCCCTTGTACCATGTGGGCAAGTAACGCAAATTACGCTCTCTCTCTGCCTTTGGCACTCATTCTCAAGTTCTCTTTTTCTCCCACACTCACGCACAGCAGACAAACAAAATACACACACATACAGACAGACCTGCTGACGATCGGTATGTTGTCGCTGCCGCTGCTGCTGCATTAAGCTTCAAGTAGCGTCGCAGTAAACAACTGAAAGCGCAACGCGACGGTTCGAGAAAATTTATTATTGTTTATTTCTGTGTGTGTTAGCGGAAAGTTACAGACGTAAAAAAAAAAAATTTTATAAGAACCGAAAAGCGAGACATATTTTCAACATTGAAGGAAAACATAGAAAGGAAAATGATTATCATAAATATATAAAAAGAAAAAAAAATATTTCGTATTCAAAAAGTGTTACAAAAAAAGTTTCTTTTGCAATTACGAAATCTTCAAGTGAAAAATAGTGTGTATATTTTTGTTGTTTTTTAAAAAGATTTTTTTTTTTTGTTTCTATAAATACAAATACAAATTTTGTGTATTTTTTTTTTTTTTTTTTTTTTTGTTACTTAAAAACGCATATGGCCGAGAAAGAATAGGAGAAAAAAAAGAGCGCATAAGCAGCAACTGAAACTGACGGGTTGATTGACTTAAAGGAATTTCAACGCCGCCTCCTCCAGCAATCCCCTACCCTGGCACCGTCCCAACCCCCACCACCATCGTCACCTCTTTCTTCAGCTTCTCCTTTTTCATCGCGACCACCCGCTCATTTTGTGTCCAGCTTCCGTTTTTGTTGGCAGGCCGCCGTTCAATTGCTATAGCCTCGTCTGCGTCTGCGTCTACGTCCGCGTCTACGTCTGCGTCTGCTTCAGCTTATCTGACGTTTCAGATTTTGACGACTTTTGCCGCCACAGCAGAATTATGAATAAATTTTTCTGTAAGTTGCAGCAGCAGATAAATCTTTTGCTCTCGCTGCCAATCGGCAATCAGCGCAATTTTTTTTCATCCTCCCCCTAACACTCCCTTCACTTCTAATATTTTCTTGTTATTATTATTATTATTATTGTGTGTTTATTTAAAATTTTTGTTGTTAAATCAAAGTCGAAAAATCAAATGCAAGGAAACTATTTAATTGCTTTGTAAAGTTTATGAAGAAAATTCCACACGTTAAGTGAATGCGCCAACCTTGAGAAATCCTCAAAAAAAAAAAAAAAAATGTGTGGGATGGGGGGGGGGGTTGGATATAATTAAATTTCCCTGCTATAACGGTATAGCAAATGTTATGTTCTTCATCCTATGTATGTATCCCCATTGGGGGGTCTATATAGGGTAACAAATCGAAATCAAATTGCCAGCCTGCTGTTACTCTTGATTTACCAAAACAAAAAAAAAAAAACTAACAGAATTTGTATGACACCCACACACACATACACATACACACACACACACATACACATTAGATTTGATTTTTAAACAAAAAACAATCTAATATGATTTTGAATTCTGAATTTCATTTGATTGAAGTTTGTGTTTTTGCACATGGTTTTTGTTTATGCCTATAAATATATATGCATGTTTATAAAACTAAAGAAAAAAATATCGTTGTAATAAATAACAAATGATAAATAAAAATAAAAAAGCCAAATCAAATAAACAAAACCACAACCTAAAAAAAAAAAAAAAAAACAGAAGTTAAAGAATAAAGAACGACGCGACGTGTACGCTCGCGCTTGTGTCCGAAGTGTGATTCAAACCCACGCCCACACCAAAAAAAATAGAACCTAGAAGGCAGTGTCTTAGACCACACGGCCATCCTGATTGGGAGTCCAAATGGAAAATTAAAAATAACAATTCGATTTTTTATTCAATCGAATGTGGATATAGTGGGCGTGGGCAAATTAATAAGAGATTTAAACGGTTTTAGACAAATCTATGGAAAAGCGGAAAATCTTTTGCGTTTAGAAAATATATGTATATACATAGATATATATTCTGTTTCGCATAAATTTAAATGTTAGCAACGCCTTTCTTTTAAATTGAGACCATTTCAAATTCAAATCAAATTGAATACTACATCTTTCTTTCAATTTCTTATCGTTTTATTTTATACGATATTTTCAATTTTTCAAAAACTTCTTTTCGAAACATATTTTTCTTATTTTCTATACATCCTCTTTTCCTTTAAGCGCTTAAAGATTTCCTTTTTTCAATGATCTACACTTTTCTTAAATTTTTTTCCTATGCTACATTTAAATGTTTATTTATAAATAAGTGTAATCAAGATTTAAATAAAGAAATAAATTTAAAGAGTTGCAATTGAATTTGATCGAATTTAATAGTTTTAAACTAGTTAAAAAGTGAACACATGAGCCAAGACTAAATATATTCACATTCGATATTGGTAATATTCAAAAACAATTTGAAATTAAAAGAAAACTTGTATGCAGTTGCTGAGGCCAAAGGTCAACCATAAATTTGACGCTTTCAAACTTCAATTTGAATGTCCAACATGATGGAAATAACAAATTACAGTGTGCTTAACAACTAAAGTATTAAAGCCAAGTTAAAAGTGGCAATTCACAAATATGTTTGCTTTTTGTCTCTCTCTCTCTCGCTCTCTTTCTCCCTCTCTCTCTCTCTCTCTCTCTCTTTCTCTAAAGTGTAATGTCGTCGGCTGACCACTGTTAAAGCGTAGCCGGTAAATTTTTATATTGGGAAAGGGAATTCTGTTACTGAAGGGTATATCTTATCTGTTGTTTTTATGCATGTTATTCCAATGTATGTATATAGTATAGTATCAAACGATTTTGTTATGGCTCGTGAGGCTATGGGGCAGCGTTGAGGGAAGAGACGAGGCATTAAAATGCATTAGGCGTGCCACGAAAAGGGCTTAAACAAATATTGTTGGTATTTTTAGGGTTTTTTTTTTTTTTTTTAGCATGATTTGTCGTACATTTTATAAGTCATTCATCATCTATGTTGCGACCATGAGAAAGTTTTATATAAACAATATATTTATACATATATACATAGGTATACATACATATATACATACATACATATATGTACATACATATATAGTATATACATAGATATAGTAATTTTTGGTAACATCAAATGATTTTTTTTTCTTTTATCATTGATGATATGGAAAACCTTGTGAACATTTCATGGATATATTTTGTTGACGTCAGATAAAATAACAAAAGCTACAATAATAAAAACAAAACTGACCCAGCCAAAATGGCATTGAGCTAATGGCCTATAAATCGGTGGAAATCAGAGAACAACTGAGAATTGCAAAAGAAGTACTATACTATATACATACATACATATATACAACAGAATATTGGCATCAACTCTCAATTGTGTCAATTTTTGCTTTGTTTTGAATTAAATGAAAATAAAGAAAAATGAGAATTGCGATTATAAATTATTTAATTGGTGTCAGTTTTATATTTCTACCTTATTTTGTTTTGCTTTCAATTTGATTTTCATTTTGTTATTTCGTTTTTTTATTTTTTATTTTTTGCCAATTTATTGTTGATATATATAAAATGACTTTTTGATGTATTAAAATTGCGCAATTGCCATTTGATTGACCCATTTACAAACGATTACGAATATAAATTAATTATTTATTACGACTTATCAAATTTTTTTAAATGAGACACAAAGACACAAGCTTTTCCGTTTGATTAGCAATTGAACTAGTAGCAAATACATAGACATGAGTAATAATACATATTAAGAAAAAAAAACCCGGACATGTAAGCCAACTACAAATTATATACTAAACTGGCGTTAAAAATGAAAATAATGTTTAGTTTCATTATTAAATATTTATGTATATTTAATTTGCTAATTTATGGCAAAACTTTGAAACAATAGTTTTTGTTTTTAATAACTGAGTTTAACGTAGACCCTCACTATTAACTTGGCAAAAAATGTAACTTCATTACACGTCGATCTTATGATCGAGTAAACGATGAAATTTTACCAATATGTACGTAACTATTATGAGTTTTAAACCCAAAGATAAATGCTTGACTACAGTTTGGAAAATTTCCGAAACATCTTGTCAAAACATTTCATTTATTTTCATTTCAATTTTTCCTACTTTCATATAAACAAATAATTAGCCAGAAAACCGAAAAAAATGCGCATTGCAAAAATTACTTCTATATATAAATCGGTGCTGTACATTGTTATATATATATATATATATATATATATACGTATATCGCATAAACAAAGTTGGTCCATGCTAATTTGATTTGGTTTTGCTTTCATTTCATTTCTCCCCTCATCAAGAAAATGTCATTTGAAACCAAAGATGAAAAAAAAAAAACTCATTAAATATCAGGCCAAAAACAGACCTCTCCTCCACTGTTAATGAGAAGGTTTGTGGATACGCCCCACTTAAAAAAAAAAAATAAACCTCCTCAAACTAACCGCAACGCCTTTATTTTGGCTTAAATTCAAGAATGCGGGTCTTGACCTCTTTTATTTTATAGTTGTGGTTCTGTGTGTGCATGTGTGTGTGTGTGTGTGTTACTGTGAAAATTCATAATGGTCAAAAAGACATACTTCTTTTGTGTAAATCTCTGCTTTTTATTCTTCTAACCTGTAAATCTAAAATGAATATCAGGGTATATTAGCACCTATAACACTTACATAAATTGTATATTGATAGTAAATAAGATATGCATACATAGTAGCTACTACTAAAGCAAATGTAAATGAATGAGGACGTTTATTATGCCAATAAATTAATTAGAGTTTCTTGGCAATGCAATAATACTAATATTTGGATCAAGAGTATCATAAAGTAGGCTCCTCTCTTTGATTCCATGAATATACATTTTTATGACTAATCCGCTTTAAGAGGCTTGGTCTTGTTATTGTTTTGTTGTTTATTTCAAAGGAAAGATAAGAGATTAATCTACGTCTCTCTCTCTCTCTCTCTCTCTCTCTCTCCCTCTCTGTGGTTGTGTTCAACAAATTTGTCGGCTTTTGTTTGAAAAGTAAAGCAGCAGATCGAATCAATTTAATTTGCCATTTATATTGTTAGAAAAGAGCAAGACTTGTTATTTAACTCTCAATTAGTTTCGGTATCACAAATTGATGTTTAACAAATTAACGAAATACGGCAAACACTAACAAACATACACACACACACACACACACACACAATAATTCACTTTTCATTATTACTTCAAGTCATCAGATTTAATTAAATAATTTGCATAAATCAATGTAATGTTACCTACAACATAACAAGCAAAAAAAAAAGCTCTTTCGCTCAGATTGCTTGTATTTGTATTTTGACACTGAGGCAAAAATAGTCAGGATGGCCGAGTGGTCTAAGGCGCTGCGTTCAGGTCGCAGTCTACTCTGTAGGCGTGGGTTCGAATCCCACTTCTGACAAGATATTTTCCTTCTTTTTTAAATATTCCTTTTTTTTTTATTTAATATAAATTAATCTGTATGCCTTTGTGTAAAGTATTTGATTACAGCTAACAATTAAATTACATTATTTAATTATTTCATTAAAAGAAATGTTTATATAAAAAACATATAGCGATATTATTAACATGAAACCCCAAGTTTAAGGCGTAGCGAAGGTTAAAAAATATTTTATTCTCAAAAAAAATATTTATGAAAATAAAAAATAAAATTATATTGAAATATGTTGAAAAAAAATCTTGTCAGAAGTGGGATTCGAACCCACGCCTACAGAGTAGACTGCGACCTGAACGCAGCGCCTTAGACCACTCGGCCATCCTGACTGTTAGCGCCAGCGCGTCAAAGAGCACATACAACAAACAGCTGGCAATTACACAATACAAATGAACAGAAAATATATAAATTAAAAATATGATAAATAAGTAGTACAATTAAAACTAAATACCAATTAGGAAAAGAATTCAATCAAATATATATGTATTTTATTAGGTATTTCGGAAATGTATGTACTGATTTAGTGTCCATAGATAATAATTATAGCTCTTAATAGTTGAAACATTAACATCCGATTGACTTTCTGCTCCTTGTAGAGCTTCGTGTGAGATGTTACTATTTTCTCGAAAATATCTAAACGTTCCAGTGTGCATAGTCTCAAACTGACAACACGTCGTATGGTCAACATATTTTTGGCCAATTCGCGAAAATCTTTAACGAATCGCTCTAATGATTCATTACTTTTGTCAGCGGCCAATAATTCATATTTGCCAAAAAGTAGATTTATATTTCTATCGGTTATAAAGTTTAACATAATCTCATCCCAAGCAGATTGTATATATGGCTCGTGCAAGTTTAATAAACGCCAAGCATTTGGTTCATTGATAAAGAGAAAATTTTTGAACAAGGATATGGTTTTCTTGGACTGTGAAAATAGTTTTAAAACATTTTGACTTATTATATTGTTGCGTAGTAAAACGAATTTCAATGGGAAATTTGTCAATTTTGGCATTTCCGATATCAATAGATTAGCCAAAATTTCGCATACAAAATGCGAAAGATTTTTGATTTTGGCATCTTCAATTATACCAAAAAAGAGTATATAGTGAAAATGACGTGCAATTCCACAAAGACTAAAGATTAGGGCACTAAATTTTCGATGGATCGGTATCAAATCAAAGGCGAGAAAGCATTCATTGTCCAATTTATCAATATTACCGCGCTCGAATATATATGAAGTACGTTTCAAATATTTATTGTCCTTATTTTTATCCTCAAGTTTTTCATTGTAAAAGCGATCATAACATCTTTCACGATCTCGATCGTTCAGTTCTAGGAATGAGTGTAAATTTTCGATTTTAAGACGTTCAACATCCATTTCTCGCTTAATACTATTTTTTGAAACTTATAAATTTAAATTTTTATTTTGTTTTTTAGTTTTTAGTTTTAAACAAACCGAAATATTTATGATATTTATTTCACAGGCATTTTACAAATCAAATATTTCTATTTATGAAATGAATGAAAATACATAGTTCTGAATTTAATTCCTCTTCATTTGATATCTTTGTATATTTGGATATGATATATCCCTTCGAAGAATAAAGGTGATCGCATTTGTTAATATTGAAAATAAGTTGCCTCGATAAATCGTATTGATATTCTTATATTCCAAAATTAATACGACTTTAAGAAAATATTGAAAAACATATGTATTATAAAAAAAAATGCTTATCGGGGAACTTAATGAATTGCCAACAATATAACTACTATTACATATGTATGTACATCACATCACTTTTTTCTTTTATATTCCTATAAATATGTAGACATATTAATAAATTTTTATTCCTTCAAATTTTCATTTCCATTAACATATTTAAGATTTTTCAAATATTTTCGAAGTCGAAGTTTCTTCTTTCTCATTCTCATTTTGGCGACATTTTTGCCCTTGATCTCATCACCGAGGGGCATGGTTACGATGGAAAATTTGAGACACCACCATTGGAATTCTCCTTGGCTCATTATAACAAAAAATGTATGCCAATTTGATTTATTGATTGAGATTAATGTGCTTAGAAAGATCTTTTCAGATAGGCTGGAATAACGTGAGACATTCATAAAGAATCGATATTTGCGTGCTATATCGAAAGTTATCACATGTAGCATATACCAATTATAATGATGATCCATAAGGAAGGGACTTAGTTGAATCGATTTATATAGGGGAATATATAATTTCTTTGTCTTTTCATTCATGCTCATGATCTTAACTAAAAATGAAACTTTTTCAGTTACAAATCAAATTGCAGCAGTATCTATTACCTCCAATTAGTTAATAATTTTTCGGATTTGTTAAGTTTTTCTTCTTTTTTTTCATTCAACAGAAACGTAGTAGATTAATGAATTTCTTTTCTGTGCCTGAGCAGAAAAATCAAGGCCAACTGAGTCAATGTAATATGACACATATAACATTCAACTTGAACCTATCAACCTATAAGAATCAACTTGAAATGAAATCATTTATCATCCGTTTTACACCCCTTTTCAATTTCCAATAATTGCTCGAAAATCTTTTAACTAGAAATAATCGTTATGATTAATGTCAGGCATCTTTGCATAATTTGCATAATTGCAATTTATTGTAAAACCATGGGCAGGCACAAAAATAAATATTTTAAAAATTTCGTTATTTTTTCTTATTGAGTATTTATTTTATTTATATATATATATATATATTGTTTTTTTCTAGAAACTGAAAACTATTTAAGGTGAAGTTAAGGCCAACGGCTTTTCATTTCATTTGTGTCGTCTGTGTGTGTGTGTATTTTTGTTTTGTTTTGTGTTTTTTTTTTATATTTTTATTTATTCTTTTTTGAACATATGCAAATTATGCGCCGCTAGCACTTCAAAAGAAACTCTTATGAAAAACGCTTTGGCAACCCTGTCAATGGCTATTCTCCCTGCCTGCACATATATACATACATATGTATGTACATATGTATGTATGTATGTTCATGTACATGATACTCTCCATCAATCGGTTTGACAATCAATCAGAATCAGAGTTGAATTTTATTGACAGCATTGCTAATTAGTTGTCAAGTAAATGAAATGAATGCAAATTGTAAATGAAATTGAAATCACAGCAACTGTGCAGCAGCAGCGCAATCATCAAACGTTGCCAGCCAAATGGGTCAATTGTTATAAACAATTGATCAAAATATGTACATATGTATGTACATATGTATGTACATATATCTTTATCACATTGTTAAGCATAATGGTAGGAGAAGAGCCCTTAAAAGCCAACAATTGTTGCCTAATCAATATTGATAACTGTTGTTTCCCCCCTTCTAATCGTATAATAATCTTTTCCGAAAATTTGCTACGTAGATTAGAAAAAAAAAAAAAATTGTAAACTGATAACTGTTGTTCATAAATGTATCTCATATTCTTTCGTATATATGTATGTATTTTCATTATTTACTTGCACTTTACTCATTTTTTGATATGCATTTCACTTGCATCACATACTAAATAAGTAATATTCTTAAAATTATGTTATTTAGTTTATCGGGTGGGTGTTTCTATATTAGTAACATACATATATGTTACGCTAAGTCTAAGCCTCTATTTTACGTTATCCTGTATGGGATTTAGCTATGAGTTTAATGCGTTATTTATGCAGATCAGCTAGATATATGTATGTATGTAAATAGTTATGATTTTCACACAATATTTCAAATTCAATAACTGCAATACATATGTATGTACATACATATGTACATATTGAACAAATCCTTTAGTTGTCTATCTAATTTTGATAATTTGTATATACCCCATTCATATAAAAGGTTAGTGGGTATAATAAATTTAGTCAGTTGAGTTCAAGGTTATATACAAGTTGATTCTAAGATTTCATTGTTATTATTTCCAAGTAATTTAACTAAAAATGGGTTTTTATTTCTTATTCTTGATTCTCTATAGTATGCTATATACATATATATATATATGTGTACATCTATTTATTACAGATTAAAACTTGCCTATTTATGGCGCTGAGACTCTGAGACTCTGACTCTGGCTCTGGCACTGGCTTTAGCTGAGAACCCACGCAAGTCACGAAAATTGAACGAATGCCGACACAGAGGCGATGCGATGCGATGTGAATTAAATTGAACGAAGACCGCGCCGACCACGTATAAAACGTTCACTTCAAGTTCATAAAACAAAAAAAAAAAAAAAAAAAAAAAACACAAAATAAAAACAATAAAAGAAAATACAATAAATTAAAAGTGCAAGAGAGAGGATTGAAGAAGGGGGATAGACCGACGTGTTCGGTTAAAGACATATACGACAGATAAGAAGAAGAGAAGAGTCAACGGCGAACGAAGTCGCAAAAGAAGAAGAAGAAGAAAAGGTGTTGGCTGCATTTTTTTTTTTTATTTTGTTCAGTTTCTTGCGACGGTGCAAAAAGTGGGTCAACCGAAGAAGAAGATTCACACGGTAAATCAGCACGTAGCAAGGAAATTAAATTTATAATATTTATTTTTTTTTCCTGCTTGACTCTTTTTTTTTTTTTTGTTTTTGTTTATACATGCATAAGTGTAAATTATGCAATTGCAAATTCATTGATAAAAACAACTGCACAACAACAACAACAAATAACAGCAGACAACGATTAACAACAACAACAACAACAACAACAACTACCGCAACAGACAACAACAGAGTGGAATAATAAAAAATTGAGTATACGCCGCCGGATCAGTTGCGATTCTCTTGTCTCTCTCTCTCTCTCTCCCTCCCTCTCGCTCTCTCGTGCGCGCTCTCTCTCTATCTCTCTTTGTTACTCTTTTTTGGGTCTCTTCATTATGAATTCACCACAGCTGGATCCCGTAAGTATTGAAATTACGTAACGATATAACGTAAGCAATTTTAGTTTTAATGGCGGTAAATTTAAAATAATATATCTTTCCCTCTCTTGCTCGACATTTTTAGCCCGCCCGACGGTTAGCCGCTAGACAAACTTTACGCCTGGCTATACCCAAACAACTGGGTGACTCCACTCTACAACATATTCAAAACAATCAACAATCTGGCAATAGTATCTATCGACACTCACCCTCACAATTGCCACCAGCACCGATGCTAAAAAGAACTACTAATTTATGTTCGGGGATACCGAAATCTGCCTCACCCTTGGAATCGCACAAATTACCCAATGTTACACCCATTAATACAAATACAACACCCTTGATCTATAATGGAACATCAGGTGGTGGTGGTGGTACAGCTGGATCCAGTTCATCATCATCAGCTAATTTTCTAAGTGTTCGCAAACCCAGCTTAACACTCAATTCATCCGATATACGGAATAACAATGATCTATTCGCATTTGCCAAGGATATGTCACCAGCCTTGGAATTAAATGGTAAACACAATATGATAATATTGACTATTAAATCTGAATCTGAATCTTTTTATAATTACAGATCATACACATTCTCCCATGTTTACGGATATATCATCGGTTAGTGGTTCACCAACATCTGGATCATCAACACAACATCATCAGCAATTGGGCAGACTATTCAGCTTAAGTCCTTCCAATATGAGAAGCTACAGCAATGTAAGTACATTTTCAAAAATTTCACAAATTTGGAAAGGAAAAACAAGCAATATGAAATTGATTATTCAATTTCAATTCATTCGATTTAGAATGATAAATATTAAAATATGATCATTTTTGATTTAATATATGATTTTGCAATAATTAAACAAAAAAAAAAAAGCAAAAACCTGTGCCTGTAGTTAAGACACGAATATATATTATGATATACATATATTAAACCGTTCCTACTAAAAATTCTCTACATACTAAAGTCAAAGACTCATGAAGAAGATGGGAATCCATGGAAATCTATGAAAATTTTCTTCTAAAAGAAATCGTATGGAAAACGATAAATTAGGTATTGAAATTAAATTTAAACTCTTATATCTTATCTTTATTCTTTTAATGTAACTCAGTATATGATGGAGGCTATAACTTTTCAAATATATACATATGTATTTAGATCGTAAAAACTTACTGAAAAGGAACCAGTTCCATTTAAATGAGTGTAAATATACAACTCGAAGTTGTAATTCTTCACTCATTTAATGTCGCCCATAATAATTATTACCCAGTTCTATTTTTAAACACAATTTCCCCCCAGTTCTCTGGCCACCAAAAAGGTCATGACTCAGTTTAAGCTCCTCTATGGCCCTATACATATTCTACTACTCTTTATACTCCTTTTCTGCATACTTTGCGTACAAATACGATTGTTGACCCACAACAAACAAAGTGAAAGCCGTGTAGTCAGAGCTTTCGAGCCTTCATTTATGACAACACATACATACATGCTGTATATACATATATATATATATATATATTCATACATGTATGTATATGTACATATATATATAGCATATAACTCACACCTATCTCGACTTCAGAAGTTTGGTTAAAGTGTCCAAACAGCGACTCCCGAGACCCTTTCGGGACACTCCCTTAACGACTTTCATAAAAACCGGCTATAGCTGGTTACCTTAACATTTGTTTGTTGCTTTTCTTGCTCAAATCCACGTAACGCAAATGGCTGGAAAATAGCGTCAACTTAATTAATAAATAACATTTAGCACGTTTTTCTCTGTAGTCAAATGAGCGAGCTGCGGGTGTAGTAAATAGGTGGTATGTATTTATATACCTACATACCTACTACATATACATACATATATATATATCTATATATATATATATATATACAATACAATATGCAAAGTCGTTATGGCTATATGAATAATCAGTATTGGATGTTTTGATTTTTAGTATGGCCCGTGCGTCGTTCATTGTCCAATCGTTCATCGGTCACCGGTAACCTCAGCAGTTTTCATCGCTCCTTGTATACCCTATACACTTAGTTATATAGATATATTATATGTACATATAACCAAAATTTGTAATTATTTCTAGAATTCTAGAGATTAAAAAACCTGATCGAATGATAAATTCAGTCAACAACATTTTAATTAAAAAGAAAGGAGAAGCACAAAAAGAAAACAAATTACTAAATAAATAAAGCAAGCTATTACTTGCTTTGTTGACCCATTTTCCAATTTAGAAACAGATTATCAATAACCAATACTATATTTACTTGTTATAAACTTCTAAAAACTTCTAAAAAAAAAAGGGGAACTTTTTTATCATGTTAATTATCAGTATAATTTATTATGGCTACCTACTATATGGATTTCTAATGTAATATTCTTGATATAATCTATAATTTAAATTGTAACTTTTTTGATCGACACATCAAGAACTTAAGAGCTTTATAATTATTGAAAAAAAAAAAAAACTATAGAACTTACTGATAACCAAAGGGAAGGGAGGTGATATCAAAAATAAAAATCTGAAAAAAAAACACTTCTTGGTAAATAAAGTTTCATAAGTTATGAAAAGTTTCTCAAACAAAAATTAGATTAGGAAGTACTTAAAGCATTACTAAATACATACATATTTATTGTTAGGTATATTATTCCTTTTTTTTTTACAAATGCAATATATGTATAACTTAACTTGGTTTAACTTGTTTCCCCTGGGAATATTTTAGAATTCTTTCAACCTTTATTAAAGAAGCTTCTTTCAATTTTTTACTCCCTTCGAAAATTATAACTACAAGATCAATTGTAAAGACTATAATCAATTTTCTAAGAAAGGGTATTTAAGACAGTGCAAATAGAAATAGCTAATATATAGAAATTTCCTGATTCGGTTCTTTACTTCTTGATAAGCTCTTCAATCGTACAAGGCAAAAAGAACAGAAAAAAAAATGCTAAAGAAAGAAATATGAAGAACGTGAGCGCAAAAAAAAAAACATTAGTATAGAACATAATTATTAACTCTGTTCTTCAACCAAAGAGAGAAAGAGTGATGAAAACGAGAGAGACAGAGAGAGAGAGAGAGAAAATTACTAAATCGATTAGTACACAAAGAAATTAACTTAGCGATTCTAAGTACCCTTCATACCATAGAATGAGTATATATATGTATATATATCAAGAAAATATTTTACAATCGTACGTACTGTACATTTTCTTGATCAGTATTAATAATTACATATATCAAATTCAGGTCTATTTACCTGTGCTATCAATCTGTCTGTCTATCTGTCTGTCTGTCTGTCTGTCAGTGGATCATCGCATCAGCATAAATAATCTTAATGGTCATTAATAAATGAAATTGATCTAGCCATGTCTATCTACTTATTGATTATAATGTTTAACTGTCAGTTTATAATTTTATACTATTATCTGTTCATTTGCATGGAAGCGTAGAAGTATAGCCAAAATTGGCATAGGAATATTATACATACATATGTACATATGTACATCTTCAATATAGACAGACATATGTTCTTGAACATCATTCTCCTATTGATCGATTGAGGTTTTATCTAAATGTATATGTATGTATATATATATCTGTTTGTACATTATTCCTTTTATTTATGTATATAAAAAAACTAAATTTAGAATTCAGAATCGCTTGTTACTAACCGAAAATAAACATACAAAAAAAAAGCTGACAGAAATATATGTACATATTTTTAAAATACTTAAGTTAGACTTTAACTTTGGGGATAGGGTACATCAAATTCGTAGCCCTGCCTTTTTTCAAGGCTTTAAGCATGGCCAAAAGAGAATTAGAGGTAGGGTATAGGTAAAGTAGCGGATTGAGGAAAGGTAACTATTGAAATACAAATAAAACAAAACGCGACGATGATGACGATAATGACGATAATGACGATGATGATGATGATGATGATGACGCCGGGTTTTAGGTTTGGACGCCGAATTTTTGTTAGGTATAAAGCTCGCCAGCCCCAATGAAGCAACCAGTCAAGCAGAAGCAGAAGCAGAAAAGGGGAGAAACACAGATACAAGCAAACAAATAAATAAACACACTCTCGCTCGCGCGCACACACACACACACACACACACACACATACTAAACGCGCACACACATAGAAATGAAAGCTACTTATAAACTGACAACTGTTTTTTTTTTTTTTTTTTTTTTATTATTGTACGGCATTTTGTGGTTTTCGAAAGAATTCCATTTTCAGTATTTGCTGAATTGAGATGCGCGCCGGTTGGGCCACAATTCTCCCCCAGTCAAAAGATATAGTATACAATATACATATGTATAATCAAAAAATATATACAATATATAAATATTAGAAAACTGTAAAGTCAAGCAAATTGTTGTGTGTATACAAAATTGTTGATATATTGTTGAATGTTGTATGCAAATTTTATAATGTGAATCGGTTATTTGTTGTTGTTTAATGTTTTTTTTTGGATCAATCCAATGTTAAGTCATGGGCAATCGTTTGAGTGGCTTGTGGTGTAAAAAAACAACAACATTAAATATTACTAATAACGAGAAGCAACAACAACAACAGCAGCAACAACAACAACAGCGACAAGAACCATTCGAATCGAGCGATAAAAGTATTTGTAACCATAATAAATCACTTAGAAGGAAATCAGGTGGAACTTTTAGCGGTGGAGTTGGTTTTGGCACCTTTCGTTTTGGTAGCGCTCGTCGTTTATCTTTAACAAATTGCGCCTCCAAAGATAAAAAAACGCTGGCTCCAGCAGCAGCAGCAACAACAGCAACAACGCCAATAACAACAACTACAACAACAACAACAATAACAAGTGAATTACCAGAAATATTGAATGGTATTTCAATTGTAGAGCAAACATATCAACAAGCATTAGAAGAAGATTCATCTAATTTGAAACCAGAAATGAAAGTTAATGCTCAACTGCCCATTGTCAAGGTGAGTTAATAACAACCATAACCACCTCCCCTCAAACCACCACACCCTCCTACCACTTACCACATAATTAAGCCCACCCCTCACTCCCTCACACAACTATTGTTGTTGTTTTTTTTTTTTTTAGAAAATTCCTTTGACAATTATGTCATTTGTTTGTTATTTTTTACACTCAAAGAAAAGCTACGATTTATAACAAATTGATTGTGTCCAATCATGTGTGTGTGTGTGTAAAATAGATTTTTCCAACTTCAAGAATGCTTTGCTTAATTTAAGAAACTATTAAATAGTATATATGTATTTAATTGTATATATACACATATATATATAAAATCATTCTAATAAATCAAATAAAATAATAATAAAAAAATTACATTTCCACGGTAAAGATCGATACAAAATTCACATATGTATAGTAGACCATAGGGAATATCTATATATTAATGAACAAAATTATTCATTCATTAATTAAATAAATTATATATAAATTGAAAAACATTTTGATGACTTTGATGATTTTTATCATAACCTTGAAACATAATCCATAAAAATAAGTGTGATCAAAATAATGAATATATTTGTGTGTAATCTTACATAGATTTAAATTCAATCCTTACATTTAATAAAATATTTACTAATTAAATAACAATTCAACAAATTTCTTTCAGTGTAGTCGCTTTGAATTTGTACAGCATAGAGTTCATATCATCTAAGCTTTAATTATTTTGATTATATCTGTCTGTGCGCTTTATAGAGAAGTTCATGGACAGTAAGACGAATTTTTAAGGTCAAATATTAGATATATATATGTACAGCTCTCTCTCTATATATATATATTTATTTATTTATATTCACTATTGCTGTTGGTTGGATTGTATTTCGATTGGGTCATTAGCTTGAAATTGATAAGGTGTAAAGGCGGATGCTTGTTAGGTGTCAATTCCGCTTTATTTGCGATTAGGTAAATAAACTTGAAAACAAATTTATGACTAATTTGTAATTGAAATGAGTTATGATCTATGTATGTGAAATGATACAAACAATTTGTTTTTTATGCCAAAAATTAACCAATAGATATTAATATTATAATAGATTAGGATAGAACAATAACTCTATAGAAGGTATACACTGTAAGTATACTTTTTTATGCAAATCTATAACTATTTATGTGACCTAAACAGATTAAGTTAAAATTAGAATCTGAAAAGATTTTTCTTTACACAAACATTTTCGTTCAAAATTTCAAAGTTTCACAATTATACATATATACATATAAATATATACATATATGTATTTCATCCAAGTTGATCTGATCAAATTTGTTGATATTTATGTAGATATTATACTACACTTTTTCAAGGCTATAACTCAAGTATTCGTTGATCGACTCAGCTAATTCTTTACATATACCAATATGTATGTATATATAAACATTTACTATATCATTCCGGAAATGCCTTTCTCTACCTGTAAATAAAAAAAAAACTACTCAAATAATGATCTAACATAAACTATATATAGATATAGGTAGTTAAATAAAATTCATTTGAGTATATAGGATATAAAATTTTTTTTTAATATTTTCAATTTTTAACATCAAAATTATGTATTTAAATTTTTGAAAATATTTCAAAATTATTTAATACATTTATTTTAAAAATTTGACAGATAATTTATGTGATTTCGATAAGAATTTCTTTGGATCTTCTGACCCAATTTCAAAATATCAATAATCATTAATCATATATCTATATAAGTATATATACATACATATGTACATATACATAAATGATATAAAAACGTGTTAAGCACGCTTTGCACATAAATCTCTGGGCAATGTAATGGACGGATGGGGAAGGGGGGGGGGGAGGGATTGAGTAGGGTTGAAACAAAGTAGAAAGAAAATGCATAAAAATCAATTACGCATGAAAATTTGTAACAAATGATCAACATGATCACGATTCTATTATATATACACACATATACATATATTCATGATGATAAAGGTTTAGGGCGTGGATATTTATATATATGTATGTATATAGAATGATATGCCCACGGGCCAATTATGACTGATTCTATGCTTGTACGTCTGGTATATATGTGTGTGTATATACGTAAGAAGAGTATATCAATTTATTGCTGGTTAGATGAAGGCTTAAATGATGACTCACAGCGAGGTTTCTCAGACACGAGGCGAAATCAACATTTTCTTTTATTTTTTTTTTCTTGTTATTTCGCATTGCATTTTATTTTGATTTGCCACTTGATATACCACCATGTGAATGAGTGTGAGATGACTCACAGCCAGGCAGCGTTTTAGGCGAAAGTCATTGATGAGAGAGTTAAGCTGCTGGTCGACACAATCTACCATATCATTTCAATATATGTACATATATATATCCATATATATTTGAAGATGGTCTGTGCATAACCAAATCAGTTTTGTCCAGATGACTCAGTTAAGAAAGTGGGGGGGAAGTAGGGGAAAGAAGTTAGCCCCAAAAGTAGGATCATCTTGGCTAGCAAACACAAATAGAAGAAGAAGAAATAAGAATAGAAACATCAAAAAGAATACCAAGTGACATGACTAAATGATCTTGATGAAAATTTCCCATTTTTGTTTGTTGTTTTTTTTTTATTTTTTTTTTTCTTGGCAAACAATTTGCAGAGATTTATGGGGGTTTAAAGAAATTTGAAAATATGATGGATTAGCTGCAAATCAGCACGAGGCAAATCGAATAGTAAATTTGAAATTTTTCTATACGGAATTTTGCTTTTATTTTGTTGGCCGTTTTGGTGTGTTATTATTATTATGTATTATTTCGTTTACATTTTTTTTTTTTTTTTTTTTTGGTTCAGATACTTTGAAATTTCCTGGAAACATTAAAACCATTTCATATAAACAAGCATTTTTTTTGTTTTTGTTTTTACTTTTCTTCATTTTCGTCCTCTCTCTCTCTCTCTCACTCTCTCTCTCTCTCTGTCTCTGTCTTTTTTACCTATACTTTTTTCGCTAAAATCAACAAACATTTAATGCACGTGTCGATTTTCATTCAATCAATAAGAAGAAATACCAGCAAAAAATCGAAAAACGTCAAGAAAAACATTTTCATGTTGTTTTTGTTTATATTTGTTTAAGGTAAATATAAAATGAAAACATATATGTAGGTATAAACAATTAAGACAACAAGCAAGAGCATTAAAATTGTAGTTTAGTTTACTTTTATACAATTAACAAGGGTAAACCACAAATTCATGAATCTCTGATAATCGAATTTACCCAACTAGCGTATCAATTGGCTCACAATAGTTGCCAGAATTGTATATTAAACATAAAAAATAATAACGAAATGGTAAAAAAAAAAAAAAAAAAAATTATTATAAAAATTGAATAAACATCTTAAACCGTTAAAATATACATATATAATATGCAAATTTTTACCAATTACAACCAGTAGGATTATTAATTCCTTTACTATATACTATACAGTGGGCTATGCAAGTGCTTGCCTAAGATAAAAGTAAGCTCTACTCTATATAGATTTAACTTTTTTGACTCGATATAATAGAATAGAAAGCACGCTAATCGAGTTTCGATCCATAAGAACTGGTGTACCCTCAAGTCCTGTATATAGTCCATAATTAACTCATCGCAAATCATTAATAAAAATTATTTCACAATAATCACAGTCTTCATTTCATTTATGTCGATTGAAAACTTTAAAGTTTAATAAAAAAGTTTAACAATTTCAAGTAGACAACATTTAGGATTTTGTAAATTTAAGGATCGAAAAACTTTGTTTTAAAACATAATTAAGTGGATCTAATTTCAATATCTATCTATTAAGGGGGAGTTCTTTCATATTTCTTTTTTTATCCAATATACAAAATACATATTAATTTTGTTTTTTTTTTTTTTAGATATAAGCTTATATAGCTCTTATCAAATTAGCAAGCTCTCTATCACAGAGAGTACAGAGTGAAAGAGAGTAAATTTGTTAGTGATCACAATAGCTAGTTCTCTCTTTTTCTCTTTGTCTCTGCCTCTCTCTCTCACTCTCTCTATCTGTCTCTCTGTCTCGCTCTCTTCACTCCATGTTGAACCTGCTGCTGACATAGAGAATATCTTTCAGTCAGTCTTGTGTCGAGCACTCAACCGTCAAGTTCAGAGACGTAGGGAAATCGTATCGAAGACAACGACAACTAAATGAAAACATTTTGTCAAAGTAAAGAAAGAAAACTGTTAAGTCTGTTTTTCTTTTTCACAAGAAAACTAAACCAGTTAATATATATGTAAATAATATGGTGAAATTGAAACAATAATAGCAAAAGTATATAATGTAATATTAAAAAAAATTTTAAACAATTTTAAATGTTGAATTTAGTGACGTCTTTTACATACATACCTACATATCTCGTATATCTAATTTATATATATGATTATATATATTTTTGTGTATTTTGTGCTAAACTACAAAAAAAAAAAAATGAAAAAAAAATGTGCTAATGAAATTTTCAATAAAAACTGAATGCTAGAAATTTACATAATTTTTTTTTTCTTTTGTTAAAAACAAGTTTACATTTTGTGCATATATTTTGTTACAACGGTTATTGCAATCAGCGGAAATTCATTAGCCAGTTATATGGCCCAAAAAGAAGACAACAACAACAGCAACAACAAATATTTCATAACGAAAATGCAAACGGAAATGAGGGGGGAAAAACACACGTGGGCTTCAGTATCCAAAATCTGTATCTATATTTCTGTGTGGGTTTTGAACTTGTAAGACGCCCCAGTCCCCAACTAGATACAGTCGATTGAAAGAGTCAAGGTCTATAAAGACAACTTAGGTCAGTCAGTCAGAGCGAGAGAGAGAGAGAGAGAGAGGGAGGGAAAGAAAGGAAAACAGAGATAGATAGCCAATCAAACAAAGATTGTGTGCAGTATATAAAATGTCGCAAATTTGGGCATAAGTTTTTAAGTAAAGCAATATTTATACATATGTTGTAGATTCATTGTTCTAGAAATCTATGGAAAACTTTCGTTACAGAATATATGTACATATGTATATCTATGTATATATATACATACATATAAATGTATCTTTGAGATATCCACAAGTTGCAGTTACTTAAAAAAGAAAACAAGTATTGAAGATTGGATTTCAATCTACAAATAGATAAAGCTTGTTAGCTATGTATGTATATACATATGTATGTATGTATGTACATATGTACATATGTATGTATGTATGTATAAGTTACTTAGATGCAATTGTCAGGATAATTTTCCACATTTGTTGATCCTATTATCTTATTTGGTATCCTTGCTATGCAATTCTATTTTTTTTCATTTCCTAAAAGCAAATTATTTGATATGATAAATATGTATGTACATATGTATGTATGTATGTATATGTCTTGAGTATTGAAGCTAGTTAAACATATTTGTCACTTCCACAGAATTTCTTTTCATTAGTATGTACAAACCAGTTTTGTTTTTTTTTGTTATTGTTGTTGTTTTTGGCAATTCTTATTTATACTCTGCACTGATAGGGTGAAGGAGTATATATACATACATAACTACATACATATGTACATACATATGCATATAAAGAACGTTTATTATATATATGTCCATATGTATATGTATGTATGTATACATTTAGATGACTTTTTTAAGTAAGACTAATATGTATGTACATATATACAAATATATGTACATATGTATGTATATATGAGTAACCATAAAGAAAGTCTTGTTTGTTCTTTTTGCATTTTGAAAAATAAATTCTCAGATATTGTCCATAAATAGATAAAGATACAGCAGTTAGACTTTTAGTGGGTATTATAAAGTCGTGCTTACCGATTTTGGCCTTTTCTTGGGCAAGGCTTTCTTTACTCGTTTTTTTTCTCTCTCTTTTGCATTGCCTCGTTTCATCTCGTTTTGTTTGTTGTTTTCATATGTTAACGGTTTTTTTTTGCATTGTTGTCGTTGTTGTTGTTGTGTCTCTGATGGCAAAAAAAAACCAGATGCTTCTTCTGGAAGAAAAACCGAAAACAAAAAAAAATGTTTACAAAATTCATATATTTCAACGAAATTTGATGAAAAAGAAATGTTAATTGTTGTTAATTATGTTTTGTTTTGTTTCGTTTTGTTTTTACCCTTTCGAAAAGAAAACGTCTATTGAAGCAAATATTTTATTATGCACGGTTAAGAAGGAAAATGCCAATGAACCCACACACAGAAGAAACAATTGAGTATATAAAGATTCAACCAGAGAAAAACTTTCTGAAAAATCCCCCTCAGTCAATTGAAAGAAAAAAAAAACAACCAAAACAAAATAAATAAATAAGAAATAAGTGAAAAAGTGAGTGTGTGAGTGGTTTTTTTTGTTCTTTGGTGATTTTTTTTTTTTTTTTGTGAATAAAATGGTTGTCACATCGACTCGAAGTCCACTGCAGACCACAACAAATTCCAGTGGCAGTGGGAATCATCATCATCATCATCATCATACAACACCAACGGCAGCAATGCGTTCCCGTTTAATATTTCCACGACAACATTATCAGGTAATAATACAGACCAATTCCCCCCCCCCCACTGCCCCTACTTCTTGATCATATGTGTTATAACTTAAGCATAACCTAGTGTAGTGCCGCATAGTTATCATAGAAGGGGTTAATATCATGTTATAGGCATATTTCTATACAAATCCAAGTACATTAACCCCGAGGCGCCGCTCGAAATGACCAAAGGCAGCGGACCAACCAACCAACCAAGTGACGCGTCGCCTCCACTCTAAACGGTCGGAGTCAAAGTCGGAGTCAAGTGAAAGGCAGACAGCAAAATCTATTTATGACTTTTATTTTATTTTTGTTGTTTTTTTTGTTTTTTATGATTCTTATAAGAAGTTTGAATAATGTGTGCGTGTGTGTGTGTGTGTGCCAGTCGGCTTATAATACAAGTGAGTGTGCGTGTGTGCATGTTGTGTATCTGAGAGTGTGTGAGTGAATGAGTTAGTTACTTAAAGAAATATGGACAAAGAGCATGTCAAACTATTGAACACAAATTGATCATGAATTGATCTTTGAAATGTGAAACCTGAGACGATTTATTTATTCCCATTTTTTTTCTTCTTTCAATTGCTAATGCTACCTGAGAGTATCTAATAAACATGATAAATTAAGTGAAATGTGTGTGTGGGGGGGGGGGAGAGGAATATGTATGTATGTATATATATATAGACATATAATTCCGTATTGTTATAAGGATAAAAGGCTATAAAATATAGCTAAAAATTGTCTATTCAATATAAAACTCCTTTAAGATCCTCTTAGATAACAAATACTTTCTTCGATTCAAGATATGTTAATGCATATCTTTATATATGTATGTGTACCTTTTAACTAACTAGAGTATGTACATATGTATATAGTTTTAGAGCTTCTCAAACTGTATATACGCTTTAACTAAATTTGTTTATCAGGCACATTAATTTGCCACTCATTTGCAGAGCTTGCCAAACTATTCGTTCCTATGTGTGTGTGTGTGTGTGTGTGTCCGTGTGAGTGTGTGTGAATTGAAAACTGTAATGCTTTTCTGATGTGTTTAATTTTTAGCACATTTTGTGCATTTTAAATAGCATTTTAATTATTTTATGGGGCCGCTGGCACAAAAATTTCAAACGCATATTCAAAGACTTACCCCGCCTTACATCTCATCCACCCCCCACCCCTATCACCTCTCCTCTTGTTGATCTTTAGAGAATAAACAACAAATTTGTAGCCAAACTATGGTTTTTGTTATTATTTTTGTTGTACCCGTCGAGCAGCATTTTGTTCTTTTTGTAGTTTTTGCATTTAAAATTTTGTTGATTGCAAAAAGCAAAAAAAAATACCAACAACAAAATTCTGAGAATTTGTTGATGGAAACGGGGTGGCGACGGCAGGGGGTATGGGGATGTTAGGAGGATTGAGGGGAATGAGTTGTGACGGGAGAGGGAATAGGCTGGGATGAAATCCATTAAAATTTTGGTCGGCGTCGGTACAATACATAAATTTTGCGTATCGTTTATTTGTTTATAATTTAACATTATGCGGTCGGTTTTTGGTATTTCTTTCCATTTTTTTTTTTTTTTTTTTTTTTGTTGTTCGCTGTTGTTATTGTTATTTTGGGAGGGTTAGAGGCGGGGAAAAAAAAAAAAAAAAGGAAATGCGTCAACTAGTGGAGCGGCTTTCTAATTATAATCCTATAAGTTGGTACGATATTTCCACTGCCCTCCCTTTTTTTCCGGCATACCGATGTACATATGTATGTATGTATATGTTTTTTACCATATGCCAATTTGCACTCTCGACCTGGGCCAAGGGAAAAAGCAGCCAGAACAAAAACAGACTTCGCACTAGGTTGAAGTGTCTTCTATATGCCTCTCTTTCATTCTATCGTTCACATTCTCTGACACTCTCTCTCTCTTCTTGGGATTTTTCTCTTTTTTTTTGTATTTAGATGTACATATATGTATGTATGTATGTTTGTATATATATTTATAGCGACTTTTCAAATCTGTTTCTTTTGTTATACGCAATTTGAATTTCATTTCTATACTATTTCAATACACTACAATCTCTACACTACTTCAATCCAATCCATTCTAAAGTGGTCTGACTTTGGTGCGATGCTTCTACATACATACATACATACATATGTAGAATGTATGTATGTATGTATGTATGTATGTATGTATGTATGTATGATTTTCTGGTTTCTGTTCAGACCTGCCGCACAGTACAACAGAGGGAAAGAAAAAGCATCATTTGATTTCATTTCCAGAACGTGCCAACGAGTTCCCCCTATATACACACATATGTACATAGATCGGCCAGGCCTGCCCCACTCAGTCAGTCAGTCACTAACTCTGAAAGCGGCGCCCGTCGGTTTGACGTCAATTGGCAACGGACGGGACAGACAAATGAATGGACGTACGAGAACGGCCGGCGTCATAGTCTATTGGTAAAGGGGGAGAGGGAACGTGTGGGAAGGGCAGCGTGGGGCAAATTGAGAAACGACACTGTCTGAAAACTAAGAGAATGTGGCAGCATGCGGCAAATGAAATAAAACTTAAAAAATGGAAAATGTAGAATCAAAAAAAAAACGAACACAAACACATAAATATACATATAAACATATGTACATACATACATATATATAATCGTATATAAGTACATATTTTTATATATACATATGTATGTATGTATATATCCAGATTCAATAGGGGGAGAAAGAAATCTGTCCTAATTGATATATTACCAAATGACTATATCGGGGAGGAGAGAGAGAGCGAGTTAGAGAGTGAGAAGAATACAACTCAAATTAGCTATAATTACCATCCGATTAAACAACAAATTAAGATCGAACTTAGAACTATGTAAATGAGATCTATATCTATCTTTATAAGAATATGATTTTATAATTATATAAAATTTTAATAATACGAAAAGAAAAGTTCTCCTGTAAAAGAAAATTTTGAATCCAGTTATATAATCTTCTAACAACAAAGCATTGCATACATAAATGCATACATATGTATGTACATATGTATGTACATATGTATGTATATATACATACATATACATATCTATCAATAATTTCTATTCTAAAATAATTTGTACTTAAGAATATCTTTCAAAAATTATCCTATTATCAATATTTTCTTAAAAATTTAAACGCTATAATGCAATTATGTATCTATTTAATTTAAATACCTTGTCGACACATAATTATATGTATAACTACTATATAGTAAAATTATAAACGGATTTCATGAATCGCATCGTTTAGCAGCATTACTAATTTTTATCATAGACATCAAAGAGGCAGCCATTCACTTTATGGTTCACAACAACATTATAATTTATGAATGAATTCAATTAAGATAGACCAAGAGGAGGAAACCGGCCTAGCTAGAAACACCAAAGCCTCTTCTCTCTCACTCTTCATCCAACCAAGCACCTTACCCCCAACCTCTTTTAACCCCACCAACCCCTTGTTGGACAAGATCAGACAAGTTAAATTGCAGTTCAATTTAATTAAAAGACCTCAATTCAAAATGCAACGGAAAAGGATCGAGTTCGAAAGCAATTAAACAGGCAGCAATACATATATATATACATACATACGCACATACATACATATACATTTAAAGTATCTCACATATACAAAAAGAGAGTCCGCGTAAATGCGAAAGAGCGCAACAAGTTAAATACCGCCATTCACAGCACAAAAGCTCACTCTTTTGGTACAGAGTGTTTGAAAAAAAAGCTTCTTAAAAAGCACTAAAAAGTTATGTTGCTTTTGTTGTGATACGTTTTGGCCCAAAGAGGTAGTAGACATGCGGGAGAATGGATAGTGGCAGCAGGGGCCAGTTCCGGGGGCGGCTGGGATCAAGAGTGTAAAAAAAAATAGGTGGAGGAGGATGAGGAGGGGAGGGAATGGGGAAGGCGCGTTATGACGGGGTGGCCGTTGCAAACAAGTTTATTGTGTGTTTTCATTCAGTTTGTTGCTCAGTTGTGTTCGTCGCTTCCGCGCGTGCAAAAGCTGAACAACACAGAAGAATTTTATTTAAAACAAAAAAAAAAATCAAAATAAAAATTTTGTTTAACCAAAATTGAATGTAAAAAAAAGCCGCTCGTAAATTTCTTCTTTTTTTTTGTTGTTGTTGTTATTTCGAGTGTGAAATACAAAATTATGAAATAAAATGGAAAACCTATGAACAATTTTTTTTTCTATTGTGTAAATTCCCAATTTAACAATTTGAAAAAAGTGTGCAAAAAAAAAACATTGAAAATTCTTGATTAATTTGTTATTCCCTCAAAATAAAGGTAAAATTTACTAAAAAAAAAAAAAAACAAAAAAACAAAAACAAACATTGCTTTGCTTAGTTTGTTTTCCCTGGAATCGGATACTATTAAAATTTATCTAGAACTTCGCACAATTTCTTTTTATTTTTTATATTTTTTCCTTCGATTTTTAACGAACCGGTTTTTCTCTTTTTCTGCTTTGATTTTTTTATGGTTTTTCATTTTTTGCAATTTTTTTTTTTATTTACTAGTGTTTATTTATGGCTTATCTTTACTTCAATTTTTTCCATTTTTTTCGTTATTTTTGTGTTTGGTTTGTTGTTTCTGGTGCGTTATCATTGCTAAACAGAAAAGTTGTCAAAAGACATTGAACCAGCCCACGCAATCGAGCAATCAAAGCTAATCAAACAACACACACCCAAAAATAAAAACCGAACCAAAGAAACAACATTGGTTAGTTAGTTAAAAGTATTGCAAGGATTGCAATAAGTAAAACCCTCGCAATGTTAGTCAATCCCCCCACCCCCTTTTCAAAACAAAACATAAAAAAAGGAAGAAAAAAAAAACTGACGGTGGTAGCGGTTAAATCAAAAGAAAACACACACAAAAAAATTAACTTTAACTGCGTCATTATATCCAGCTTTGGACAACCAGCGGGAGGGGTGGAGAGGGGAAAGGTAAAGAAAAATGACACGAAAACTAAACAAAAGGGTTGAACTTTGGGAAGATGGATCAATCGCAAGTTGAATTACTTTTCCAAATTTAATACAAACAAGTTAAGAAAATGATATATAAATCTCTATACAATCTATTTCATATAATGAAACTCAATCCGAGTCCTTATCCTTAACTATTTCGAATCCCATTCTTTTTTTGGGTTCTCCGAGACTTTGTCAATTTCATTGACTCTGAAAATATATTCAGTAAAAATCTTCCAAAATTGCTTTATACTTATAAAAGAAATGAAATGGCCAATCAGCTAATTCATATGTACATATGTATGTATGTTTATTTTCGATAAAATAAAAATGTATCTTTTCGATTCAAACATTTATACAATTTATGCTGCGGATAAATTAATCAAATTAACAGGCTAAAATTGTCGAATTAGACAAACTCTCTTTAACCATGTCATAAATATTTTTAAAAGATATGTAGTTAATTCCAAATTATAATTATTGACTGACTTAATAAAGTTTATTCAAATATACACCCAATTTATATATCTAAATTAAAGCTATAAAATGTGGCAGTTAACATTCCAAGCTACCGCAAATTGCGTATAATTAAAGAAGTATAATTGCAATATATAATAAATGCATAAAATGATTTCCCATAAAATTGAATTTCCCCCCATCCCCTCAGATTTTATGACATTTATGTAGTTAAAATCTTACTCGATTCTTTTTTTTATTCTTTTAAACATGATAATAGAACACTTAAAGCCAATAAAAATGTACAACTTTAATGTAGATATGAATGAGATTAATCAATATCAATTTTTATAATCTACATCAGAAGTAAATTATATGAATATGTGTGAATTGAAGGTCGGTCAAATGATTATAGCCTGGAAACCAAGAATTTTATGGTTTAGTCAAGTTTAAGGGAAACTATCATGGACTAGTTTTCGATTTTGATTCCCAGTTTCCTTTTTATTATTAGACAAATACATAAATATATGTACGTATGTACATATCTCTAACGTTATATATGTATGTAGATTACTATATCTCTAGTTAGTCGTTTTTCTCACCTCATTTCCCATTTGCATGTTTCTCTTTTAAAATATTTGAAATACCTGTGAAGTGATTCTGAGAAATCTCAGCTAGTATGAATTAATAACATCTTTCTCCTCCTCCCTCAAACATTGGGTCTTTTCTCACATTTTCCCCACATCTATATCAACATCCACCCCCACCACCACTTTCATGCTCTCTCCCATCCCGTGTTTTCTTCGTCATGTTGTGTATTAGAACATTTCGAAATTAAATTGCATTTTACAATATAAATTAATCTCTGGCTAATGAGACAGAATTCGGTTTGCTGCTATCTTTCATTTTTATAGTTTTCAGCTGGCTCTGAGGCAAATCTTCTAGGTAATTGGCTGTGTAATGCAGCTGTTTTCTGCTCCCCTCTCCCCTTCCCCCTGCCGGCCCATTTTTTCCTCACCATTGCCATCATTTCACCTTTTTTTTTCTTTGTGTTTTTGTCTCTTTGTCCCGCTTTCATTATGTTTTATGTTTGATATGACCTTGAACTTGCTTATGCCTGTGACAGTCTTCTCCCCCTTTAAAATCCCTTCCTCCTCCTTCTCTTTCTCCCCTACTTCTATTCCTTCACCACCTCTAATGATTTCGATTTGCCAATTTTCTGTGTGTTGCCATTTCCCTTGCCATTATCTGCTATCTAAAATTTACAAGAGTCTCCCGTCTCCGTAACCAAAGCGAGAGAGAGAGAGAGGGGAAAAAGGCAATTTGTCTAGCAAATTATTTTCCGTCTATCGCTAAAAGGGAAATGCCTTTGAGTGCCATGTCATATATACATACATACATACATACATAAATACATAGTTATTAGATATTATGAATTGCATTTTCACTTCACTTTTAGCCCTGCATAGAAATTTAAATAGAAATATAGGCAACAACAACAACAATACTAATGAAAAATTGCGCACTTGGCAGGTAACAAAAGGTGGGAAGTGCAAATTGATTTACTTCAAAAGCTGAGAAAGTTGAGTGCAATGGCGGCGGTAGTAGCAGCAGCAGCAGCACCACCACCGCCACCACCTGGCCAAATGAGTGACACAGTAGACATGGTCGCACAGTGATTGCAATAATTATGTGCATAAACATAATATGCATACATATATCTTATGTACATACAAAAACTTATTTAAATCAATTTCAACAATACAATAACATGATTTTGATTTAACCTTTTTTTTATGTTAGGATTGATAAACTTTACATATTTAGAAAGGATTCAATTAAACACCTGTTACATAATGACAACACACAAATTCTTTGTTAAATCTTATTTTATACAATTTCAATTCGTTGTCCACGTTGTACTTATTTCACCCACTGTCATCGACCCACATGCTAAAATGCCAATCTTGAACCTAACCCAATGCGGTTTGATGACGCCTGCTACTCTCGTTCTACTAAGCACATATGTATGTATGTATGTATGTATGTACATATGTATGTACATACAATGTACTTCCCACATACTAAACTGCACTCTTCTATGTATTACGGGAATTGAGGGCGATCCTCATCGGCTTTGTGTTTCGTTTTTTTTTTTTCTTTTCATATTTTTTGTTATTTTAATTTTAATATTTGCTTTTCATTTGCATTTAAAATTGCCGCTGCCCCGCCTACCGTTTGCAACGCCTAACAGGCAGCAGTTAGAACAATAAACTTGCTTCATAATGAAGGAAAAGTCATAACAAACAAAAGTTTGGCATTCATAGATGAATAAATGACACTCAAAGAGACAAACAGGCGAGAGAGGCAGGAGAGGGGGAAGAAAGCCTAATTAAAGAATAATAAAACGCAAATAAAACACACATTTTGTTGTTGCTAATTTTTTTTTCTTTTTTTTGCCTTTTTGTTTGTTGTTATTTTGGACGTGTATCTGCAAGATAAAACAGCAACAACGAGCAAAATAAAAAACTGTCACGAATACATTAAAAATCACTCAAGCGTTGTCTTCTGTGTGCCATTTTGCAAAAAAAAAAAAAAAAAAAAAACCCCTCCCAACACCAGCCCGCACTCTGTCAGTGTTACCCCGCCCCTTTAAAAAAAAAAAAAAAAATAAATAAATAAAAAGTGTTGTTCATTTAAATCACATAAAAAAAAATGTACAAACCAAACCAAACAAAAAAAAAAAAAAGAATAAAATACAACAAACTTTTTGTCATCCAGTTCTTCTTTTTGCCGCTTTGTCTCGAGCTCTTTTCTGCCACACGTTTTGCTTTTGTTTATGTTAATTGATAACTTTTTTATAACATTTTGTTATTGTTGTTATTGTTTTTGTTGCTGTTGCTGTTGCTGTTGCCGTTGAATGAAAAGCCGTATAGGTATCGAAAAGACCTTGAAATGGTTTTAAATTGTCTCGGAATTTCGGAATTTTGTGTAAACTCATAGCATAGAAAAAAAACACAAAAAAATATATGTATGTATATGTACATATGTATGTATATACATACATATATACACATGTATGCACATACATATATGTATATGAAAGAAAATGTAATTCAATAATTCAGTTAAAGCATTTAAGGTTTTAGTTCTCATTCATAGAAGATAAAAAAGGCGGCATGAAAAGCGAACAGTCAGTGATTGCAAAACTGTAAGGGGTCTCCCACTCCTCTTCAAATCTAAAACAAAATACATCAATATCAAATATAATAGCTCCTCAGTATTTGCTTGATCAAACAAATAGATTATACCAAATGCTCTTTTAGATATTTCATTCAATTCATTGTTGTTTTTTTTGTAAACTTGAACAATCTTTTCTAATGTAGTTAACTACTTTTTCGAAAATCAACAATATTTCAATTTTTTTTTTTAACGAATTCTTTCGTATATTTTTATTTATTTGCTTAAAGCAGAAATAAAGACATTTCCAATTCATTTAATTTATGCGAAATGCTCATAACTCAAAGCGACAGGTGGCTATTTTTATTTTCAAGCCAAATGATTTGTCAAATGATGACAAAAAAAAAAAAAAAAAACAAAAAACAAATGAAAAATAATTCGAAACAGAAATGATAATACCAGTAGTCTGCACCCTCCCCCCCCCATTCCTTTCCTTCCATATTAATAATAAACGATTCGGCCCATCGATCCCCTGATGGGCCATTATAATCGTCGTATAGTCAATGTTAATAACTCTCAAACAGGTGTAAACTGTCAACGAAGTTGATCATGAAAATTAGTCAAAGGTGAAACGATATTGAAAATTAATGAATATGAGTATAAGGAGGAGTATTAAACTAATGTTCAATGGGTATTTGGTTAAGGAATTTCAACTTTAACTTCTACATCATCATCAACAACGACAACAACAGAAACATTAATTTTAGTTTGACTTTGAGTTTTGATTGTCATAAACTAAAATCAACGACAATGAAAGTTATAAAAAAAAAAAATATATATATATATGAAAGAAAGAAAGAAAATTCTCACGTGTGGGTAAGGTCAAAAGTTCAATTACCTTTCCATTTTCGGCATGCAAAATAATGTAAGGTCGTAAGAGTAATTAGCTGCCTTGACGAAAGGACAATAAGGACTTTTGGGCTATGGGGAAATCGCGTGTTTGCTTGTTCTATGCCACACCCAACTACCCCCAAAAGAGCTGTGAAAAATGGGCCGTGCGTGTGGCATGTGCGAACCATAACCACATCAAACACACACACTGACACAAAATAATTGAGTATATGTATTTGAGTAGCTATTACCCTGTACCTGGTCAAATTCTATATAATTTTATTTTAATTTAAAAGACAAGAGCCACTTTTCAATGATAAAAGTTAGATTAAGATACAATGAACATTAAGTTACTTACTAAATCTGCTTATAATTATTATAAAACATTGATTCTAACCAAAGATATATCTGTTATCGCGTATCAAATGCGACTAACTGTTTGTTACACACTTTTCATGCTGAACTAGAATAAATTAAACTCTATAGGGTATCCAAATTCCTTCTTTTTTTTTTGTAACTTTAAACAACTTTCGTATACCCATTCATTCTATGCATGGACACAGGGTATGAAAACGTGAAAAAAAATGCACAGAAATACACACAAAGAATTCACCAAAAAAAAAAAAAAATCCGGCTAAAATCAATAAAGCCAGCAAAAAAAAAAAAACCATTTAAGCCATACTCAGACAAGGCGAAATGAATCACTTTAAGATATTTCGAGAGATTTTTCGTTTTGGCTACCAGGAAAAAAATACCAAAATCCGCATACGGTCAGATCGGTTCAAACTAGGCGGATGTGTGATATATGTACATACATACATATGTACGTTATGCGTGGGTTGGCCCCTTCAAAAACTGCAAAAATGCGTCAATATTTGTATTAAATCAACAAATTCTTCACTTTTCTGTTTTGGCTTTCGTTGCCTTGTGAAATGAGGAGATTTTTTTTTTTGTTGAATGCGTGCCAAACTGTAAATGTAAGTCAACAGGTTAGCCAAATGCAAATGCATGTAAAACTGCTTTTCACACGAATCGAATACGAAAGACCCAATAAAGGAATTAACAAGAAATTTGTTCGAAAATAGAATACTTAATATATATGTATGTATGTACATATGTTTGTATGTATATAAATGAACAAAATGTTTTATTCAAATTTGGTGACTGTGAATGATTGGTACTAATACTAAAAGATCAATTAAGATTGAGTTAGGCATTGAATTCAGGCACTATATAGTATTTATTGTTTTTATGGTTGAATCCAAAAAGATTTTTTAATTAAATTAAAAATAGGCAGAGGGTGAGAGTTAAAATCTGTCGATGCTTATCTCCATGTGTTACCAATGTTCTTATCTACAAATATTTAATAATAGTGTTTGAACTTTCGATATATTTTACCTATGTATATTAAATTAAGTCATCCTCCGATTATATCCAAAGCTAATGTGTTTCAATGGAGTCAATGCAGAAAGCGAGTAATACGTCAAAGCGTTAGATATTCAAAGAGATAATATCAAAATACTTTATTCGCTTTGCAAGTGACTTAAGAAACGAACTCCTAACGACCGATTCCATCGTGATTAGAAAATTAGACAAAAGTAATAGTTAATATTAAATATTATTACAAACCCAATAATTCATTAGAGACAGCTTACCTGCGTCTAATCAAAACTCATCATCATGTCCAAAGCTGAAATGTCTTAGTTCAGTTCAGATAGATTGGGTTCACTATTCAAGAAAATCAGAGAAAACAATGCTACCATAGTGAATGTTATTGATTTCTATCCACTTAAGTTTAATCGAATCGAGGATACGTTCAAAGCATCTCTTTACGAAAGTATTACGGCAGAAGACACTTACATAGTTTTAGTTACATTTTGAATATTCTTAGCTATCTCTTTAAAAATTCAAATTCAGAGGACTTATTTTAGTTTTAGATATTAATTTGTATTTTTTAAAAATCGGTTTCAGATAATATCAATAGTTTAAATGATGCTTGTTCAATCCTACAACAGATCTGGATAATTAACAAAAAAAAAAATAAGTTGAAGACATATTAGTATAGTTAATACAGATCCATGCTTAATTTTTTCGCCAGATGACTCAGCAGAAAATTCTAGGTCCATTCGCCCCGTCGCCCACGCAATGAATGAAAGAACGAGAGTCATAGCACTTGCTTATAAAGTAGTAATGACGCAGCAACTATCCTCTCCCTCTCTCTTTTCAATTTTCAACATGATCGCTCTCTCTGAAGTTAACATGTCTCTGATAACATTGTCACTTGAGAGCTATGTTACATGAACATATCGATGAATTAACATAGAGCGATAAAATATCGCTGATCGCTATTCTACTAATCGCTACTCTACTAATATGTCTTTTATATGTATATGTGTGTATATGTACATACATATATTCTCTATCGGTGATAATTAAATAGTTTCAATAACATTTTAATAAGTTTGAACATTTGAACATCATCCTTTAGAAATCCTTTAATTGTTTGCCCTTCTAATTCCAAAAGATATTACCTTAATCTTGGAAAAGGATTATTTTTGCATAAATCAAGTTTTTAGAATATGTTAAATTTTCTCAAACTGTCTAGAAATTTAATATTCAATATTCAATATTTCTACAAAATGTTTAATTTCATATCAACATAGCAACAAAAAAATTGATATGCTCCAGTAAAGCATTTTCATAAAATGGTTACCAGAGCAAAAATTTTAGATGAAAAGAAGCAACCCAATTTTTTAAATTACCCAACATTCCATTAAACTTTGAGGTTTACAAAGTGCCCAATACTTGACATTAAATACTTGTAGAGATATTGCTAAAAACTCAGCAAAAATATTTTCATTATTAAAAAAAATCGAGTATAAGATTAAGTCTTAAATTGAAATTGTTCAAGCAGTTTCTATATATCTTTTATTACATTGATTGTGAAACTTTCTATATAGTCTATATACATATAAAGTATAAAAATTATAGTAAATTGCGTAATAGTTAACAAAAATTTGTGGCATAAATAATAAATATTAAAAATAATACTAAATTAAAAGGAACATAGCGAGTTTTTGTTTGTTTTAATATATATATATAAGTACATAGAAACGTACATAAAAATCATATAAATTTATATATCACACACACACTATACATATATAGGTATATATACATATATAGGTATATATATATATATATATATATATATATCAACTAACACACATATAGGTTACATTAAGTTTTAGTTGATTTCTCTTATGCCTTTATTTTGCGCCCCAATTTATTGAATTGGTATTTGTGTCCACTCTCGCGTCCAGAGGAACCACTACCTGTCCCGTTGCCTCCACTACTATGACCATGTGCAGAAGATCTATGGTGATGTTTGCCATTCGATTTTGTGCGGGTTTCAAATAAAACATCAGAATCTGTTTCCGATTCTGTTAATGAAGTGCGAGAATCTAAAATGAAAAAAAACACAGATAAATTAATGGTAGATTAGAAAGGACAAACAAAAACGATTGCAAGCCAAAGTGGATTCATTGATTGATCCTTTTAGTATTCCAATTCTTTACTCTCTTGGATTGGCTAATACTCACAACTGATTGCCTCTTCATCTTGATTGCCTATTAGGGCGTACTTTTGTACTTTCTGACGGAGGCGTGGCTTCGATTTGGTTTGTCGACAAGCACAGGCTATAGCCCAAAAGATGCCCGATAATAAAAGGCAACTAAATATGACACCCACAAACACATACAAAATGGACCAATCTGAAAGAGAAAGATGTATATAATAATAAGTTACATAGATATATTTAGATTCAACTTACCACAATTTGCCTCATAGTTGGCAAAGAAATAACCAGCCGATGGCATCCAAAATGCCTCACATATGCAGGCTCTAGTGGTAGGATTACACTGACCATGTCCCGAGCAATTATTTTGACATATAGTTGAACGTATATCCACAAACAGGGCGCCCAATATGGAGGCATCCTTTTGAAGTTTGGCTCTTAGCAATCTCTCAACATGTAGACCATTTACTGGCTTCGATATCGAACCAACGGTCGGTGAAATGTTCATCACATAGAATACCAATACAGCTGCTCCTGTATTTAGATCATATTTAAGTTCCCTGATTTCAATTTTGTTATCATCACCCAAAAGTAATTGCAATTTCTGCACTATAGAATCTAATTCCGATTGGGTTAGTACAGTTATATCCATGGGTAAAGTTATTTGTACCAAATGCATCAACATTGGATCGGGATGAACATTTATGCTTACGGTATCCGAGCTAGTTAAACCCTGATCATCGCTAACAGTCAGTTTAAACACATAGCGTCCCTGAACAAGATTGCTTAACTGGAAAACACAACAAAGGTAAAAGGTATTTTGATTGCAAGATGAATTTCACTTCCTCTTCTTTCTCTCATCTTACAATCATTAACGCCTGGTTATTGGTGTTGCCAACTATAACGCCAGCGGCCAAGCTATTATCCTCACGCGTCCATTGATATTTAACAACAGCCAAATCATCCCAAGATTGTGAACCATTCAAATATATGGCCGTTGATGGCAGGGTTATGCTATGATCTCCTCCAGCATTGGCCACGGGAGCGGCATTGCGTTCTTAAAGCGTTAAGAATTAAACCATTAGAACACTCCTCCTTCTCTTGCTTCACTTTTCAACTCTTACCTTGGACAATCTTTATCCATGTTGAATCAGCGGCTGTATTATTATTCTCATCCGACACGGTTAATTGAAATTCATATAGACCCAATGTTAATGAAGTGGCATTGGCCATCTAAAATGGAACAGCGTTTCGGTTTGATCTATATTTTATGTATGTATATGCCATTGCATATTAATGTTCTTACTGAAGTATTCGCTTCCAGTATTATAGCGTCTTTGGGTCCACTTAATTGCTTCCATTGATATGTTTTAATGCCTATATCATCTTTTGATTCAGAACCATTAAGTAATGCCCAATTAATGGGTAAACTTGTGGTCTATAATATATATATATATAATAGTAATATATAATCAGATCCAATGATTTATAATCCATTTGAATCTCACCTGATTGGCACCGGCTATGGCTGTTGGTGGTGAATTAGTTGGTTGCTTCACAAATACATGAACTTTGGCTGTACTCGATTGTCCACTGCCATCTGTTACCTTCAATACGAATGTATACATGCCCTCCTCCAAATTGGATAACTGTACATAGGGAGTCCTTGTATTTTGCATATCGACTGCTTTGGCTTCGTCACTGGCATCCTTAGTCCATTCCCATGCAACAATTTCATGATCATCAGAACTGGCAGTGCCATTCAGTGTTACATTATTATTGGGTAAATAGAGAATGACAGCATCTCCGGCATTTGCCACCGGAGCATAGTCCGTCTCTTTCAGTAGTGCTATTAAGGCAGTTGTGGAATTGGTGACATTATTAGAATCGGTAACCGTTAGCTTAAATGTATAATTTCCCGGCGATGGTAAATCCAATTGCAATGTATTCACTTCGGGCAACTGGGGCTGATAGCCAATGGGTCCGGATATAACTTCCCAATGCCAATTGATAATTTTATCATCATCGGTGCTAGTGCTGCCATCGAGAATTGCGTTTGTAGTGGGTTTTCGTATGATTTGTTCTCGTGGTATAATAATCACTTGCGGTGCCTGATTGATACGCTTCTCTGGAAGCACAGTGACATTTGCCGTTGCTTCGCCAAATGATGCGTTATCCTCACCGGTAACAGTCACTTTAAAGGTGTATAAGCCTTCGGATAGATTTGATAATTTCACTTTGGGTTTACTTTGATCGGAAATGGTCCCATTCATTGGACCCTTGGGCTGGGATATTAAAGTCCAAAGATATTTGTATTTTGTATCGCTTGTTTGTTCATCGGGCACTGTAAATGCAGCCAGTGTGACCTCCTGTTCGGGTAATCGAACTTCCTTTGACATCACTGATACCACAATATCTTTATCCTTATCTTTGGCTTTGGTGACCAACTCTGGAGCCATTTCCGTGCCCACAATTGGCAATTGTTCTTCATTACTGCTAGCTGCTGCTGTTAAATATGCACGATAGGGTATTGCTGGCATTATACATTTATGTTGCTTATTCCTTCGATATCCAGTTAGGCATGTACATAAACCCGTCAATGCATTCGGCTGTAGTGGTACACATTCCTCCTGTGGTGGACAAGGTGTCTCACGGTCACAAGTCATGAATTTACCTTCTGGTCCGCCAAAATAATTTAAATCGTCATTAATTAAGACATCATTTTCATTATCATTCCCATTGACATTCATCATACGTTTCTCGGCCATTGGAGGAAAATCTGTATCATCTTCATACGATGGGGAATCCGGCTATGTTCAGAGATTGATGATACATATATATTTATATATAAACATATATTATTTAAATTATATTTTAATAGCGTGTTAAATAACGCTGTCTCACTCACTCTCTCTCTCTCTCATTCTTTATAAATTTAAACGTTAAATGTAAACATAAAACAGTTTTTTTTTTATCAGTATCGTCGTTAAATTTCTTTTTGTGTTCTAAGTAAAAAATAATGTCTTGCACGCAATTTGCATTAAGTGCGCATTTTGTTGAAAGAAAAAATAAAAAGAAACAAACATTTTTAACCACGATTTTAACGATCATTTAACGATATGAACACAAAAAACTGTTAAACAAAAAAAAAAAATGCTAACCAATAAGGAATTTGGATATCTTTATTAGATGGGACTACTCATCATGGGTGAAGTCACCACAATAGTCGTAAGATACCAATCCCTAATTGGCTTTGCTTTGTATTTCTGACACTAAATGGTCGGTGGTAACAATGGGGACAATTTACCTGAGCGCGGGGCAAATACGGCAGTCGTCTTGGTTTCTTCCAAAAATTTAAAGCTTCTTCATCATAAGGTAAAATTTCAAGTTGTTCGTTCTGTTTGGCCTTTTTCAATAGCTGTGACCAGGACTCTTCATTTCCTTTGGGATTAACCAAAACCATTTGTACCTTTTCAATTCCGTCTACGCCTGGTACACCGCCAGCTCCACTTCCACTGCTGCTGATAACCCTTTGGGATTTCTTGGGCAAACATGCCTCATTACTCACACAATGTATGTGAAAGCATTTTCGCTTAAAAACCAACACCACATTACAGTCGTCGGCAGTATGATTCTTTTCACAACAGGCCTGCAAGCAGTTCCACAGATAGGTCTCCTCTTTTAGGTCACCCGTAGCTGTTCCCTCTGTGGGTTCATATTCTTTAAAGATGCCCGCCTTTTGTTCATCCCGAGGTAGGGCATTCTCAAAGACATGTTGCAGCATGCGAGAACATACTGCTGCCACATTTTTTCCATTTCCGCCGTTGCTGTTCCCGTTGCCACTGCCCACAGAAGTCTCACTTGTCTCCAACTTTTGCTTGACTGCGACGTCGGCGTCAACGTTGGCATATGCTGACGACATCAGGAAAACCAACAAACAAATGTATGAGGAATAAATAGTTTGCTTTGTCGTTGTCGCCATGCTGCTAAACTTTCTTGTTTTGCTCCTTGTTGTTATATGTTGTTTTTTAAAATCTTTGGCGTTCGTTTTAATTAAATTAAATTAAATTAAAGTTATGAATTACACATTTTCAATGTTGCCAGAAGCGGAATTCCGCCAATTCTGGCAACACTCGGCAACTTCACTACATGGCATATAAGCCTATGGTAAATTATTTTGACACTGACCTAACTGGCGCCACAGAGCGATAAGTGGCGCCAAATCGTTGAAATTTAAAAAAGCTTCCGTAAAACTATTTGTTGGATACTGTGTTAAACAGTTGGTTGGACTGCGCGATTGTAGTTTTGTTACTGATAAAAGTTTTTTTTCGATTTAATGTTCGGTTCAATAGAATAAAATCTCTTTAAGATTATGATTAATAACTTTTACTGTTGCCATGACTCGAATTCTGACAACTTGACTGCATTGGCGCCAGAGAGCGATAAGTGGCGCCAAAACTTTAACATTTAAATGAAAAGCTTACGTAAGCTTTTGTTGGATATTTATTAATAGGCTGTGTGTTTGTACAGATTTGTGTGTCTGTACTTATTAATAACAATAGCGAAAAGTTAATTTAAAAAATAATCGATTTAAAGCAAAAGCAGAATAAACACACCCACATACACCACTTATGAGTGTTCGTCCCACACACAAAAACTAAAATGTAAATTTTGAATCGCAAATCAAATCAAAACAAAACAAAACATTAATTACAATTCCGATTTCAATTCTTGAAAAATAGCAAAATTGCCATAAATCACTACTTTTTCTATATGCAAATTTATTAACTCCACAAAAATCAAATAATAACGAATCAGAAAAATGGCAGACAACGGCAATTCTCGAAACACAAAGCTAATCCATATACATATGTACATACATGTATATCTAAGCAAGAACAACAAGATTGTGATAAATGTTCAAGACATCTAAATAATAGTTTTAAGCATTAGCACTTTCAACTAAATCAAATATAATCACATAACCATTTTTTTTCTCAGATGATCAATCTGCTTTCAATAAGTTCGTAATCGTATTTAAATGTTTATTATTGTAAAAGAAGATATACTAAGCATAAGGAATTAGTTTTTTTTCAGCTTGTCGGCTTTTATGTTTGATAAATTTATAGCAAACTTAATTTATCTCACTAAATAATTATGTAGCTTTGTGGTTGACGTCTATTTTAGTTGCGGTTTTATTTATCAAAGTCTTGTGGCATTAAATAAAGCCACCAAAAATAAAATCAACTACATAAAATTGATAAAGTTTGAGAGCCACAAAGCGCAACAAGATACTAATCAAGTCCGAGAGACAGACTTTAATTTTTAAATACATGTGTTTAATTGCATAATCATCTGGCCCTAATTATTAAGATGCAGTTTGAGAGGAATATTGTTAATACATATGCACATCTCTTTTATTTACTGAATAGCAAGAAAGAAGAAGAGAAAAACACTAGGAAAATGGAAAATATTAATGAGTTCAAAAAACAGTAATATTCACAACAAAAATTATCTTTTGCTGGAATTTGCATCTACATATTTGCCTATTTTTTTATGTATATAACAATTGTTGAAGAGCGCACACTGGTTGGTGATTGTGTGAATAATGGGTGATATGACTATATATGGTCATATGCATTTCAACCGTCTGATAAGCTAGCTTACCTGATTCTCACTATCTCTCTGTCTCTTTCACATTCTCTATTTCATTCTTTCGTATTTTAGATGACAGATTTCTCGGACAGCTCGACTAGTGGAGTGGGGGTGTTGAGTCCCGCATCTACTTTGATAGAGAATTTTCACAAAAAAAATCACAGCAATAACAACAACAGCAGCGGCAGCAGCAGTAACAACAGTAATAGCAATACCAACAACAATAACAGCAACAGCATTAATTGCAGCAGCTCTAGCAATTCACCTCAACCTCAATCTCACCATCACCAACAACACCATCAAAATCTAAGCCCCAACTGCCTGGTAGCAACAACAAATGGTTCCGGTACCGGCAAACAGATAAACACAAGTTCTAGTTCGTGCAGTAGTCTTAAGGAAACTTCACATCAATCCACTTCCACATCACAACAGGTAAGTGAAAATGATTATCGTTTATTTGCTATACATATGTATATACGTATACATATATGTACATACATATGTACATATGTATATATTTTTTTATAAAATAATGTAAAATATATCGATGATTACACACACTAGCGCATAATAAGGCTATTTTTATATTATTACCATTTCAAATTGATAAAAATAACAATGAATCGGTGGTAGGTAGTCAAGGTGGGTACGTAGAGGGTAACCCTTTTTCACTTTTCAAACGATTAGATTAAAAATTATTGGGGGCGACATTTTGGCTGCTGTCGCCGTAGCCCATTGATTGATTAGAAATCAATTGAAATCAATACTCTGTAAACGGAGAATATTTGAATTTTGCTTCCATTTGTGTATTTTTAATGACCAAAAATTATAAAGGCAATATGATATTATTGATAATCTCTATTCTCTAAAGACACAATTATCCTCATTTGATCGATTTTTATAAGTGCACTAATAGGTAGATTTTGATTGGCCAAACTGATTCTAAGGAGAAACTTGTTCATTATAGATCTTTAAAAATTTTATGAATTGTAAACTGACAGTTTATTACCAAATTTAAGACTTACGGGTAAAGTCTTTGTACTATATGCATATGTACATACATACATACATATGTATGTATATATGCATGTTTATACTAGTATTTAGCATTCTAACTTGATATATATACACTTCCTACAATTATAAAATCATAAAAACTAACTTAAATATTTGACAAAATTAAATGGGATTTAGATATTAATGTGCAAGCGGTAAGCAAATTGCCATAATAATTATAATGTGAAAAAAGAATATAGTAGAGTAGATCTCTACCAAGAAATTTAAAATAAATTTTTTTTTCTGTTTTAGTTTCTTCTTGATAAGAAAAATCGACTTTGTTATCTTTGGCTAAAAATAAAAGCTTTGTAATTGTCTGTCTATCTTATTGAATAGTCTATCCCTGGCTGACCAAAACGGCTATCCGCTGTCCGTCTGTGACGCCTGCTGCCTATGACACATATTTTATTTTCAAAAATTAATAAAGCAATCAACAAAGTTCAGATTCATTGTCACTTAGCATCAACATATGCATATGTATACATACATACATACATATACATATATTTGTATGTATAAGTATGTGTAACCTATAAACACTTACTCTCACCAGAAAGTATCTTACAGCCTACTGGTCACTTGCTTCTCTCTTTCTCTTTCATTTTCTCTCTTTCCCATTCTTCTAAAATTGTTAAGTATGACTCATTTGCCGGCATGTGGCGACTTTTGTTGATATCATAGTACACAACACACACGGCTGACTGACTATTCGTCTCGAAATTTAACGACAGAAGCGTGTCTAACTGACTTGCTATTTATTCTTTTTCTATCCCTCTCTCTCTCTCTCTCTCACACTTTTACACCCTTTATCATTCAATTCTTTCTCTCTATCATCTGACTAAACTTTCGGAAAACGGATGTACATAGATGTTGAACTTGAGGTCTTAGTTGTTGATTTAGATTATCTTGAATTCAAATTAGTTTTGCAGCGGTGTGAGTCCTCTTCTTTTTTCTTCTGTTTTTAAATGGCACAAACAATCACGAGTTGTTTCCTTTATTGCCACTTGCTATTGATAACTGCTAACTTGAGCTACATACTTATTTAAATACATATCTACATACATACATACATACATATATACCATGTCTGTGCAATTACGTAAATACTGGTAGAATCTTATAAGAAACATCTAAAAGGAAAGGGCAGTGTCATACGCATTAACGAGCTTAACATTGTGGACATAATGCAATTGTTATATGCATACATACGTATGTAGGTGTAAACAAAAGGAGGTGGAATTTGATGACAAGTTGATGTTACCTTAAGAGCAACACACATTCATATGTACATATGTACATATGTATATACTACATACATATGTATGTATGTACATACATAAGAATATACAATATATGTACCTTTTTTACATATCCCTTTTTGCTAATCAATTCTATACATACATATGTGCATATGTACATATGTATACATACATACATACATAATTCATCTTGATTGCAATGCAATTACCCATAGTTACTTGTAGTAGGCCCCTTAAAAAATGAATCTAATGTGATTTTCTTTATTTCTTTCATTTCCACTTTGCTACTTCTACGAATCGATGAATATAGACGACCTTATCCACACTTATATTGAGTAGTATGACAATTTTTGTTTTCTAGGTAAAAAAGCTTTTTCTGTATAGTCGCAATGATATAGTTCAATTTTTCGTAGAAATTGTTGACCTAAGCGACAAGAAAATGATTTGAAATGATCGCATATACTATGTACGTAAATATAAACAGGTGTATGTATATACATATATGTATATACATATAAGTAGATATGTACATATATACATACATATGTACATATGTAGATGATATGTTATTTCTTTAAATTTCAATATCGATATGAATCTATGTAGATATATGTACATACATACATATGTATAAAAAACCAGTTTTTCAAATAGTCAATTATATTTAACGCAACAATTTATTAAAATATTAACACCTAATTATGCATACTAATACTAATTATTATAAATATAAACAAAGATTAAAATGAAACAATAAAAAATCACACATATCTCTCTCTCTCTCTCTTCTCCATCTCTCACTCTCTATCTCTCCACCCTCTTTTACCAATCACTCTTGTTCTTCCCCTCTCTCTCTCTCCCTCTCTTAGCTTTGCTAATCATTAAATTAAAGAACGCAAAAAGTCAACAGGAATAACACTAGATACAAATCTTTTAAGCTTTGCCTTCAGCTTCATGCAAAACGAACGCGTTAATTAGACACAGACAGCAGAAAAAAAGCTTAATTTAGCAAGCAAAAAAAAAAAAACGTGAAACACTCAAACATACATCACGGGCAAAATTTTTATTGGTAATGCAAAAATATTCAAAGCATAAATTAAAGAACAGATAGAACTAAAATTACATACATACATACATATGTATGTACATACGGGGCAAGGCAAAGCCTAAAAAATAAACACAAATTTTATATTGTGTTGGGGATTCGACTTTAAGATACTCTCTATATACATATGTATGTATGTACATATATATTTTTTTTTATGCATAGATATGTACAAAAACTGCATATATTTTTCATTGTTACACATTTGGAAATAGTCATGAAAATTTTAAGTATTTTGTATTTCAGTGGTCCTCTTTGGTTTCCAACTTGTTAACATAGTTTTAAAAAAAAAGATCTCCTTGATAGTAGTGGGCGAAATAAACGAACAATTACTGGGATCGTTTGCTTTTTACATACATAGATACATAACATGTCACATTATGGGGGGATGCAGGGTATAATTATTTACAAAGAACACCACAAATAACAACAACGATTTCCTAGAATTCTCAGCTATATCAAGTCAGCTATTGCCAGCTCTTTCTTTCCCTCTCCCTTGGACGAATGATCGCAAAACGCAGCTGTCAGCTGTCAGCGGCCGGCGTCGGCGTTGCCAACGCTGCCGGCGTTACGTTGGTGGCTGGCAAAAAAAGCTCTCCCTCCCACAGAAGCTTACCAAGTTAGAAATTGCTCAGCTCATTTTTACTTTAGTTAACGAAACGAACGAACACGAGGGTCGCGCCACTAACAAAATATAATAAATGATAAAAAAACAATAAACGAGAAAATCTAAAATAATAGAAAATTTTTTTAAAACCAACGAACATTATATTTTTTAAATAAATAAAATAGAATTTTTGAGGAATTGAATTAGTTTTGATTTATGTATATTTCGTATGTTTTTTAATCGTGTGCGTGTGTGTGTGTGACAACTCGAACGAACTTTGAAGACGAGCAGAGATACAGATCAAAAAGATTGAAAAAGTCACTTTTACTGTTTTGCTTTTTATAACAAAACGAACAATTATTTTTTTTTTTATTATTATTATTGTACAACACGAATTCGCCGCTCCATACGTATGCTACTAATTGTTATCAGTATTGAAAAAGAAAAGAAAAAAAAACGAAAACAAAAAATATAAAAGAAACGAAGAAGAACAACGAAACAACAACCACAAAAGAAAAAGGCAAGAATTCTTAAGGTTCAGTCGTCTAGTAAATTCGAAAGCTGGGAAAACGCGGAAAGAAAGAGTGACAACAGCAACAACAACAACAACAAGTCAAAATTAAAAACAAAAAACGGGAAATACTGTGCAAAAATACTTTTGTTTTGTGTTTGATTTTCTTTTTTTTTTTTTTTTTTTTTTTGATTTGGTTTGTTGTATGTTTTCTGTGTGTGCGGCGTGTGTCTGTTCAAATTTTGTGGAAAACATTAAATATTCTATTTATATTATATATGTATATAGATAGTTGTGTCATTTGCAATGATAAGCACTCGCCGCCGCTCTGATTAGGCGACGTATACGTAATATTTAGCCCGGTTCATACAACTAAACAAACAATTTCTATTGAAATTTCATAGAAATTCGAAAGAAACGAAACAAAAAAAAACAAAAACGAAATATTTTGTAATAACTATAAAGGTTAGTGTATGATATAGTAACAGCAGCAACAACAATAACAATAACTTTATTATGATATATTAGTAAATGACGCAGTGTTTGGTATGTAGAAACAAAAAAGAAAAAATAACAAGCATAGAAATAAAAAGAAAAAATTGATTAAAAAAAATTATAAAATTGATATCTAATCTTTCATTTCGAATGTCCGTCAGTATGTTCGTCCCAACAGTATTTCCACTTTACACAAATGCTCTCTAGAATATTTACTAAAAAAAAAAACTTGTCGATAAGAAAGCGAGTAAGAAATAACAAATGAGACAGAGACATATAGAGGAAAACAAGACAAAATAAAGAGAGAAAGAGTTTGAGAAAGACAGAGAGAGAGAGAGATAGTGATAGAGATAGAGAAAGAGTATCAGAGACCTAGGTGGAGAGATCGAGACAATTGATTAAGCAGCTTGATTTAGATAAATGTTTGACTTATTTTTGAGCAACATGACGTATACTTAATATTTGTGCAACAACTTCGTCAAATGTATGAAGAAATGTTTTCGTCAGTCATGTCAAGTCGCATCAGTAGTAGTCGCCCACATTCCTCCTTATTATAGTCTTAAAATTAGCACTGATTCGTAATACATATATATTTTTCTTTATTTTGCTTGTTTTTGCGGCTGCCGCTTGTTTAGCTGCTGCTTGTGTGCCATATTTGTCGTACATTTCATGAGATTTCTTGGCTTCCGTCTGAGACCTTAAATAGGCAAAACTCTTTAGATTTTTCATATACATATACATATACATATAGATATATGTATATACCTATATATATTAATCATGGTTTTCTTCATAAATAAATTAATATATAAATAAGAAAGTTTCATCATCAGTTTCTTATTGTTAAATAATAATAACCTATCTTTAACCTAACCAAGATGATTTATTTATTCTTGTTCATGTTGCCCTGAGTCAATGACTTGAAAACTATATAAAATTAGTCAAATATAAGGGAAAATCCACATTAGAGAAAGAACGATCGTACATTTTGAATTGATAATTAGTTGCCAATCTATCTCTTTTCTCAATTTTAATATAGTTAGTGACATCACTTATATGCAAATCGGATTATTATATACATAGTACAAAAAAATAATATATAATCTAGTTTGAATTTATTGTCAGAGATCTCTTTACTAAAATCGTTTTTCTTTTTGAACTTAACAGTAGATAATTATTTTAGAAATAAATGGTTTAAAAAATGATTCCTTGATATATTTTTATTTTTATATTGATACATTTACAAGCAGATTTTTTGGGTTTTTTGATTTTTCTCAAAAAAATAATATAAAGTAAATATAGATAAAAATATTAGGTTTTTTTTTTTTAAGATGAGTTCTCATTCGCCCACACTTTATAGGCAAACTTAATGAGTTAATATGTAAAATATTGATCAAGGTTAAATTTAAATATATAATATTTTCCAAGTAATCTTAAACTAGTTTCTACCACATATATAAGTTATAATTGTAACAATCCAGTTTTTAATCATTAATAGATGTTACATTTATTACTAACTTTCTTAATGATTTCACGGGAATTTTCTTCACATGATCTCTTTTGGATTGATTGATATTCACTAAACCCCTCATATGATAATGAACTTAAGTCGATAAAAAATAGGTTAAAATGATGATGATTTCATTAATAATGATTTACACAGGCTAATTATAATTTATATAATTTTCTTGGAATTGCATACATTAAGAATGTTGTCTTATCTCTGATAGATAGGATAATTCAACAAAAACCGTTAAGCAAATCATGAAACTTAAGAAACTGAAGAATTTGAAGTAGAACGGGAGAAGCGAATAGGTGCTAACATATTTTTTGCTTGCCATAAACTGTTTTGCTTGTCAATTATCACAATTTTTGTTGGGTTTCCTTATCGCAAAGTCAGTTAAAACTGCCGAAAACCATCATCATCATTACCTACCACCCCCGCCCCGCATCAACATATCAGTGCATAGTGTGTAAGGGAAATGCTATGGGTAAAGTAAATAGTATACGGCTTCATGACAATCCCAAAACAAATGGCCCATTTGATTTATAAACGGGTAAATGGTAAAGCGCCAATGTCATAAACAGCAAAAGATAGCGCCACCAGTTTATCAATAGAAAATAAAATATTTACTTTAATTTTATATATTGATCGTGTGGTGTAGAAACAAGGCCATTGGAACATTTTTATTCTAAATTTATTAACACTTTCAATTGTTTGCTATATTTTTTCTTTTTCTTTTTTTTCTTTTTTTTAGGTTGTCACCGGCAGCAGCAGTTTAACGACGCGCGTTGAAAAGAAATCACAGCGTCTGCATCATCATCAAATCACATCCTCCTCACATTTATCGAGTTCATCATCTCAGTCAACCACACAATCCTCAACATCGTCATCGTCATCAGAAATGAAAGCAGCAGCCGTAAAGCGTGATCTCACTAATATACAAAAGTCCATGTCAGAGATAAACGATCTGGCTATTGAGCGTATGCAAGGAGCTGGCACAATAACAGGTACATCATCTGGTACAGGATCAATATCGGGCGGAATAAATAGCATTACATCGAACACACCAGTTAATAACACAATGGCCACATCGGCAGCCAGTATACTGACGCCACCAACAAAAATGACATCGACCCATCCATCGATCGATGATCTCAGGGGTCTGAGCAGTCAGGACAAGATAACGCAGTTACAAAAAAAGTAAGTACCCAACCAAGATAAAGTCGTCATTAGAACGCCATGAGAAACGGTTACAATATATACATCATATACGATAATGAGAGAAGGGGGTATTTCTTAAACTATAGCTTATATACTTATAAAGTAAATCATGTCTACATGCATACATACATGCATATGTACATATACTCGTATCCATGAAACAGTGCTAATCTTTTTGTAAAATACTGAATCATTGGGAATTCCCCTTTCTTTGTTTCGTGATAATATTCTGAAATCCTGAATGATTCGTTACTAAGATAATCGGTTGGGCCGGGGACAAAGCTCAAAACATTTTGATAATCGCCGCATAACAATCGTTTAAATTTGCATATGTATAAAAACTAAGAAAAAAAATATTTTTCCAAGTATAATTAATTAATTAAGATTAATAATAATAATTTTGTAAGTTAAGCTTTATTATTATTATTATTATTAAAGTATAGGATATAGTTGTAAACTATCAACCTAACTATATTTTACAAGCACTGGCAACTAAGGCCTTCAGCTTAGACGAATACTACATCCATGCACTAGCCTGGGATTCGAACCCGGGTCCTCGTTGTTCAGTATGCCTAAATGACTGGGCCGCTTAGACAACTCATCTACCGAGGCCTGCTAAGTTAAGCTTTAGTTTTAGCATTGAATGAGCAGTTTTTTTTTTTTTTCTCTGGCTTTATTAAAGGACACTATAAATGATCTTGTAGCCTACTTTCAAGGGCAAATACTTATTTATATCACGTACTTTACTTGAATTTATTTTTGATTTTATTCAGATTGCGCGCCTCATTGGAGAATCTAGTGGATGGCAATGATGACAGCAATGTCATAGTTACAATGCCCGACGATGATGACAATCCACATCATCCTTTTGGCAGTGGTCTCGATTTAAGTCATCCCTCGGGTGCTACCAGTGCTTTAAGCGGCTCGAATAAAACTATCGATACCATTAAGTTTCAAGAGAAACGCACTAAAACCGAATCGAAAACAAAAGTGGTTACCGATGGTTACAGTTCAGAGCAGGCTACCAGCAATTCAGCGGAAATGAAACGTCTACAGGCGGGCGATATAGATTACAAAGAGAATAAGGCTGCTGCGGCAATGAGAAATCGTGTGGAAATGGATGGTGTTAAAACCGAGGAGAATGCAGCTGTGATTCAGGTTAGTCACCGACTATATATCCCAAAGGGAAAAACCATCTACATATATCAAAGTTAATAACAAGCTAGTTGTTGCCCGCACCCCAATGTAGTCATTTCACTTGCTTTGGTGCTGTTGGTGATGAGTTTAAAGCTTTTTCTAATGTGAAAGCTTACGTAAAAGTGACGTAGTGCCACCGCCGCAGCCGCAGCCGGTCACCATATACATATGTATGTAGTTACCCTTTGGGGGTTTAGCCTAGCCTAGCACAACCCCTAGCAAGCAAAAGCTCTGACTTTGGCTATGACTTTCTGTGTGCCCTAACCAACTGTTAGACACTCCTTTTATTTTAGTGTGAAGTTCATTGTTTGCATGTTTGGCTCGAATTCCGTTGGATGTGTTAATTACATTAAAAAAAACAAAAAAAAAAAAGAAGAACCAAAAAAAAAATAAATAAATAACTGAGAAAGTGCAAATTACTTCAAGTGAAAGTAGTAGTAGTAGTGAAAGATATTTTTATTGATTTCTATATTGCCTGAAAGTAGGCTACAGTTATTCTTTTTCTCAAAATCAAGTTATGTGAAATGTTCTTAAACAAATGCCTGCTCCTTAGGAGCCCCAAATTTATATCTTTGCGACGCAACTTTTGCAAAAGTGACGACATCAAGGACAAAGGTTCATCTACCAGACCTACATCCATGCTAAGAAAATTTCAGGTATCCCAATGTTGTTTCTACTTACTTTCAGTTGCCATTGGTTACTGCATATTCTTTATGGACAATAATTTATGATTGGTTTTTTTTTTTTTGATGTTGTTGTTGTTGCTGTTGTTGTTGTTGACTATTTGCCCGTGGTCGGTCTTATCTAATCTTGAATAGCTTCAGTAAATTGTTTTACATCCTTTATTGGATTATTGGGCATGGCAAATTAGCATTAATTGTTTTACGATTGGCGATCATCAGTGACGATTACAATTGGCCGAGTTTCCGGCTGATGCAATTCAAACCAAATGATTACATAAATGTGGAAAGTATTTTATAAAGAAAATCCTAAAAATATATATTAACATATATCCTATCTTAATATATTTTACACATCTCTCTTTGTATAAAAAAAAAAAACTTTTCAACTGTGCAGATATTTTTTTTATTGGCAGACGAAAGAAAAGCTTTTTAATATCCTTGAAGAGCTAGCTTAAACCTTACTGAATATACAAACATATAATATTGCTTAATACAAATCCTTTACAACTGGATTCGAAATATAGTATATATATGTATATATATGTACATATATATATATAGTTCACTAGAAAAATGTTTGCTCAAAAAAGTTTTGAAGAAATTACTCTGCAACGATTCAAATTTTTTGAAATTTTCCAAATTTTAGATCCAATTACCATAATTTATTAAGAATAGAAAAAAAACGAGACTAAATTTCATTGATTGCATAGAAAGATCACAAAAAAAAAATCGTTTAATACATTATATGTACATAGATCAAATAAAATATCGAATATTTTATTTATCACACCGATACCAGCCCCTGGTAAGAAAAAGAAACAACATCGTGCCATTTAGAAGCATAATTTTACACACACACATACGTATATATGTATATATATATATATATATATATATATATATATATATGTATGTATGTATATAGATATACGATATGTTGGCAGTGGGCCAACAAACACACACGTTCCCAGCATTTTGGGATAGATGCGGCTGTGTCGGAGTTGAAGGAAACAAAAAAATAAAAGAAACCCTCAATAAAATTCTTTGAAACATTTATTCAATTTGTGTGCGTGTTGTTTTTCTTGTTAATTTCCTTAAGTTTAGTAACAATTGAAAATCTTTGGGACCTTTGCTTTAATTGCTTGCCATAATAATTGTACAATAAATTTAACGAGCAGTCAAAAAGCGGACAGGCACGCGGACAAGCGGAGACATTGGAAGCACTTCTAAACTATTGAAATAAGTGTGTGTGTGTATATTATATATGGATTTATATAAATATATATATATATATATATATATATATATATATATTATTCTTTTTTCTTCTTTTTGATTTATTTGCCATTATTTTACGCTCTGAAATTGTGTTTTGCTATGAGTGCTCGAGAATTTTGCCTTTATTTTTTTTTTTTTTTTAAATATAAAACATTGCTGAGCGCTGATCGGTCCTCTCAGTATCAGACAGACGAGCAAACCGAAGCGTCGTTCGTTACGCCTATGTAGAACGGAACAACAACGGAAGAACAAAAATCGTATAATTATTTGCATATATTTGAGATTTACTATATACATATACATATATTTATATGTGCATATATAGAGGATAGAGAGAAAATGTAGAGTATAAATGTACATACATATCTATATACTTATATGCCATGCCTCTCTATTCGTATATATGTTTATCGGTGGAAACTGTTAAATAAATGTGTCTATTTACACTACCCAAAAAATGACAAAGACTTCCTAATTAATAGCATAATAAGAATAACCAAACGGCTGTGAAAATAATAACAAAATCAAGTGTGAATAATTTACCTATTCCACCCATAAAGAGGTATTATATATACTTATGTATACACAACAACCTCATATATAATATACATATAAAAAAAAAAAAAAAAAAAAACATTCTACAAGTACGACGACGAAAAGAACCGCGCGACCTTCATTCAAAATATAATTTAACAAAATATGATGAAATAAAATGGAATGTGTGTGTGAAACAGGTGTCTCTCGCCTAAACGAAAGTAACAAACAGAATGCTCTTCTTTTTGTGTTTTTTTTTTTCTTTTCTGTAGTGATACATTTTGAGAAAATAGTGACGAAAGCAAAGGACTAAACTAAATATAAAGAAACGAAAGAGCTTAACGAAATATATAGAAAAATAATAGCATACTGTACTCTCATATAATAAAGATCTCAAACAACAAAAAAATTAAAAAAGTGTTCAAGGAAGCAAATTAAGAAATCTCTATTCAAATCTTAGTAAAAGTGTGTTATTTATTATACTTTTTTTTTTTTTTTTTTTTTGCAAAAAATATTGAATTCAAAAGTGGTCAACTATAGTTTTATTTAATGAAGATATTGACTTGTAACTTGTTACAATAATGTGAAAAATTCAAAATAAAATTAACTAATGCAACAGAAGAAAGTTACATGCTAAAAAGAAAAAAATTAAAACTAAACTAAACGACAAAATATAATAAATTAAATGTTAAAACTTGACGAAAGAGGATAATAAAATAACTACGTAAAGGTTGAACGAACAAATAAACGTTTCCCAAATTTTTACATAAATTTATTTCTCAATAATATAAATATATACATATAACAAAAGATCGTGGAATAATAACTTGATCATAAAGATGGGCTATCGTTTTCGACGCTATGTGAGCTCTTGCTTATGTTTTCATTATAAATTAATCAAATTTTGTATATAAATTTAGCAACAAGTGTTTCGTCATGTACATTGTAAATGTCTTGTTAATTAACTTAACAATAACAGCAACAACAAGAAGAACAACATTTACAAACACAGCAACAACAACAACAACAACAAGAACACTAGTGAAAAACAAGAAAAAGTCTAAATTAACATAAATAACTGTAAAATTGCACAAAATCAATTTGTCGGTCAGTGTCACACGCACACACACACACACAATATACACACAGTGTACTTCCACAAAAAAGAATTTTTCTTTTTTTATGTGTGTAAATGAGACAATATAGAAGACAGATTTTGGTAAAACTTATACGAAAAGTAAAAGATTAAATGTACAATTTTAGTTAAACAACAAATTAATTTTCGCTTCCTTGTTGCCATCTTCTCTTGATCTTCAATCGCCGCCTGTTGTTGACATTGAAATTACCTCCTCGCCACGAAATTAGTGAGAATTTTGTTCCATTTTTATTCAGTTGTGTGTGTTAACAATGTCGCATCAAGCACCTTGGCCTGTCCGTAAGGGTATATTCCGTTCAAGTGGTCAATCTGATTTTGTGCCAAATCGTTCGCCTAGTCCCATTGTGGAGATGCCTTTATCACCGCCACCGCTTCCGGCAACGGCCACCAACAATACCACATCGAATCCAAATCGTTTTTCACATGGACGAAGCAATTCACCGTTATCACCGCCACCACAACCAATACAAGTTGTTAATATTGGTTGTTCGGGTAATACAACATCTACCATGTCCACTTCTTCGTCCGCTGCCGCAAGAATGTCTGGTGCAGCGTCTACCTCTACCTCCTCCTCCTCCTCCTCCTCATCTTCATCGTCGTCGTCGGCGTCGTCAAGTTCTAGTTCTCATAGCACCAGAGTACGTAAAAGTTCTAATCCGCCTTTACAGCCAATTACCAACTGTTCTATGTCATCACCACCACCACCACAATCAACGACACTCCCACTTTCTCCACCGCCCCCAACAACATCAACAACTATCTCCACCAACAACAACAACAACAACAACAACAATAATAATAATCATATGAAGAATGTGCGCGAAATACCCATTGAGGTAGAACAGAGCAAGGTATAACAGTCTGACTGTATATAGGACTGAAATATTTGGGTTTACTTTATATAGTATATATGCATATACATATATATTCTATAGCCATTATCCCTTACAAATTATTATAAGAGTTTTAAATTCTGTTATATTGCTGCTATATTCAATTGCCAGTGTTTGCCATGGTTTCTTCCCTCGCTGTTCTTAGTTAATTATGTACATAAATACATATATTAAAATGTATAACAGTTAAGAAACTAGTATACTTGCCATTAATAAACTACGTTCCCCACCCAATGCCATATACATACATACATAGCTTGATTAACAGCATTTTTATATAATTTGTTCAACTGTTATACATACATAGTTAACAATTTCAATGGTATACAAGCTGGGCTTTTGGCTGAATAGTTTGCTGTACAATTTTCTGTTATACATACATAGATTGTGCAGACATTCTGATTTTTGATCAATATGTTAAATATTAACGTATTTATTTATTTTTTTTTTTTTTATTTTTGCTTTACTAACTGTTATATTTTCTTGTAATTCTTTTGCACAGGAAGCGCTCTCACTACGCACCGGTGACATCACACAACAGGCCAGCAATAATGTGGCCGCTGCCAGTATTAAAGTCCAAAGCGATACATTTTCGGCTGACAAGAAGGCCATTAGCAAATCGCAGCAATCACAAACGATAACCACAAATGGTGGCATCATTAGCCAGGAGAAACATGTAACATCTGCCGCTCAGGCTAACTTTTCAATGACCCATAAGGGTGTCTCGAGCACGGGCAGCAGCATGATGACCTCCAGTGAAAAAATGTCAGCTGTTAGAGGTCATGATGTGATCAAGCCAAACGATCTCAAATTAGATGATTTGAAATCCTTAACAGCTGGCAGTGGCCAACAGGAAATTGAGCAGACAATTACCAAATATTCAGATTTCTTAAAAACAAGTGTCAATTCACTACAAGAGAGTAATAATATTGGCAAAGAGAAATCTGAATCTCTGGAAAAGATCAATGAAGTGATACGTCATGCCTGGGCAGTGCCTACACATGGCCATGAATTGGGCTATTCCTTATGCAATTCTCTCCGTGATAGCGGTGGCTTAGATTTATTAATGAAAACTTGTGTTATGCCCGATTTTCGTTTGCAATTCTCGTCCGCCCAACTATTGGAACAGTGTCTGACCACAGAGAATCGAAAGCATGTGGTGGATAATGGTCTTGATAAGGTTGTGAATGTGGCCTGTGTATGTACGAAAAAATCGAATATGGAGCATTCCCGTGTTGGTACTGGCATCTTGGAGCATCTATTTAAACATTCAGAAGGCACATGCTCGGATGTGATACGTTTGGGTGGACTCGATGCAGTACTATTTGAGTGTAGAACTAGCGATGTGGAAACATTGCGTCATTGTGCCAGCGCCTTGGCCAATCTATCATTATATGGCGGTGCCGAGAATCAAGAGGAAATGATACTGAGAAAAGTGCCCATGTGGCTATTCCCATTGGCTTTTCACAACGATGATAATATCAAGTATTATGCATGCTTGGCTATAGCTGTTTTGGTGGCCAATAAAGAGATTGAGGCAGAAGTTTTAAAATCGGGTTGCTTGGATCTAGTTGAGCCCTTTGTTACCACCCATGATCCATCGGCATTTGCCAAATCGAATTTGGCTCATGCTCATGGCCAGAGCAAACATTGGCTTAAGAGATTGGTACCGGTCTTAAGCTCAAATCGTGAAGAAGCCCGCAATTTAGCTGCCTTCCATTTCTGTATGGAGGCTGGAATTAAACGTGAACAGGGTAATACCGATATATTCCGTGAAATCAATGCGATTGAAGCATTAAAAACAGTTGCCAGTTGTCCAAATGCCATTGCCTCGAAATTTGCCGCCCAAGCATTAAGACTTATTGGCGAAACTGTACCCCATAAGCTATCACAGCAAGTGCCATTATGGTCAGTTGAGGATGTTCAAGAGTGGGTAAAACAAATTGGTTTCAATACCTTTATCGATCAATTTGCTGAATCACAAGTGGATGGTGATCTTCTATTAAAACTAAATCCAGAAAATTTACGCATTGATATTGGTATTACGAATGGTATACTCCTCAAACGTTTTGAACGTGAATTGCAAAATCTCAAACGTATGGCCGATTATTCATCAAAGGATACTGCAAAAATGCATCAATTTTTATATGAAATCGGTCCAGAATATTGTATCTATACATATTCAATGTTAAATGCTGGCATCGATAAATGTGCCTTTCCCCATGTCAATGAAGATATGCTAATGACAGAGTGTAATATTGCAAATTCGATACATCGCTTAAGGATATTGAATGCCGTTAAGAATTTAGAAAATTCATTACCCAGTTCATCGGAAGAGAATATGGCTAAAACACTAGATGTATTTGTTAGTTATAGACGTTCCAATGGCTCACAATTGGCCAGTCTACTAAAGGTATGTATAAATCGATATAATATACATATCTATATACATCTATAGAAATATAATATAATATAATGATTGATAATGGGATCATTGGCATCATTCAAGGTACACCTTCAACTACGTGGCTTCTCAGTCTTTATCGATGTGGAACGTTTGGAGGCAGGCAAATTTGATAATGGCCTATTGAACAGTATTCGTCAGGCAAAAAACTTTGTTTTAGTATTAACACCAGATGCCTTGCACCGTTGTATCAACGATGAGGAGTGCAAAGATTGGGTGCATCGTGTAAGTAATTCACGATGAACAACGATTAATGATCTATTAGTTATAGTTAGTTATCTGCTATATGTATGTGTGTTTGCCTATTCTTCTTTTTTTGGATTTGTTTTGATTCTTATTTAGGAAATTGTGGCCGCTCTCAATTCCAATTGCAATATTATACCAATCATTGATCAGCATTTTGAATGGCCAGAGGGTGAAAAGCTGCCTGAGGATATGCGTAGTGTGACGCATTTTAATGGCGTTAGCTGGATACATGACTATCAGGATGCTTGCATCGATAAGCTCGAAAGGTATATTAAGTGGCGCAACTAGGACTAAAAAACTAGGAACACCATGCGATGGCTATTCAAATTCTCAAACCAAAAAAAAAAAAAAAAAAAAAAAAAATCAAAAAAAAAAAAAAACTGAAAAAAACCAAAAACATATTTGTCTCAACACAATATCTCTATATATATATATATTATGCGACAGATTTTTGCGCGGCGAAAAGAATATCGATCGCATTGCGGCCATGGTGCCTGGTACTCCTGGTTCATACCAAAGAATGCACAGCAACGATTCCGACTATCAGCAAAGCTCTGGCGGCGGCGCAGGCGGAGCCAGTGGAGGTGGCGGAGGAGGAGGAGGAGGAGTGGGAGGATCAGGTGGTGGTGGCGGCGGCGCAGGCAGTGTGGTGGATGGCCTAATAACGGCCAATGGCAGTAACGGCAGCGGACAAGGTGGGCCAACGAGTTCAATACAAAATCAATTACCCAACTCAGCTCCAGCGTAGAACATTTTTTTTCCTATCGAATATATTTTACTATATATATCATATAGATAAACTACGTTAAGCAAAAAGTCAAAAACAAACACAAAAAAAAAAACCAGAAACAATCAAGAAAAAAAAAAAACCTCGAAAAACCGACCAACCAATAACACACATTGCACCCATACACACACATACATACATAAATACATACATACATACATACTATATACATACAACAAAATTTAACCTCACAACATCAACAACTCTCTAATATTTATTCGGTATATACCGAATCAGTACATATATACATATATACTCTTGCAGTTAATTTTATTTTATAGCCAAATTTGTCCGAATTTAAAGTTGTTGATTTCAATCAAATTGAACTTTTCCAAATTTTAATCCGAGATAAGACCAACAAAAATTTTCCTTCATACTGACTGCAAGTGTATTTTAAAGATGAAAATTGAAATCTACTACTCTACTAATTTAATATTTTCGATAAAAAACCAAAAAAAAAAAAACAAAAAAAACAAAACAAAAAACCAATTCAATTCAACCCACACATAAATGTTGTTGACCCTTATAAAAAACTCGGCAGCTAATCACCAGGCAAATAGATACCGGCAATCCCCTGCACCCAGCAGTCGACAACGTGGTAGTACCTCTCAATTGTCCAGCTATGGTCGTCGCCCTCATAACGGCAGCAATTTCCCGGCACCGTATCGAACTCAACAAGCATTATTGCACAAATCCGGAGCTGGTTCGGCCTCCATGCAGAATATGATGCCATTATCATGTCTTCCACCTCGAAGGAGTTCAGCTGCTGGTTTGGGTATTAAGGCTGGCATGGATACATCGTACAGGGCTCAAAGTGTTGATGGTCTACTAGATAGCCATAGTCAGCAGAATATGGATAAGGGAACAACACCGGATCAACGTATAGCTGCAGCAGCTGCTATGGTAACAGCGGGAAGCACAGCTCTAACAAATGCCAGTTCAACCAGTACTCTACAACCCGAAGATGAGATGGCAGAGAATTTGGAAAATGGAGCAAGCAGTCAACAACAGATACAGACGGCACAGGCACAGGCACAGGCACAGGCGCAGGCGCTGGTACTGAAGCGAGATAAACATCAATTGAGTGCTACGAATAATGTGCAACAACATCGCAAATCGCGTAGTTTGGATCACATGCTATCATTACAAGCAATACTTGTTCATCCTCATAATATGAGCGAACCTGTTGATGAGACACAGAGTATGCAAAATTTGAATATGTCAGTGACGCCGCAACCGCAAAGGCGAGATACAACATCATCATCATTATCCTCGAAATCGCCAACACCTGAGAGACCAGCACGAGTGCAGCCATTATCATTTAAACGGCAAAGTCCCGATGGTGTTAGCTCAACAGAAAGTGAGGAGCGAGATGATCAGCAAGATGGTTCAATGAAGCGATCTTCCCAGCATGGCAATCAGCAGCGTGCCTCGGCGCATGTGCATCGTGGTAGCAGTTTGAATAGCAACAAGACTTCCAATTCATCGCTTGGCTCGAACGCAAGTGCCAGTGCCAGCAGCAACAACAACAACAACAGCAATAATAAGACGATCTTTAATCGTACGATGAAAAAAGTACGCTCGCTGATTAAAAAGTAAGCCAAACAAAAAACAACCAAAAGCGAAAGGATGATATAAACGCTCCCGCTGCTTAATTTTTTTTTTTTTTTTAACTCGCTCTCATTAAACTATGTAGTTAAGTGCCTGTTATTCGCCACATTTAATTCTACTCACCATCAAATCAATCAAATCAAAATCAAAATCATTCGTTATAATCGTTAAATCAGAAAACAATGAAATCGAATCTCATAATACATTTGCAATGCAATACAAGTTAATTATCATACATACTTATGTATGTATATACATATGTACATACATACATATATAAAAGTATTGTATGTATCCTAACAGCAAACAACATGACCGACTCTCTCTCTTTGCTTAGTCAAAACTTCATTAAATTAATTGCTTTGTTGTTGTCATTGCAAATGTATGGAAATCTACGGCTTGGTCGTAGTAGTTCTTAATCGATTTATATAGATTTCCATAATCATATCATTAAATATCATATACATACACCACCGCCCGCCTTTTCCCAAAAATTTCATCTTTTAATCTCTCTCTCTCTCTCTCTATATAAAAATTATATACATACATATATATATAACTCGATCTGGTGCTGGTTCGCTATAAATTTACAAATAACTCGTTGTTTTCTACTTGCCTTCACTAAAACTCGCCTGCGTTGCCTGCCCCTGCCCCTGCCCCTGCCTCGTACCCCAAGACCCCCAAAAGCCCATTCTCTGACTTGACCTGTAATGAAAGCTCTATTTTTTATTTTCCCTTTCTTTTACCTATATATCTCTCTGTCTCTATTCCACTCTTTTACTACCACTCTCTCTCTCTCTCTCTCTCCGTCTATCTATCCCTCTCGCCACTGCGATAGTCGAAAATCTTTTTGCCTTGTGATTAGATTGTCAAATACTTTTTCCAATTTTTCGAATTTATTAAAACAAGAAACAAAAAATACAAAAAGTAACACAAATGAACTTTATACTATACATACATATATATATATATATTCTATATACATAGTATATATAGATATATATATATATATATATATATATATACACATACGTATTTATGAATCATAATTTTAAAAAAAATTTGTAAATGTTTTTTCCAAATTTAAAATTTTTTTTTGATTGCGCAATTCGTTTAAAATATTTAAAAGCTTGTAATCAGGACTATAAAATGGATACGCTCTGCTTGCTGAAGAATTTGAAAATTCATTATCACATAGATAACCGTATATAATCGACAAATTCTATTAGAAATTGATTTGGCGGTTTGAGTTCCGATCTAACTAAATTTGTCTGTAGATTCAGATATATACGTACGTACATATAAATATATACATTCAAACGACTTGAAGAATTTGCTAGAAGTTCAGCAAGCAGTGCTAATTTTGTAGAACTGCTTGTAACCGTCCCGTAAATAAAGTGGCTTATAATCGATAAATAAAATGAAAACGAAAATTATTTTTAGTGATATTTAAATACGACAAATTTACAACAACAACAATAACAAAAACAACAAAAAAAAAACCAAACAAAAAAACCGCTGTACAATATTTAATTTTAAAAACTAAAGAGATTTTTTTAAGGATCATTTTTTTTTTTTAATTAAATTGCAATATTATTGTATAAAATATTTAATATTTAAATACCGCCTAAAAAATATAAAAGAAAACAAAACAAAAAAACAACAACAAAGTCAAATAAAAAATTGTAAACGTGAAAGAATAAAAAGAATTTGTGTATTATTACGAACTACACCCCTTACCCCGTACACCTCTCTCTCTGTCACATAAACGCCCACGTCCAGCTCTAGACAAGCCACGCCCCCTAAAAAAACAAAAAAAAACAACGCCTTTTTGCTAAATTCAATTCTCATTTTGCATGTTCATCGAATGTTTTATGTTTCATGTTTTGTGTGTTTGCAAATTGTATAATTTTTCTGTTTTCATATTTTTGTTAATATTTTTGGTATTTTTTACTCTCTTTCTCTCCCAATCTCTCTCTCTCTCTCTCTTCAAAACATTTTTTTTTGTTTTATTTGTAGACCTTAAAAGCGAAATTGGCTTCTACAATTTATTGTAATTGTTGCTTTGTTGTTGTGCCTGCACCTTATCCTGCACCATCCCTCAAAAAAAAAAAACATAAAAAAGCTAGAAAAAAAAGCGAAAAACGAAAAAGAAATTCCCAACACCCGCACTTCACCACATTTCACCTTGGGATGATTGGAGAAGACGCAATTGTTATTCACCTTAACTCAACAGAGGAGCAAACACAACACAAAAAAAAAAAAAAAAAAAAGAAAAGAAAAGAAAAGAAAATAAACTACAAAAAAATGGAGAAGAAAAAATACCCACATTCATTGTTATTTATTAAATTACAAATGCAACATCCAATATAATAAATATGTATGTGTATTATATGTATGTATATATATGTATATTTGTATATGTATATATGTATGTATGTATGTGTTATATGCATATGTATGTATATGTATAAATCTGTGTATATGTATGTACATATAAACAACAAACAACACACCACAAATCTAATTTTATTCGTTTTTGTATATGTTGTATGTGTATATATATATTGTATATAGCAATGATCTGGAGGATGAGGAATTATCAGGCATAATACTGGCTAAAGCAACTGCACCTACAGCTGGACGTATGATATTTTGGTAATACGAAAAATATCCAAGGAAACGAGCCAAAAACAACGAAGATTTCAATAAATAAACGAACAATTATCAAATTTTTTGAATATTTTTTTTTAAATACATAATGGCTTGGGTATGAATTTTGAATAGGATAATAGCCATAAATTGCGATCCTTTAATAATCAAATCAAGGAACATCGAAATGGTAGGTATGTAGATATTAGAGAGCTGCACGGTTTCACTCACTACATAGAAAAATTAAATGGATTCGAATGGAATTGAATTGAATGAGTGGGTGCACAGAATAAAGTGAGTGAGTATGAGTATGAGTGAACATTGAGTGTCATAACTCACAGCACCGAAAGAAAAGAGTACGAATAAATGAAGCGCAAAACGGAATGAAAAGTTTGGCAAAACCAAAGGTACTCGAATCAATTCGAGTTATAGTACAAACATTTGTGTGTTCATGTATTTTGATTAATAACTTATTTTCTTATTTTAAAATATTCTGCATTCCAAAGTAAGTATTATGTATATAATTAGAAAGCAAGCAAGATAAATATGAATGTAAATTACATTGATTTTCGTTCTACAAAAAAATGAAAAAAAAAAAATAGCTTTACCATTCGAATGCATTCGAAACCAACTATGTATCTTATTTTCACACATTCCCATTCATTCAATTCGTTCTTTTGCGTTTGAACATTGTGCGACTGAGTTCGATGCTAGAGCACTCACTCATTCTAAAAAGTTCGGCTTCGCACTTAAACTCTATTCGAATGGGGTTTTTTTTTGATACTCATGCAGCTCTCTCTACTATATGTACAGTCGGGCCTCGATTATCCGTGATGGTCGGGACCAGGAGCATTACGGATAATCAATTTTCACGGTTAATCGAAACTATATATATATTTAATTTTCTACTGATAACATGAGACAAAAAGTTCACAACTTAAAAAATAAGGGAACTCCCCGTTTTCATCTTTATTGTATTATATGTATGAAGTTGAAGTAAATGAAAAAACTCTGCCATAACGGATAATAGAGGTAATCGAAGAAAACAAATTAAAACCTTGCAAAAAAAAACCAATAGACTGATCTTTGGTCATCACGGTTAATCGGGGTTATAGGTTGACCGGATCACGGATAATCGAGGCCCGACTGTATATTAAAAATTCATTTAATGTGAGTACAGGCAACTTTTCCGATCCCATAAAGTATATCTATGTATATGTATATTCTTGATCAGTATCAACAAACGAGTCGATATGAACATGTCCGCCTAAACACTTACATATGTATGTAGATCTCGGAGCCTATAAACGTATAGAGCAACCAAATTTGGTGCCAATAAAAATAAGTCTGTTTAACAACAATTTGATGTATTATAGGGGATCAAGAATTATTAATATCAGTATTTTATAGTAGGCTATCGATTATACTTTCATTTCATTTGAATCTTTCATCGGCTATGAGATCTTTATGTACTCCCATTATTGATTTCGACCTACACTCATTCACATCGTTTGGCTTCCAAACTGAATTTAGTAATAAAAAAAAAAGAAAAAACCAAAAACAGTTACAAAAAGCACAAGTAGTAGTTTAATTATGGAAAAGACAACAACAATGGCCAAAAAAAGGGATCCTTTGCTTGAACTGGACCTGGAGGAGTTAATTTTTGAGGGGCCCTTCAATCGTGGAGTTTCAAGGAATTTGGTTTTAAGCAATCCTAGCAGGACTCTACGTGTAGCCTTCAAAATGAAGACAACTTCGCCTCGCTTGTTCTTTGTGCGTCCCAATATTGGCGTTCTGGATCCCAAACAGCAGGTCACTGTGGAAATCTATGTGCAGCCTATTGTCCAACGGCAGGAACTGAAACAGCAGAAGCGTCACAAATTTCTAATACTGGCAGCCGAGGTGATGGTGGGTGTAGAAATGGCAAATTTACCGGACTTTTGGAAGAACCAGAAACCCAACGATATTTGGGATACCAAAATCAAGTGTTTCCTGTTCCCAGACAAGGAAGAAAGATTGCGAGAAGCTGGTGGTGGTTCTGAACCGCCATCACCAACTGGGTCCGAAGCAAACCAAGGCGATCAATTAGGCTCATTGGCTCCTGACGATTCAATGAATACTCTAAGAAGTCAAGTTAAGGCGTTGCAGGATGAGCGTCAAGCTCTTCTTGAAAAGATTACATTGTATAATAAGGATACTGTGGCGCCATTTAATAGCAAAAGTCGTCGATTCTTCTTTATAATAATGGCCTTTATAACCATATTGGTTGTCGTTCTTGCCGCTTATGCTGCCGGCAAGCTCGAATTCTAGAGCGAATCATCAAATGTTTTTTCTTTTTTTTTTTTTATTTTGTTACATGAAAAAAATTTGTATTATTCTGACCACTCACCTAAACATAAATCCTTTGCCCACTCCAGTAATCAGAAAGAAAAGCAAGCGATGAAAAAATTATTTTTGTGTATTGAAAATTAAATAAACCCACAAAATTTCAAAGAGCATGTGTGCGCGAGCCCGTTTCACTATGTTGCAAAATCAACCGGATGATTTTGATAAGCTTTTGTACAGACTAAAAAGCTGAGAGCTTTCTATCTACTCGGCTGTTTGATGCTGATCATGCCGAACTTCTTCTTTTCCTTTAAAATTCTCTAGATACTGCACCAATTCTTTTGAAATTCAGTAATTCTTCTCTTACATACCTTTTGCGGTGCTTGACCTCCTTGGTCAACATTCTCTGCATTAATTCTCCGGAAACACAGGATACGACAATTCGAACTTCGAAAAAACACACGGCGCCCTTCATTATTACCTTTGTCGTTACACTCATACATACATATGTAATGTTTTTAATTTTGGATTCGCGTTGTTTTTACTAAATACTAATAGTTAATTTCCACTCTTCTTTGCTCTAATTGCTGCTTATGCAGACGGCTGCATTTTGTTGTTAAGCGGTTTCTTTCGAGCTTTCTTTTTACCTTCTCGTTTCGTTGCCAATTTCGGCCATTTTTTAAACACAATTTTGTTACTGTTTAGTAAAAAGATTTTTGACAAATTTTGAAGTTGTTATTCATGTAAAGCATCTTATTCCGTTTTCCTTAAATATTTAACTATAATTTATAACACAATCTTGAAACACAACACGTCATTTGAATTTAGTAATAAAAGTGTATCATTAATAAATTTGAACTATTTAAACATACATATGTATGTACACTTACACATGCACCCGTGAACCAACGGTAAATAACATGGCTTTAGCGCGAACGAAGCCGGAGTTCTGAAATCTTCCTATTATATTATTAGGCAAATTTTTACGAAGATTAAACAGTTCTCTAAGTTCCGTATGTCACACTTTAAAATATCTTCTTTTTTTTTTACTAATATTAAAAGTGAGAAAACCGTTTGAATTTATAAAATGTTATTCGTTGTGTCACATAGCGAAATACAACTAACCGGTCACACTTTTGTTTGGTCAAAAGCGAATAAGCAAATTTAGTGTGGCCATAGGTTGCAAGGGAAAAAATATCATATCTAATCAATATCAACGCACTGCGAGAATTAGAACAAAACAGATGAACAAAATCGAAACAACGTTGAGTTATTAATTGCATACATATATATAAATATATATAGATATATTCACATATATATACATAAGAAGTTAAGCCAATCAACACAAGATGTCTGTGCGAATGTTAAAAAAGCTGCAAAAGGAGGCCGACATATTGGGAGAACTAATATTGGACGAGGAGTCAGAGGAATTAACAGATAATGATGAGTTGGAGAATGCAGATGTAGTTACAGCGAGGAAATCGAACTTAAATCCATTTGATTTGGTATGTACATATATTACGTGTTAACACACACTATAACTATTTCGAGAGTCACCTGCTGCCAACTCAACAATTTAAATAGCTAAATCAACAGGGAGAATGCCTGTCGGAGAGTGAATTCAAAGAAGACGACAACGAAACAGAACATCCTTCATCAGCAGCTAAAATTCCAAACAGTGGTCAGGGCAATGCCTCGTCTGCCACTAAAAAGAAGAAGAAGCGCAAGAAGAAGGCCAAATCGAACGGCAATCACATAAGCAGCGAGGACAACGAGCAACAAGATTCAACTTTAGCAAAAGTTGATCCATTACTGTCCGAGGTCTGTAATGATGTGCCCAAGCAGGAGCAAGTGTTGAAACAACAGCAGGGAGCAAAACAGAAGCAATTTGACACAAAACATCAACGACCGCAAATAGTACCCAAAAAGTTATTGAGTGTAGAGCTAAGGCATTTGAATGCCCAAAATGAAATGAGACGAACTTTTGGCAAGCGAGTGGTCAAAGTGCAGTAAGTAAATTATAAGATGGCCTTTAATGAAAGTATATTAAGTAGTCGACCTCTAATTTTTTTAGAAACAGACGTGGCCGTCAAAAGTTGACCTTAAAAACTACTTACATGGTCACTCCCAAGGATACATGGCCGCCATTGACTAAAAATGCCGTCACTATGAGGCTTCTACCCACTCCGGAGTTAGCTGGTTCCAGCCAATTGCCTGCAAATCTACAATGGTTCACTTTCGAGCATAGCCCATACTATCAGGGTATCCAATCAATGTTTTTGACAGCATTGGAGCGTATTGATTCAGAATTTCTTATCACTCTAATCAAGCGTTGTCCGTACCATGTAGACGCGCTGATTCAGTTAAGTGAGGTCTGCAAGATGACAGAAGATTATGCATTGGCTTCGGAGCTAATGGAGCGTGCCCTATACCTTTTAGAGTCTTCGCTTCATATCAATTTCAGTTTAACTTCGGGTCTTTGTTGTCTGGATTATCGCTATCAGGAAAATCGATCGTTTTATGTTGTGCTTTTCAAGCATGCCCAATATTTGGAAGAGCGAGCCTGTTCGCGCACTGCCTTTGAGATAACCAAATTGTTGCTAAGCCTACAACCAAATGCAGATCCGTTGGCCGTCATATTAGTCATTGATTATTATGCTCTAAGAAGTAAACAGTTCGCTTGGCTGGTGGAATTCTATGATGAATATAATACAACCAGAAATCTTTCACAATTACCAAATATGGCTTACTCCTATGCATTAGCATTGTATATGCTTCATGGAGCTTGCGAGCGGTCAAATGAGGCATTACAATTTGCTTTGCTTATGTTTCCGGGAGTACTGAGGCCCCTGCTCGATGAGATGTCCGTGCAGGCAGACAAACGAGTGTTGGCGTCGTCCTATTTCTTTGCTGATGGGGCGGGCAAGTGAGTTATCTATCATCTTAAAATAAGCTAAACTCAATCGCAATCATTAACTTTACACATGCTCTTTTTTCCGCAGACAATCACCGGCACTCAATCAGCTAGTGTGTCTATATATCTGTCGTGCTCGTGTTATTTGGCGTCAAAACGATTTGCTCCCATGGCTGGAGTCCAACGTAAATGCGGTATTAGATCGCATTAATAACAAAGACCCGTTGATTAAAGATTTCCAGAACAAACGCTTACATCGGTATGCTGGCACTCCACCACGACCCATCCTACGGCATGTCATACTCTCCGATTTCAAAGAGAAAGTCCCATTGGCTGTATTCATTTCCAAAGAAAAGAATGCCATAATGACCTATGATCCACTGCCGCCTGAAGACAGTATAAAATCCTATTTTAGGTACGTTAGAAATTATACGAAATTGATCCACAAACGTATTACAATGAACACATCTTGTGATTTGGGTTTTTCTCTTTGTTCATTCAAGCAAAACGATATCGTCAGACAATAGTCCCACGCCCACAACCAGTACTGTATCTACATTTTTCCAGTCCTTATTGCCATCATTCAATTTGCAACAGTTACAACAAAATCAGCTCAATGAACAACATGATAATGCGGCAGCAATTGGTGGTATAGCAGTTGGTGGTATAGCAGCCGCTATAGAAGAAGCAGCAGCAGCAGGCCAACCAAATGGTCGTAACGCAGCTGAAGGTAGAAATTAATTATAATCAAGTCCCATCATTTCATTATCATCAGGTTTATCATTGGGCAAAACGCAAAAAAAAAACAATTCGACAAGTTTATTTCTTGTTCTCATTCATTGACAATTCGTATTCACGTTTCAAATGTGGTTTTATCAATTATACAATTATAGAAGTGGGCCTCCAATCTTTTACCCAAATGATGGATGCTATGCGCGAGTTTTTACATCATTTTCGTCTGCGATCACAGGATACGGCTAGTGACGAGGATGATGAGGAAGAGGGATCCAGTGATTATGTGGATTAATTTATGTTAATACCTAATGCTTTGAAATAACTGCTCGCTATTATCCCCAACGTCACAAACAAATTAGTACTGTATATATATGTAATATATATACATATATATAAATACATATATATATATATATATATGTGTGTATGTGTTTAGAAAACTTATTTTTTCAACTTGAAGTAATAAAAATTTCCATGTATAAAGCTTTAGTGATCAAAAGTGGATATATACGAATCTATGATCAATGTATGATGCATGGCGCACAAATTGCCATCATATATATGATGGGGCTATTATGTAGAAGTTTAGTTCTTTTCATCCAAATAATTAATACATACACATAAGTTTTATAGGTATTTTCGTTTGGGCTTAACGAAAAAGTTTTGTTTTTTATTGGTTTATTGATTTAATTAATGCCTTTTCAATTATTACGCTTATCAATATAACAAACAGATTTTTCATTTCATTACTTTTCTCATCAATATTTCTTCTTCAGTTGTTGTAATATTACTATGACAAGTACATTTTTGTGTATAGAGCGGGGCAATGATTCGGTGTTTTTGTGTGTGTGTGTGTGTGTATGACAATAAAACAATCTTGTAGAAAATAATGCACCTTATCGAAAAAGTTCAACTGGCATATTAGAACTATTTTTTTTTTCTTTTGCTTAACCAAATCATCACACAGAAGAAACATAAAATACATAAAACATTTGGCCAATTGATTTTTTTTCCTTTTTTTTTTTTGATTTAAGACTAAACATTACTAAGGTCTAGGCAAAAAAAAACTGCCTTGAAGGAGGGGGGAGGGTGGCTGGTAATAATAATAATACATCGAAAAAGACAGATGAAATTTTGTTGAAAAATAAAATCAAAATTAAACGCAGCATTGGACAGGCAGCTCAGATGATAAATAGATAATGGAAACGTTTTTTTGATCCGATCTCGGATCCAATTATGTCATGGTGCCAAAAACAGGATTGTGACGGCAAATACTGGGACCATATTCCTCATAGGCAGCCTTCGTGTGACAGACCTGATAGAATTCCGGCTAAAAATTAAAAAAAAAAAAGATATACCACAATTAATCATATGTGCTTGTACGGAAGTTACAATCTAATACACATTATTAGAGTCCACCGACTATTAGGAGGATATATATTTTCGTAAATAAGGTGCATACCGTGGATGCCAACATGCTGCCACCGAACCACACAGCGTATCGCTGCATGGGATGTGTAATCACTTTAACATCAATAGGTTTTGGCTAAAGCAAGAAAGAAAAAAAGAAAAGAAAATAACGATTAGTCAATCTCGAGTTTATGAAATGAGTCATATGTTATATTAACCTTTATGCGTCCCTCAGACAAGTTCTCGCTAATGCGCAAACGTGTGTCCACCGAACGTTTAATGTCACGTTGCAAACGTCGTCCAAAGTCCTTGAACATGGTGGAACCGCCGCTTAGTACAATATTATTATACAATGGACGCCTAACATCTATTGGGCAGTTTTGTATAACATTATCAACAATTTCCGATAAAGGAATGGTAAAGTCGGGATTCGAGAATTCTGGATGAAAAAATATTTCAGGTCCTAGGAATCTTTCATAGCCGACATCAACTTGGAATGGTTGTTTCGTCACCGTATTAATGCCGGCAAAATTGCGTATCCATTTATTTGGTTCCGCATCATACTTGGCAAACTCTTTGGCAATATCTGGACAAATGTAGCAATGTTTCTCTTTAATCGCTTTGGCAGTTTCCAGGCTCTGTTCGGGCGGTATACCCACTTCACGTTCACGCAATAAACTTTGAATAAATGACGTGATATTGCGGCCGGCAATCGGTATATGCTTAATGCAAGAGCCAATCACATAGCCGTCGGCCTATAATAGCAGAAAGTTAAACAGAAAATGAAAGATAAGCGAATTATCAGTTTTAGTTCTACAAAAAAAAAGAGGTAATGGAAATTGAAATTGAAAATTGGTCAAATCTTAACAAATGTGGAGAAAAAATTCCAATTGTAATAATAAATAAAAGCATTTTAATCTAAACACCAATAATTTCCTCTAGCCGAGTGCTTACTGTACATACTTTATGTATAAGTATGCCCAACTGCTGATAAGATATGCTGCTTACCACGGGTATAACGTGCGTCACTCCATCTCCACTATCCACAACAATGCCTGTCAAAGTGCGCTCTTCAACTCTGGAGGCCCAACTGGCCGCTAATGCGAGGACAGCCTGTACGGCTATATACAGTCCAGGAACATTAAAAGTCTCAAACATAATTTCAGCAGTATATTCCCGATTCTCTGGCGTATTTAATGGCGGTTCAGTCAGCAGAAAGTAATGATCCTCCGGTTCAGCGCGCAAATACTTAAACACACACTGCTCCAAGAAGCGTTCCATTAAATCCCAATCTTCCACAAGACCATGACGCACCGGATACTGCAAAACAAATACGAACACATAAAATTTAAATAATTGTATTTTCTATTGTTTACATTCATCTTACCTTAATGGAATAGCCAGTGGCATCGAAAGCTTCATCACCAATGAAGAAATCCAAATCCTCAATACCTTTTGTGATGCGTCGCGTATTGGTGTCGCCAACTCGAGCCGATTCCTTAATGGCTATAGCCGAGGGAATAATGAATTGAGGCTCTTTGTTGCCAGCGAAGCCGAGCTTGGTGTAGCTATAAATTAACAGTAGAAAAACAACATCGGATTAGTTTACTTGATTTTCTTTTTTTCTTTTCTGTAAAGGGGGTGGGGTCCGCTTAAGCGGTGGGGGGGAGCCAAAATCTTACCCGGTTCCCACGTCGATTACGCATGCCGGTAGCCTGCCTGCCATAGTCTTTGCTCTTGCTTTATATGATTTGTATTCCAATTGAATTAATTTGTCACTTTAAGCTTACGTTTAACACTAATTAAAATGCGTTTCCCTTGCTGATAAACACTAAAACTTTAGAAATTTTCAACCACACCTCCGCGATGTGTCACTTTGCTTTTGCTCTTTGTCACACACACACACACGCTCATACCGTATATGCAATTGAACTTCAGAGTTGCATTTCGTGTAACTTTTTACGCAGCACTAGTTCTTAGAACTAGTTATTAAATGAAACAGTTAATATTTCTAAAAATAAAAATTATATGTCTATCATTGTTTTAGAACCATTTATGGTAAAAAAAACCTGAAACTTGTCGTCAGTCTTATTAAATTAGGAATAATACAAAAAGATTGTTTCCTAAAAATCATATTCATAAAAACGGCTTCACAGTATATATAGATTTTTGAATTTATTTTAAATTTGTTAAAACTTTTTATTTGAACTATTGGAAAAGAATTAATCGATAGGAGTACAAGGTATGCAATTTTTTTTTACCAAAAAGAACCACTAGTTCGACGTCTCTTCTAAATATCGATATCAATAGTAAACCCAGTGTGGTGTACCACAATTGGGACTCACAAGCTCTTACACCTTATCGATATATCGATAAAGCTTCGGCAAAGTTCGGCGGTGTGGCGCTGCTTGTTTTTCCACGTTTTTTTCCTTATTGGTTTTGCATGTCTTCTTAATTATTATTAACCTGTAAAATTATCTAGACGCGTTTGGAAGCGGTTAGTGGGTGTGTGCTCAGTCGTACTGGTGGCCAAAATTGAAGGTGCGTGTCTGCTGCGACCGGCGAAACGTGTGTTTGCCAAGACGGTGTAAAAGAGAACAACGCGTAAGAGAGAGAACAAAAACGACTAAAAGCAAATTAAAATGGAGGTACAAAAACTTACGGAACTGTTGCGTGCAACCATAGATCCCAATCCTGAGCAAAGGAAAGCGGCAGAGGATCAATTGGCACAAGTAAGCGCATACAAATACTTTACACTCACCCACGCTTTTAACCCCATCTCGCCCGCCCACAATCTCAGCTGGAAAGTTGCGGTTTCTGAGGTGGCGCCATCATCTCGTTGACCAAAACCATGTGCTTTTTTTTAATTGTTCGCTTTCTCTCTCTTTCACTCTTACTATTCCTTTTTTGGCCTAGGTGTTTGTGTGTGCATGTGTATATGGAATGAATTGATATACGATTGCTAAATAAAATAGAAATATAACAAAATCCATTTGAGAGCGACGGGAGAGCCGAAATGTTTTGCGGCAACAAGTATCTGATTTCGGCTAAAACCAACAATTGACCATAGAATGCGAAAGCGACCGAGAGACAAAAGTGGTAGAGGGGAAGGTGACTATTGTTACTGTTGCAATTTCTGTATTTCCGTGGATATGTCCATGTGTGTCTGTGTACTGCAAGCACTGTGGTCCAAACTTTATTTAGATGGGGCTTAAAACTTATTTTTACAACTAGACAAATTGCTGCAGTATTATTTTATATTAAAATTTTAATTTAACTTATAGTTTTGGCTATATACATATGTATACTGTATCATATTACAACTGATGAGCTCACTTGTCTCTTGGCAACAATCTTAATTAGTCTATGCTGAAAAATTGGCATTTTTTATTTGAATTACTCAATTAACCAAATGTTTTTGTTTCACTGTTCTGGCACGCACTGACTGAGTCAGCTTAGCTAACGATTTGTCTTCCATCAACCAACAATCACAGCCCCTCCCTTTTGTTCTAATGGTTAATTAACTTTATCAGCATTTATAGGAAATTGTCGTCGACCGAGCTTTGGTCTATAGCACTAGCCTAGCCATGTCTTTGTATGTATGTACGTATGTCTCTGGGATTGTGTTATGAATCTAAAATAAGTTCCCCTATCAACTGTTGCTCGTTTTTCCAATTGCTGATATTTGATTCTTTTTTGGCTAAACCCTTCTCCATCCATTCACTCTCCTTTCAATTTCTCCAGCTGTGTAAACATTAAAAATCTATTTACACTTTTGTTTTTTTCTTTCTCTCTCTCTCTCTCTTCTCTCTCTCTCTCTCTCTCTCTCTCTCTCTCTCTCTCTCTCTCTCTCTGTTTAATAACGAATATCTCTTTCACTCTACACCCAGATACACAAAATCATTGGATTTGTGCCGACCATATTGCAAATTGTTATGCAGAACACACTGGAGCAGCCGGTGCGTCAAGCTGGCGCTGTCTATTTGAAGAATTTGATCAATAGCAGCTGGTCAGATCATGAGGCAAAGCCGGGCGAACCAATACCATTCTCGATACACGAACAGGATCGGGCAATGATACGTAGTGCCATTGTGGATGCAATTGTTCATGCCCCAGAATTAATTAGGTAAGGCAAATTAATTTAAAAAACAAAAAAAGTTAATAAGATATCCATATACATCTTTATATCCATATATGTACATATATATGTTTATAATATTGAATATATTTTATGATTTCGTCCTTTTGCTTAGAGTTCAACTTTCTGTGTGCGTTAATCACATAATTAAAGTAGATTTTCCTGGACGCTGGCCTCAAGTGGTGGATAACATTAGCATTTATTTGCAAAATCCCGATGTAAATGGTTGGAATGGTGCATTGGTTACAATGTATCAATTGGTTAAAACCTATGAATACAAACGTTCCGAAGAGCGAACACCATTAAATGAGGCAATGAATTTGCTATTGCCAATGATCTATCAATTGATCCGTTTGCTTAGTAGCCAGGAACAGCAATCGGAACAGGCGGTGCTATTGCAAAAACAAATACTCAAAATATATTATGCACTGACACAATATAGTTTACCATTGGATTTAATAACCAAAGAGGTATTCTCCCAATGGATGGAAATATGCCGTCAGATTGCTGATCGTGCTGTACCAGATTGTTCGCATTTGGAAGATGATGAGCGTACAGAATTTCCCCATTGGAAGGTCAAGAAATGGGCTCTTCATATTATGGTTCGAATGTTTGAACGGTATGCATCAGTTAATCAGTTAATAAATATATAAATATTCATTAATTTTTATTCACTTTTATAGTTACGGCAGTCCCGGCAATGTTGTGAGTGAAAAATATCAAAAATTCGCTGAATGGTATTTACCCACCTTTAGCCAAGGTGTTTTGGAAGTACTATTAAAAATTCTAGATCAATACCGCAATAGGGTCTATGTATCGCCACGTGTCCTCACTGATGTACTCAATTATTTAAAGAACGCGTAAGTTTCCTTTTACTATTTCCATTCATTAGAACTTATAATAAATATGAATGGGATTGGTTACACTACTCATCGATGTACATTTAAATTGAAAATTATATATGGAATTCTTTTGTGTATCTCTATATATATTTTATATAGTGTGAGTCACGCATATACGTGGAAGTTAATAAAACCCCATATGGTGGCTGTCATACAGGATGTGATATTTCCAATTATGTCATTCACCGATTCCGATCAAGAACTGTGGGAAAGTGATCCATATGAGTATATACGCTTGAAATTTGATATATTTGAGGATTATGCGACTCCAGTGCCAGCGGCTCAATCGTTGCTCCACTCTGCATGCAAGAAACGCAAGGGTGTTCTGCCGAAGGCCATGAATACGATAATGCAAGTTATAACGTCACCAAATGCAGATAATAAGCAAAAGGATGGTGCTCTCCATATGATTGGTACTTTGGCGGAAGTATTGTTAAAGAAGGCTCTCTATCGTGATCAAGTTGAATCGATGCTTACTACCTATGTGTTTCCCGAATTCCAAAATCCAGCCGGACATTTGCGAGCACGCGCCTGTTGGGTTTTACACTATTTCTGCGATGTGCAAATCAAGAATCCTGATGTTCTTCGCGAGATTATGCGTTTAACCACAAATGCCTTGCTAACGGATAAAGAGTTGCCAGTGAAAGTTGAAGCGGCCATTGGACTTCAAATGTTCCTATCATCTCAGGATAAGGCGGCCGAATATGTTGAAGGTCAAATTAAAGAGATCACTAAGGAGCTATTAACAATTATTAGAGAGACAGAGAATGAAGATTTGACGAATGTCATGCAAAAGATTGTTTGCACCTTTACTGAGCAATTGTTGCCAGTGGCCACCGAAATCTGTCAACATTTAGCAACAACATTTAGTCAAGTATTGGAATCAGAAGAGGGTTCCGATGAGAAGGTTATTACAGCCATGGGTCTGCTAAATACTATAGAAACTTTATTGAGTGTAATGGAGGAGCATCCCAATGTCCTTATCAATTTGCATCCAATTGTCATTAATGTAGTGGGTCATATATTCCAACATAATATTACAGGTAAGCTAAATTCATGCAGTCATACATATATAATATACAGATTTGTTTTAAACAACAATTGTTATTCATTTTTGATTTCATTTGCAGATTTCTATGAGGAAACCTTTTCCCTGGTCTATGATTTAACATCCAAATCGATTTCGCCCGAAATGTGGCAAATGTTGGAATTAATCTATCAGGTTTTCAAAAAAGATGGACTCGATTACTTTATAGATATAATGCCAGCATTGCATAACTATGTAACAGTGGATACACCAGCTTTTCTATCTAATCCTAATCGTCTTTTAGCAATTTTGAATATGTGCGAAACGGTAAGACAATCTGGATCTGGTCCGCCAAAATACTTGTATGTATATGGAGCTTATTTGTTTTTTTTTGTAGATGCTCACCAGTTCGCCCGGCGAGGATCCTGAATGTCATGCTGCTAAATTGATGGAAGTGATCATTTTGCAATGCAAAGGCCAAATTGATTCTGTCATTCATATGTTTGTTGAATTGGCCTTGTCGCGTTTGACACGCGAAGTTCTATCTTCCGAATTGCGCACCATGTGCCTCCAAGTGGTTATTGCGGCACTCTACTATAATCCCCAATTGTTATTAACCATTTTGGATAAGATGTCACAGCCTAATAATGAACCCATTAGTTCGCATTTCATTAAACAATGGCTACACGATACAGATTGCTTTTTGGGGTAAGTTATTTAAATGAAATACAATAAATCATATATCTGAATAGTAAGATTGTTAAATGATATAGATTTTACTATAAATTGTTATTCATTCTCCACTTTTAGCATTCATGATCGAAAACTATGTGTACTAGGACTTTGTACGCTCATCTCATTGGGTGATGCTAAGCCTCAAGTATTGAGCGAAGTTGCCCAGAAGATAGTACCCTCACTTATCCTACTTTTCGATGGTCTTAAACGTGCTTACGAATCCAGAGCTCAAGAGGAGGAGGAGGAGGAAGAGGAAGAAGATGGTGATGATTGCGAGGGTGAGAAAATATTCTAGTTATTTATTCTAATATTTATTAAGATTTTTGTATCATATATTATATATGATTTTAGAAGCCCTTTCCAGCGATGAAGATGATATGGATGAAATGGCTCCAAGTTATCTAGATAATTTGGCTGAATTCGCCAAGACGAAGGGCGCCGAAGCTGGCTTCGAGATTAAGGCCGAACTGAAAGATGATGATGAAGATTCAAATGATGAGGCCGAAGAATCTGTTGGTGATCTAAATGAAACTGGTCTGGAGACATTCACCACTCCCATTGATGACGAAGAGAATGAGAGCGCCATTGACGAATATTGGACTTTCAAGGAAGTTATTACTGGTAAAATTAAATTGAAATCAATATATGATAATAAATTAATTAAATTTTATTTTATTCTATCCATCGTTAGCTCTTTCCGCCCAAGATCAGGCCTGGTATGCGTTACTCACCTCCAATTTGAGTCCAGAGCAGGCCAAGGCTCTCCAAGATGTTGTCGTCACAGCTGATCAGCGTAAGGCTGCCAAGGAATCTAAATTAATTGAGAAACAGGGAGGCTTTGCCTTTCCCCAAACCACTGTGCCCTCTTCATTTAAATTTGGCTCTTAACTGAGAAGTATGAAGACAGTGCAACACAAATAACAACAACTAAACGTACATCGAGACCACCCGGTTCTTCGATTTCTGACTTGATTGATTGTTTTTCTCATATTCTTTCCACGCAAACGAAAAAAAGATATAAACCGAAAAAAAAAAAAAAAAAAAAAAAAACAACTACGAAATGTTAAATGGCTGTTAAGGCATTCTCTGGATTTTCGTACATTCTATTGTACAAAAAACAATACGCAAAGCATGCTGCAAAAATATACATATTATATTTATTTTATAGATTTATAATTAAAACACAACAAATAACAAAAAGCAGAACAGGCCAGATAACTTCGGCCGGGTCGAAGTTGGTGTACCCTTGCAAATTTTCGTTTCAACCGACAAGTACTATAGGCCTATATACCAATATAGTCTTTCAAATTAAGTGGAAGCGTTTTCCTACTAGATCAATTTTTATTTGGATCTATCGTTCCTAAGAAAGCTATATGATACAGTCATCAGATTCTGTCGAAGTTGTATGTATCACACATACATACATTATGTTTACTACGTTTACTGACCAAAATAAATTATACGTGTTGTTATTGCAAGGGTATAAAAAAATACAAAAACACATTGTAATATTACTTCGGCGTGCCGAAATTTATATACCCCTGTATTTCTCTGATATTTGACACTACGGTCAAGTCGCTCCCTTCCACATGCATGCAACTTTTGAGAATTTTGATAATATGCCAAAAACTTATCAATAGGAATAAATATGATAAACCAACTAGTCCGATCTACCTGTATACTGGCAAATTGCACGGGTCGGATCTGTATTTAAATACATTGATACCAAATTTGATTCTCCTAAAAAATAAGTTAATCCATTTTGATTGATCTATCTTTCCTAGGGTACATTCCTCCGATGAATCATAAAAATGTTCGCATGTGGCAACTGAGAGATTAGTTAGGGCTACAAAAGAACTGCCTGCTGAGCATGGTAGTGTCCACTGCAAGGGTATACAGACAGAGTAACTAACTAGAGAACACTTTTTTTCGAGCATCTACTCTAAAATTGTTACGAAAATAACTTTTAAGTTGCAAGATCCATATGTAAATCTTTATAAAATGTAAAAAATTTCTCATTAAATGAGACCCAAAGTCCCCTAACTTCACCATAGCTCTATCCTAACCTAATCCTCTTTTAAATTTCTCCCCTTAAACTGAAGGTCAGAGAGAAAGAGAATTCAACACAGAGCATTTCACTTTATATACACACACACACATCGTATATAGTTGTACTAGATGGAACGATATTTTTGAAAAATAAACAAAAAAAGGAAATATTTAAAAGATTTTTAACGTTTAACAATTTTGTTTTTAAATATAAATATATACATAATGTTTTTTTGTAATGAAAGATTTATGTGTTTAAATAATTTTCGAAACTATTGTAGTGCTTTTTATTTTGATTCTAAATTGTAACCACATCATTATGTTACCATTCGAAAATTTGAATTTGGCGCCACACGAAAGTGAGTAAGAGGGACAGTCCCAGTAGAGATGAATGTTATTGAACCGGATTACATTGTTGTGTTACTCAATACTAATACTCACGTTCTCATCTCTAATTTGTTATTGAAAACGAACGGCAAGGTTTGTATATTTCTTTGTTATTGACCAAATTTAAATGAAAATTTTAATATTTCAGATGTCCTTCTCCACCAAATTGCTGCAACAGAGTTGTCGCTTGTGGCAAAGTATGAGTGCCACATGTGGCTTCCACATGTTAACCCGACCGGCAGTCATTTCCAGCTGTATTAATAACAACAGCAGTACAAGCTCCCAACTGGCTCCTTCCACAATAGGAGGACTTGGAGGATTATTGTCACCTTTTAATAGCCTTTTGCAGCAGGTCGCCGGTTTTAAGGTGAAAGGACGTCTAAAGCGACGTTGTAAAGATTGCTACATTGTTGTACGACAAGAGCGCGGTTATGTCATCTGTCCGACGCATCCCCGGCACAAACAAATGTCCATGAAAAAGCGTGATTACAAATCCTGGTTGCTGACCCATGCCACGCAGTCTAAGGAAAGGGGCTACTGAACATATAGGTCATGGATTGCTGTCAACATTTTGTTAAAACTAAAATATAATATAGAAAAAAGTTAAATAATTCTCTGTAAATAAATATTGCCGCCTTTACCAACACTTTTGGCAACGACTAGAGATGAATCGTATGTAACTGCAACCTTTGAGTGCCAAATTCAATTCAACATTAAAAAGTAGTTACTGTTGTGAAAACAATTCGGGATACTTATGCGTTAAATCGCTTTTCGTTAAATAGCCAAAATTTTTTTTTTTCTATATCAAAAGTGATTTTGTAGTCGTGAGGGAAGTCAGCTGTTATTTTGCTTCGTTACCTGTCACATCTAAAACATTTACCGTATTGCTCATCACTAGTGTAAACGGCTGGCTTCGACTTTAGTGTTTTATTTGTTTATCTGTGGATTTCGATTTTTTGAACGAGAAGCGAGACACTTTTAGTTGGTGCCTCGGCTGATTAAAATAATGACCGCACACTTTATCAATGTGCTGCGTCAGGCCTTTAAAACGTTTGATCGTGCGAATCACAACAGTTTTCAGTCCAATCTTCAGCAACTGAAGCATTTGACAGATGAACTCACCTACCGCGATTTGGATCTCAAGGAAGAACTGTTCCGCAATGCCGCAATTCCTAATGTTGGACGTGCCCCATGCACATATATGCATATCTTTGAAGATGAACGCTTCTCCATGAGTCTGTTCATAGTACGTGATAGCAGTTCCATTCCCCTACATGATCATCCAATGATGTATGGCCTGTTGCGTGTGATTTGGGGCCAATTGCACATTCAGAGCTATTCTCAGCAATTGGAACCCCATGAGCCATTGATCTATGATACAAATCCCTCTGTAATCAGAGTAAAGGCTGAACCACCCAGTTTGGCAACAGTGACATCGCCCACAGTTTTGTTAACTCCACGCAAGCGAAATTACCATCAGATCACACAAACGGCCACCTCAGGTGGCAGTGAAGTAGCCGCTTTTTTTGATATACTAAGTCCACCGTACGATGCCAATATACCATTATATGGGCCACGTCGTTGCCGATTTTATCGTTCCAACTTGTTGGATAATAACGAAGTGCAATTGCATTGCATTCCCTCACCCCTAAGTTACTATTGTGATATGCTCGACACGCCAAAGACAATTCTGGCCTGTGGTTTTCGTTGTGCCGCCGAGGCGTATGGTGGTGGTACAGGCGATAATGGAGGAGGAGGAGGTGATATTGGTGGTGGTGATGGCGGTGGTGCAGCGGCACAAGGACAGGGGCATACGTCCACAATACAGTAATATTTATTATTTTATTATATACACATATATATGTATATATATATATATATCTTTTTTTTTGTTTATCCTGATTAACTAATTTAATCCTCATAAAAAAATTAGGCGACATTTGCCAAGCATTTTCTGTGTTATTTGAATAAAAAAAAAAGAAATTTGCCTCTTTTTTTTTTCAAAGAAAATTATTGAGATTAATTTATGTATATGGTACAATTCTTTTTTAATTTAGTATGTTAAGTTTCTGCTACACAGATGCAGAGATCCTAAACTACAAACATTTTTTACTTAAATTGAACTTAGTAGTAGTATCGGTAGTCCTATTGAGAGTTAATATAATTGGTTTAAGGTATTTGTTGTACATCTTGCGTTATAAAAAAGATAAAAATTGGATTAGATTAATCAGTAGCGGTTTCTTTATACAATTTGTTCAAAAATTAGCAAAAAGATTTCCTAATCTCTCTCAGTATCTTCGTTTTGATAAATATTCTGATTTCTTCTTTTAAATTTTTTGGGACTAACAAGTGCAGCGGGTAGCTCGTCTTTTTCCTCTTTCACAGAGTCGTGGACAGTTTCATCACTTTCAATTGGTTCTTCCGGTAAATCAATGATGTTCTTACCGATATCTACTTCTCCATCGGCTATATTGTCGACTGATATGGGAGCTGGTAGTTTTAAATTTAATTTCCTTTTCAAAGGTGTTTCAAGTGAATCACCTTTAGTTTCTTCTAATATTGCTTGAACTATTGGTTGTTCCTCTAACTCTTTCTTTTCAATTTCCATGGCAGGTAATTCCTTACCATTGGCTAAAAGAGCCAAGCATAAAGGATCATCTATTCCCAAATTTGAACAGAACTCATTAGACTGAGGATTTAGCTGTGGTTCAGGCTGTTCTATATACATTTGCTTATAGCTTGACTCTTCCAAAGGATCGTAGGCTTTTGATGTCATTTGAAAATTTTCCGGAATTATAAGACTTTGAAACTTTTCATGGATTAGGGCTAATTCTTCCGCGGTAGGTGTAAAGTTAAAACGTTCTGTAAGCTCTCCAGCTTTCTTTCCTGGCAAATAGTAATAATTTTCCTTCACAGAAATTAAATGATTGGTCGTCAAAAGTATGGCCAGCCATTCAGGATCATATTCCAATTGGGGTTTGCCCTGTGTATGACTGTTTGGTAGATCTAAGACTTGAAGAAAACCACGTCTAGGCAGGCATTTATCCAATGCTAGGAATTTTGTGGTGGAAATAGGTTTAGTAGGAAAAATAGGTGTATCTCTGCTATCATCATCACTTTCGCTACTACTGGATGAGGAGCTAAGAGGTTGTCTAGCCTGATGAGGGACAAGAGCAGCAAATTTACAATGTAAATGTGCTGCAAACCAATACTCCGGCCTTACTGCCTTAAGCAATTCTTCTAGGGGCACACTACCCAATTTGCCAGTCTCCATGTCGTCGGCAAAGAAGGGTTTTCTTTTCAACAACTGCTCTTTATTGCCATATTCATAGATACCAGTGGGCCAATCATGTGATAAAAAGATATCCACTTTACCAGATAGCTGCTTCAGTCGAAACACTTCCAATTGTCGTACATGATAGACACTCCGACAAGTGCTTTCCGTATATGGTGGATATTCATGGTGACCCCTAAGAAAATCATGACCTTTGTAAATGCCACTAATGCCAGCTATTCGCAAACCATTTACTTGCACCACCCCAGCATAGCCAAGGTAGTAAATATTGGGAGCTACCCATCCACCATAGGGTAACTCTTGCAGGTAATTCGATGCTTCGTGATTCCCGCCAATAAAAATCGTCAGCACTGGCGCCACTAATTCACCGCTATAGTATCTATAAAATTAAGATCGAATTAAGCGAACTCAAAAATAGATATGCTGGTGCATATCCTTACTTGTAAAATGTACATATATCCAGATACTTTTTGGGTACAGCCATGGTTTGCAAGTCTTTCAGATTCCGCGTGGATTGAAAGTCGCCACAGCACAAAAGTAAATCAATCTTTATCTTCTGCTCTCTTTCAATCCCCTCGATGGTGTTATAAATACGTTCCAGTTCGCCATGGGCACATCCTTCTATTGCGATTTTCATAGTTTGCTATTTGTAAATATGGACTATAAACAAAAAGAAAAGCCCGGCATTACAAAGGGTGGGAAAACGCACACTATCAAAATTGGAGATGTGAAATTTTTGCAGAAAGTTAGAGATGGTAAAGGTTTTTCAAAATAAAATGCATGCTCTCATTTAAAGACATTATCTTTACGGAACCAAAGAACATTCTGTAAGTATTGATTGGCTTAACTTTTTCGTTAGCAGTTTAGTAATCATTTTTAACTTAAATCACTTTTTCATCCGATTCAAAACATGTGAAAATAACCGTATTATTGAAATTATTAAATTTATCGACTGAAGTCGATTGCTTTTACACAATTATCGTCACTTAAGCATCTCTAACCGGCGTCATCTTCCGAAAATCTTGGGCTGATTTTTGTTGAATAAAATTCGAGTTAATTGCCAATTACTTATAAATCAAAAACTAATATTCAAGAAAAATGGCTGCTTCAATTGATGGCGTATTTCCCAAGACTTTGCAAGAGCTAGTTAAATCATCAAGAATTCTCGTCGTGGGTGCCGGCGGCATCGGCTGCGAGGTACTAAAAAACTTGGTGCTTAGCGGATTTGTTGATATTGAAATTGTGAGTATTAATGGGCAAATTTCATTCAATTGTAAGAATTCGTTATCATTATATGTCTACTTCATAGATTGATCTGGACACAATTGACCTTAGCAATTTGAATCGACAATTCCTATTTCATCGGGAGCATGTAGGCAAATCTAAGGCGCGAGTTGCCCGCGAAAGTGCACTGAGCTTTAATCCAGATGCTAAAATAATTGCCCATCATGATAGTGTAACTTCGTAAGTATTGTAAAAATTTATTTTTTATTATTAATGGTATTTTTAAATATCATCATATCTTAAATATGAACAGTGTTCGACAAAGACTGTTTTTTTTTTTTTTATTTCTTACCTTCAAAATATGTATGTATGTATATATATATGTACATGCATATAAAGGTTGTTATTGGTTGTGAAATTATCTGAAATATGTATTTACATTTTCATTACTTATTTTTTAATTTTTATTTTTAATTAACTTTTTTGCAGCACCGATTATGGTGTAAACTTCTTTAAGAAATTTAATGTGGTGTTGAGCGCTTTGGATAACCGTGCTGCCCGCAACCATGTGAATCGTATGTGTCTCAATGCTGAGGTTCCGTTGATTGAAAGTGGAACTTCCGGATATAATGGTCAAGTTGAATTTATTAAGCGAGGATTAACTCAATGCTACGAGTGTACACCAAAGGAGAAGCAACGCAGTTTCCCTGGATGTACCATACGGAATACACCATCAGAGCCAATACATTGTATCGTATGGGCTAAGCATTTGTTTAAGTGAGTATTTAATATCGGATTTAACCTTAAAGAAAAATGTATAATAATTTTTATATTTTGTCATTTATTCAGCCAACTTTTTGGTGAATCTCAAGAAGATGAGGATATATCACCTGATGCAGCAGATCCAGATGCCAAGGATAAAGAAGATGAAGCTAAAGAAGATAAAGATAAAGAACAAGAGAAAGGAGATAAACAGAATGATGGTAATATAGTACGGATTAATACCCGTCAATGGGCCAAAGATTCTGAATACGATTCATGTAAATTGTTTAACAAATTCTTCAACGAGGATATTAACTATTTGCTACGCATGTCGAATTTATGGAAAACTCGTAAGGCTCCAACACCAATTGAATGGTCGTCAATCCAGCCAGTTGAAGGCGAAATATCTGAATATGGCAAACAGCATCATAAGATTTGGTCAATAGGAGAATGTTCGCAGATTTTTGCAAATTCTTTAAAGGATCTTAGTACCGCTTTTCTTAAATTGAACGGAGATGATACTTTGGTCTGGGATAAAGATGATCAACCGGCGATGGATTTTGTATCGGCCTGTGCCAATATACGTTCACATATCTTTGATATAGAACGGAAGACTCGTTTTGAGATTAAGTCGATGGCTGGTAATATAATCCCAGCTATAGCTACTACAAATGCAATCACTGCAGGATTGTCAGTGATGCGAGTGTTTAATGTCCTTCAAGCTAAATGGGAAGAGTGCAAATCTGTGTACGCTCGTCTACGTATTAACGGTCGGAAACAATTCCTGGTGCCGGATTCCTTCTTTCCTAAACCGAATCCAAATTGTTATGTCTGCGCCAGTGATCCGGCAATCACTCTAAAAATTGATACGAAACGCGTTAGTATGAAAGATCTGCGTGATGATGTTTTGATCAAGACATTGAACATGCTTAATCCGGATGTTACAGTCAATCTAACTGGCTCCATTTTGATTTCATCGGAGGAAGATGAAACCACCGAAAACGAGGGAAAATTATTAAGTGAATTAAATGTTGTCGATGGTGTCATATTGGCATGTGACGATTTCCATCAGAATTATAAACTAAGCATTATTATACACCATTTCGATGCAGACCGGGATGATAATCTATTCGAAGTGGTGGCAGATAAGAGCCAATTGCAACCCAAGGTTGATGCCGAAGAAGAGGAGGCTAAGACAGAGGAAGCAAAGCCCACTCGCAAACGATCTGCCAATGGAAAAGAATCTACAGATGACGGGCCTTCCACCTCGAAGCGATCACGTGTTGATCCTGTAGTGTCTACAAACGATGATGATGATGACGAGGATTGTCTAGTCATTGAAGAGGATGATAATGCAATTGCCGAGGATGTCGTTATCACAACTGCCACCGATAAACTTACCGTGTCAAGCCCTCCCATTAAGCAGCCACAGGGCACTAAACGCAAACCCAGCGAAGATATAACCGAAATTTTGGACTCATCTGATGAGGAGGATTCCACTCTGGCCAAGCATAAGAAGTCTAAGCTTGATAGTGCTCCTGCTCTAAATGAGGTCATCAGTATCGATTAAACATTTACATTCTTCAAATATGAAATCCAATGTTTTAAAATTTGAATAAAACAAACCGATTTTTCTGTATAATTAAATTAGCAATATTTAAAAAATGTTAGTTAACATTATGCACTTGATGGAAAAAGAAGTGATTTTGAGCGCTGTAAAATGATAATCATTGGTTTCTGCTTATCTGTCATTTAAAATTAAATATAGCAGAACGAGTACTCACAGAAAATTATTAACATTTTTATTCATCTTTTCTGAATAACCATTTCGTTATTTTTTGGAATTGGAAATCGAAAAAAGCAAAAATTTACAAGTTTCGAATATACATATATATACTTGGGACATTCCTTTTCTCTATACTGTGACTGTTAACATTGTCATCACTTCTACAGCTGTCATGCTCTGTAATAATAGGGGTTCCACAGGCACACAGCATAAATCAAAATAGTGGGCACTGCAAAAACAATCCAAAAAGTTAAGTAGAGAAAATTCTCGGGGAGAACGGAACGGAACAGAACAGAAACAGAAATCAAGTGTTAATAAACTAAAGTAAACTAATAAATATAAATTAAAATCAATAATACATTCGAATTGATTGCGGTCAAACGAAAATCGGTTACAAATAATGACCGAAGTGCGACGCAGAAAGTTCGAGGATAATGCGCTCCAAGCTGGAGGGACTGGAGGTGGAGTGGCTGCAGCTTCTGGAGCTGGAGAGAAACGCAATTCTTCGGCGGCTGATTCCTCTGATCATGTAAGTCACAGTCGGAGATACAAAGGCAATTGACTTAAATGTGGAGCAGGCCAAATTCCTTTCCAATTCCATTTGCATAATTCAGTGGAGCGCATGAAACCGAAAAAAAACGAAGAAAAAACAAAAACACAAATTATTTGTATGTATTCCAATTCTCGTGTACGCGTGTGTTTGTGTGTAAATCTGTGTGTTATTGTTATTCTCTGACGCACAAGCAGGTGGGTGAAAGAGCGAGAGAGTGCAAAAGAGACCAGAGAAAATCCAATAACAGAGACGCTAAACCAACCCCCACCCATCGCCACCCACTGTGTTGTAATATAGCGCCATTATTCCATACAAACCAAATCCAATTAAGCCCAGCAGCATTACGGAAGCGGTCGGACTTTCTTCATACCTATTCTTCCTGAACCATCTGGTCCTACCCTTACCCCACCACCCATTACTCTCGTCTTGGTCTGATCTGTTCCGGATGGTCAATGATAAGCCTCTGCTGTCTGTCTTCCCCTCTCCCCCCAAAGGAAATGCCTTATCAACAATTCGCAATTTTGGCACTAAACACGCCACCACTAAAAAACGCGTACTTTTTATGATCAGTCGGGATGACACTTATGTAGATACCCTGTATTTTAATAAAATTTCAAAGCCTTCTTTCTGCTAACTAACTCCAATTATTCTATAAAAAAATTCCTTTCACACTTTTGTGTACCTAATAGATAATTATCGCCATATTTAGATATAAATATACATACTATTAATTATTCGTGCACATCGTTGAATATATTTTGGCTATGTTAAATGCCCAATGTACTCTATATGTAAAGGGTAAGACCAAGCAGCAATAAATGATAAAAGTATGCAGCGAGGAAAATTTTTTGGATACAAATTGCCGTTGATTGTATTTGTTGTTTTACTATATTTGCTTTTGCGTATCTTTAGGAGCTGATTATATAGTTTGTTTGTATGTATTTTAACGTATTCGTTGCGTGTTGCCAATGGACTTTGAAATTGAATGGTCTATGCAATAATTTTTCGAGTTCGATTTCGAAAATGCAGTACTGCTGTTAATAACAAAATAGTCCTGTTATAAGTCTATGGATGTAGTTACCTGGAATACCGATTAACCGAAATAATCAAAAAATAATGAAATTTCCTTAAAAAAAACCGGAATAGATTTATTCAATTAAACATATAAAGTTATTAATGTTTGTTATCAATATAAATGGGTACATAAATCAAAATCATATTTTATTATAAATACTTGCTTATACTATAATAATTTATAGTAATTTGAAATCCAATGATAAAAAAAAAGAATTTTTTTACAATATACATGTTAATTAATTTGAATTTCTACTTATTTTTATATCTCTTAATGTCCTTAGGTCGATTCCGAAGAGGAAAAAATTCCAGAAGAGAAATTCATTGAAGAGTTGGAAAAAAATTTGCCTCAGGGCACAGATAAGACACCAGAGTTATTGGACTCAGCTTTAAAGGATCTACCCGATAGGTATGTGTAAACACGAAAATAAAATGCGCCGAGGCAAAACTAGAACAAATAAAACATTGAGGCAAATTTAATTTGAAAAAAAAAAATTCCAAAAATATTTCATCATTAGACTGACAACTGTGTACAATTTGGAAACTATTTACATACATACATAATCACTTATTCATCTTCACATTTTCTTGGCAGATGGAAGAATTGGGTCATTCGTGGAATATTCACATGGATTATGATTTGTGGATTTGCTCTGATCATCTATGGTGGACCATTAGCCTTGATGGTCACGGTAAGTGGTTACAATAAATAGTTCGGGAGACAATCTCTAAATGAAACTTTTGAATCCATTTCAGACTTTGCTTGTGCAGGTGAAATGCTTTCAGGAGATTATCTCAATTGGTTATCAAGTTTATCGCATTCACGGTCTACCCTGGTTCCGTAGCCTCTCCTGGTACTTTCTATTGACATCCAATTATTTCTTTTATGGCGAAAATCTAGTCGATTATTTTGGTGTTGTAATCAATCGATTGGTAAGAAATGGCTATAACAAAATACTGAACTTTGAACTAATGTTACGATTTCTCTTTTAGGAATATTTAAAATTCTTGGTTACTTATCATCGTTTCCTTTCATTTGCTCTCTACATAATTGGCTTCGTATGGTTTGTCCTTTCGCTGGTCAAGAAATACTATATCAAACAATTTAGTTTATTTGCCTGGACTCATGTTTCATTGTTGATTGTCGTTACCCAATCGTATTTAATTATACAAAATATATTTGAAGGCCTTATATGGTTTATAGTGCCGGTATCGATGATTGTTTGCAATGATGTCATGGCCTATGTATTTGGCTTCTTCTTTGGCCGTACACCGCTCATTAAGCTAAGTCCCAAGAAAACCTGGGAGGGTTTCATTGGTGGTGGTTTTGCCACAGTACTTTTCGGAATACTGTTCTCGTACATCTTGTGCAACTATCAATATTTCATTTGTCCAATACAATATTCGGAGGAATTGGCTCGCATGACTATGTCATGTGTACCAAGCTACTTATTCACACCACAGGAATATAGTTTGAAATTGGTAAGTAAATTAAAACAAATGATAAACAAATTATTTACAACCTTGCAGATATTTTTTATATTGTAGAGTATTTGCAATACTTCTAAAATTTTATGAAGTCTGGAGAAAAAGATCAATTCAAATTATGAGTTAAAAAGTTACACGATAGAAGCACATTAAATTTAATATTCTAATTAGCCTAAATAACAATTAAATTGAAATGCTGTTCATGTATATATGTATATACATATATATATATATATATGATATTTTTATGATTTTAAAATTCGAATAACTGCAAACTCTAACGCACCAAAATTATTTTCTAAACATGATTTTTAAATGCTATATCTATATTTTATTTTTATAGTTCGGCTTGGGCAAGACCTTGAATATTTATCCCTTTATCTGGCATTCTATATCTTTGAGCCTATTTAGTTCAATAATTGGACCATTTGGTGGTTTCTTTGCTTCCGGCTTTAAGCGTGCCTTTAAAATTAAGGTAAGTGTTGATTTGTGATTTTATAATGTTTTAGATGAAGTCAATCATATATTTATTTCAATTATGTAGGACTTTGGTGACATGATTCCCGGCCATGGTGGCATTATGGATCGCTTCGATTGCCAATTTCTAATGGCAACATTTGTTAACGTATACATTTCCAGTTTCATAAGAACCCCATCGCCGGCCAAGCTTTTGACGCAGATATATAATCTAAAACCTGAACAACAATACCAAATTTATCGATCCCTTAAGGATTCTCTAAACGATGTGCTGACCTAAACTGAATTGAAAACTAAGGAAAATTAGTTTTCTTCACATTTAAACAAAAACAAAAGGAAATTGTTTGCTTTAAGTCGGCAAAAATTATTAGTTTTATTGAGCCAAGAGGCGGGCGGGCAGTTATAATATTGTCGATTATTATTTCGTTTTTTTTTTTTTTTGTCATAGCTTTTAGTTTAGACAGTTTTGTTATTAATTTTATGATGATTATTTAAGTGCAATCAAAAATTTGTTTGTTAAGCGATTCCATAAATTTAATACATAGGGCCTAAAGCAAACAAAAGAAACCAGAAAACAAAAAGAAAGCTAAAACATAAAACAAAACAGACAACAAAAAAAAAAATCAATTAAAAATGAATTTAATTATAATAATTAATTATTGTATATGTGTGTGCGTGAGATGTTGTTAGTGAATTTACATAAAAACTTAACTACTATTAATCTAGAGGCAGTGAAGAAACGAGCGAATGGAATACAACAATGAAGAATTCTACTTGCAATTATTTAAATCAAAGAGCAAAGCATTTTATGTTTTTAATCAATCAAGAAACCAACACCAACAACAATATACGTAAAAGTCAGTTTTAAGTTTATTGAAGGAAAAAAAGACTTTTGATTTTTAATTATTTCGTTTACTTTGTGCAATAAAAGAAGCGAAACGACAAATATATATATATGTATATATATATATATCAACCAATCAATCAATCAATATATATAAATTTTTATTATTTATATTTATTTATTTTACAATATGTTCCTTTTTGCATAGAAATGCATAGTCTTAATTCGAGTCATCCAATGTGTTTTACGAGTTAAGTGTACAAAAGTTTTCCATTTGAACAAAGTCGATAAAAAAAAAACTGGAAAATTCTCTCCAATGTTCTCTCTATTAATGTTAATACAAATACATATATATCTATATATATAGTAAATGAATGGATTGCCGAGTAATTTTATTATCTCAGTTTTGTACATTTTCTTTCTCTTTGACACTAGAGCTATGACTATCCCGCTCCTTTAATGGTCCTTTCTGAACCTGGTTCTTATCTATTGTAGCGGACTTGGTTAAAATTTTTGGCATCAAATATTTCTGCAGGTCCTCAGCATGTTCACGCTGCAGATCAATATACACCCCTCGATCACAAGCATCTTTTAATAAGTCACGCCACATATCCACTGACTGCAAGTAGAAAAGCGACGTTATTGTTGGGAATGAGATTGTTTGTTAATTGTGTTTTTTTTTTACCTGAAGGTCATCAAAGTTACCGCATATTATTAGGCATCGTTTGGCCCTGGTTAAGGCCACATTTAAGCGCTGATAGTTGGTCAAGAAGCCGCAACCACGTGTACGGGCATTCGATATGATTATAACATCTTGTTCCGTGCCCTGATACGAATCTACTGTCGATGGAGTGATTTTCATTTCTTTCGGTATTAGCTGACTTAAGGCAAAGCATTGATTGTTGTACGGCGATATGAGACCATATTTAAATTTCATAGTCGACATATGCTTATCCATCTCAATCAAAAGTTGAGCCACAAATTGGGCCTCTTTATCATTACTAATACTACGATTGCTGATATCATTTGTATCCTTGGTGAAACTCAAATTAATGACACAATATGGTATAATAGGTGCTTGATGTCGTACTAACGAGCAAGGGGAATTGACCAGCTGATCCTCGTAAAAGTAACGATTCGGCCAACGGCAGATTTCCGGATGCATACGATACTGCATGCTCAATTTAAAGATTTTTGTATGAACCAGCTGAGTGCAGCCGGGCTTATTCAATAACTGATCATTGAGAGAGCGTTGAATGCGATCAAACATCGAGTTAGCTAATCCAAAATCCTGAGCCTTCTGCGATATAACAGTCGCTGGCAATTGTTGAGTATCACCCACTAAAACCAAATGATTAACTGCAAAACGCAGGGGCAATAGAGTCCAAGGTTCAGTGCATTGTGTGGCCTCATCAATAATGCATATATCAAAATAATTAATAAATCTAGACAATTTAACGCAAGATGATAAAGTTGTGCAAACGATATTGGCTCGGCGTACCACCATATGGGATATTTCATATTCTTCACGTGGTGTGAGTGTGGGATTCAATTGATCTTGTATGTGTTGGCATTGTTTCTGTTTTTGCTCCAACTGCTGTTGAAGTCGAGCATTTAAGTTAGTCCGTTGCTTCATCTCATTAATTTGCGTTTTCAATTCGCGATGTTGGAATTTCAATTGCTCTAATTGTTCGACATTTAAACGTGCAAGTTTTTGCGCCTTAGCCCGTTGCAGATGATGATCCAACGAAAAAATTCGCGTCGTTTCAGACATTCTTTCGTACCAACCAAATCGGAGAAATTCAAACTGATTATGTTTCATATTCCTTCTCACACCATCCAAATATAATGTGATATTATCGACAGCTGTATTGGAATGAGCGCAAATAAGAATTTTGCGATCTAGTTTATTGGTGGTCTCTCCATAAAGACATTGCAAACATAGATTTGATATAACCACTGACTTGCCAGTACCAGGAGGACCCTGTATTAAAGTTATACTCGGATTGCCATCGTCCACCACTCGTTGAGAGGTTTGCATACAAATTTCACGCTGATGATCGTTTAATCGAAGGAATCCTTTATAGGATGACATAGGCTTTGCCACTCTTTGCACATTCTCGCTGGGTGTGAGGATGCGATGAAATAATGGTGAACAGCCCAAGTGATATATAGCTTCAAAGGCACCCAATTCCACTCGCAAACTGTCTACCACCGCTATAACGTTTAAGGTTTTTATTTCACTTAATTGCTTCATTGTGACATGGTCTTGTAAAATGCTGAAAACCAACTCATACGATTTATCTAAAAAAAAATGTGAACTAAAGTTAAAACATTTAGTTGTTATATGTGCATATGTATGTATGCTTACCGGTAATTCTAGTAACTTTTACCACAGTGGCGAATATTTCTTTTAGTTTAGAGCCACTGGATAGAGTATAGAGACAATGCCAGAGCATTTTGTCAGTGCCTTAAATATAGACTTATATTACTATAAAATACTTTATATATGTACCAAATTATTATATCTTACATCTGGTAACAAGCATATAACGATTATTTTCATTAGTGAAACTTCTTAGACTGACTTCAAAATTAATTTTGGACTGTTTGTAACATCTTTCTATGGTTGTTAATAGTTCCAATTTCATCAGCGGCATAAAAGTGCTTACAAAGGAAGAACATTTTTTTTCTTTATTTCTCATTAAAAAATGGATTATTTAAGCTTCACTTACTCTTTGTACTGGCGGTAGTTTTTAAATTCATGGGGTATGGGCACCAGGACATCCGATTCGGCTACTACATCTGCACTACGCACCTTTAACCATTCATTGCCCCATTTTAAAATCATAGCCATAAAGTCTGTGACTCTCCTTCTCTTATTATACAGGGTTCTAGCCCATTCACTTCTTTCCTGATGTGTACTAAGGTATTGTTTATATGCTTCTTTACGAATTCGGGAATGGGTATGGGCCACACGTTCGATATATTTAATTTGTACATTTAAGTTGAATCTTACATGGCGCTCACTACGAGCCTCCTTATCCAGCTGTTTACGCAATTCAAATTCTCTCTCCATACTGGCAAAGGTTACCCTATTGCAAGTTCTTTGACTTCGAGAAATTGCAGCATCACGACGTTCGGTCGGACGTTTGGCCGAGGTAGAGACTGTATTTGTGGATGTGGATGCGGATGTGGATGCGGATGTGGTTGTGGATGCGGATGTAAATGTGGATGCAGACGTGGATGTGGATGTTGATGTGGATGCAGATATGGAGGTGTCTGTGGATGTGGATGTGGATGTCGATGTGGTTGTGGTTGTGGATGTGGATGTGGTTGTGGATGTGGAAGTGGTTGTGGATGTAGATCTGGATTTAGTGGCTGATGGCAGATAAACATCATTTGCGGCTTTTAACTGCTGGGAAAATGTTTCTATAGTGTTACGTCGTGGAAGAGACTTTGGCTTTTCTTGTGGAGAGATTTTGGGTTTTTTTAATGGTGGAGGAGCTTCGACTGGATCATTTGTGTCGGTTAGAAAGGCTCCACGATTCGTATGATTCATTTTTGGCACTTTGGTATTAATATATTTTCGCTTTTGTTCTGTTGTCTCATCTGGTTTCTTATTGTTGGCCATTTTCTTCAGTATCTCTTTACGGTTTTTCCTTATTGTTATGTCATCCTTTTTCTTATCTTTGGCCTTTTGATACCATTTTAATTTGAGATCAGCTTCACAGTCTAGCGAACGTTGACGTTGGACTACCTTATTTATGCCCATAATGTCTTTAGCAGAGACACCACGGTGTTTACCTCGTCGAGTGGGCAAAAGTGGTGCATCTATAACCAAAACACTTCGAGGTTCGGGCGACTTTTTTTTGGTCTCCTCCTGCTTTGAGCTAGGACTACTTGCTCCTGGCTTAGTAATTTCAATTTCCATTTCAATTGAATCCTTTTTCTTTTCTAACGATTTTTCTGCAGGATTCTCATCTATTATTTCAAAATCTTTACAGGTTGTTATGCTTTTTGGATCGTTTAATTTCGATTTATTAGCCGTCGCCTTCGATTCAAGTGAAACAGGCAATTTTGTAACATTATTTTCCTTCTGTGGTAATTGTTCTACAGAAATCTCATCGTTTGGCATTAAGTCATTGGAAGAAGATACAGATTTGACACGTTGACGCATATCGGATCGTTTTGGAAATTCCTTACTTGTTGACAACGAAGATTGATGCTGTTTTTTAGTTGGAAATTCCGTTTCAATTGATAAATCTTCGCGGGAGGAAACCGTTTTGGAACGATTTCTCATTTTGGAGTTGTGGGTTTTGTTTTTTTTTGAGTCCAACAAATTTGTTACAGCGGATTTGATCTCGGATGTGGAATCAGCGATAGGCATTAAATTGTTGACGTCAGAGGTATTAATTGAAGTAGATTCGGTTGTCTGATTCTTATCAGAAGTAAGTAAAATTAACTTCTTTTTCCTAATGGGAGCCATTTCATCAAATTCGGAGCAGATATCTAATACTTCAATATCCATTTCAGTTTTAGGATTTATTTTGTTTGTTTCCTGATTTTGAGCCTTAACTTCCTGTTGACGCCTTTGGAATAATAATGGTTCCTCGGCAATTGCATTTTCTCGATTTAAACACGCAGTAATCTCTTCCTCCATTGTGGGGGCAGTTTTACGTCGTGTAAATAATGTAGCATCGTTATCGCCTTTACTTGATAATTTGTGTTTCTTCAATAAAACAAAAGGTTGTGCCTTGGGTAGAGATTTAGTGTCAGGCGTGATTTCTAGAAAACCAAAATATAATTCGTTTGGGAAATTTATTTCTGAGGAAAATAACATGCTTACCCTCCACATACTCAACATCGTCACTGCTACTACTATTGATGCGCATACGATGATTACGATGAGTTAGATGAATAGTATCATCCTCATCCGAATCCTTGTCATCTGCGTCATCCAAAGGATAAGCTTGTGACATTTCCATGAGTTCGGCATTATTCTGTGTCAATAATTTCGATGACCAGTCAGCTACTTTATTAAAAGATTCTTCATCATCATCTTCTATGACAATGATCTCATCTTCATCCCATTCGGGAAAGGCATTTGAAGCAGGCAAACGCTCCTCGTTCTTGACATTATTTTCCATAAGAAAATCTTCATCAGTCTCAATATCAAAAATATCAAATTCCATTTCTTCCTTCATCCCCTGTAAGACCACTTGAGACAATTCCAAATTCTCATCATAGTCATCATCTGGAGGTGACGGTGGTAGTGGTGGATTTTCTACCGCTAGAGGAGGTGGATTTGCTGGTGGTGGCATATCTTCCCTTAGCTCAATGTGATCACCATCCTGCATCATTTTCTTAGTAGCAACTGAACTGGACGAAGTAGAGGATAACTTGTTATATACATAGGGATTTAATTGAAGCACCGTATCCAACATTTCCTCATTTGGTTCACCAAAAATGTCTTCAATATTATTGCTCACTTGGCTTATTCCTTCCTCTTTTACATCAGATAGTTTGGGCAAATGTAATCTTCCTGATGTTGATTCTTCCGCCACTACTTCCGTCTCTTCGCGTGCTTCCTGCTTAATAGTATTTCCCAATTGCTTGAGCAAATTGAATTCTATATCCAATTGACCTTTTCCTCCTGATCTCTCTGGTGGCAATGGCTCGGTGTCATCGTCATCAGTTACAATAACGATTTCATCACCAAGCATTACCATTTTTTTTAAAATGAATACCCCATGGCGAGAGGGCACAGGGTGTTCTGGCTCCTGGATGCTAAGGCTTATCTGATCTCCTTCAACGGCAGTCATATCGGCTTTATCGAGACGTATACCATTGAGAAAGACTCCATTCATGGCGTTCTGAAAAGCAGAAACGTATAGTTTGGAGATTACGTATTAAAACCTTAACCGTAGACTTACCATTGACCTAAGAGTTACTTCTGTGCTATTCACTATGATGTTCAGATGCTTTCGTGAAAGATAATCATAGAATTGGTCCAGTACTATCTTACAGCAGGAATGTCGGCCAATTACATTGTCTCCCTCAGATAATAAGACTCTTCTTTTTGTGGTCACATGTTCTAAGAACCAAGAGTCGCCGGCCTCTTGGTGATGGCCAATTAGCCCCTTATTTTCAGCCATTATGCAGTTTGTGAAATTGATTCATTCCTTTCGACTAAAAGGGCAAACAATTCCAGGCTATAATAGAAACAAACAAAATCAAATGCATCTCAAATTTCAGGGGTGAAGAGTAAGCAGTTTTTGTGCGAACACATTTGTAATTTTATATAATATGCAATAAGTGAGACTTGTAAGTCAAAGTATTAATTATTTGATTTAAATGACTATAAGCATTTTTTCAATATAGTTTTTAAGATTATACGATTGGATAATATTCACATATCTCTTCCGAATATTGTTCCAACCACAGTTATCTATTAAAGTCACAGCTGCGGTGAATGCTGATACTTTTCAGCCCTGAGTATTTTTTTGGTATTTCTTTGTTAACGCGTTAGCACCACCAGAGTAGATTGAGCGCGAAAGTTTATGAAATGTCATCAAATAAACGTAAACTAATTAATAATCCGTCCAAAAATGATCATCTACAGCCGGATTCCAAACGATTGTGCAGTGAAAGCATCTTCTGGCCAGATGACAGCCAAGGGGACAGCTTCTTTTCCAACGCAAAACTGGAAGATTTGCTCAGTGGCAATAACACCAGCACTGGGCAACTAAAACTCTTTGGCACCCAAGCACCAAACTGTCTGGATCATTTAAACAGTTTTAATGACAGTCTTTTTGGTGATTTGACTATCCCAGGATCATCAACCAGCAAATCACCAAAAGTGGAAACAAAACCTCGCCGAGATCTCTCAAAGATTAGTCTAGATGAAGATGGCGAAGCCAATGCTGATGAAATTTTTAAACAAATTAATCTAAATGATCTCAGCATTGCGGAAATGGAAGATATATTCCATGGAGCAGAAGATTATAGTGATCCACTAGAGCAAAATACCCAAATTTTTTTAGATGCGGTGGCCTTCAAGAAACCCAAAACACCGAATAAAGATAGCAAACTAGACAAGGAAACAAAAACAAAAGATGAAACATCCATTTTATTGTCCAAAACCATAATGGAGCCAACAATCCAAGGCTCCCAATATGCGACAAGTGAAGAACTTCAAAATCGTTCAATGTTGGATCCCATGCTGTGGGATAGTCAGGCCTTTGCCGATTTTGAACAACAGCAATTACAGGAACCCAATTATCCCATATTTCACTCAAAGGGTGACTTCTACGGCCTGCCCGATAAAGTACGCCGTATGATATTCGAGCATAAAAGCATTAAGAGCTTATATGGTAAATTTATACATTATGAAATGATAATTTTGCATGCTAAAGTTATTAATCATTATCCATTGCAGAGTGGCAAGACGAATGCCTGAATTTGCCAGCCATACGCCAGCGAAAGAATCTCATCTATGCTTTGCCCACAAGTGGAGGCAAAACATTGGTAGCCGAAATACTAATGCTGCGCGAGTTACTTTGTCAGGAGAAGAATGTATTATTCATTTTGCCCTATGTGTCCATAGTGCAAGAGAAAGTCAGTGCCATGGCCCCGTTTGCAATTGCTTTAGATTTTCTAGTTGAGGAGTATACGGCTGGCAAGGGTAAATGTCCACCACAACCATGCCGTAAGAGGCGTAGTCTCTTTGTAGCCTCCATAGAAAAAGGTGCAGTCCTAATGGACAGCCTTATCGATATAGACAGACCACATGAAATTGGTTTAGTGGTTGTAGATGAGTTACATTTGATTGGCGAAAGGGGTAGAGGAGCTACCTTGGAGGCATTTCTAACAAAAGTGATGTTTCTGAATGGTTAGTCAATGAATATATTTTTAAAATATCTTTAAAACCTGGTTAATTATGTTGACAGCTGATATACAAATAGTTGGCATGAGTGCCACCATAGGTAATCTGTGTGAGATTTCTTCATTCCTCAAGGCAGATGTCTATACTCGTGGTTTCCGACCTGTTGAACTGAAGGAGTACATCAAATGTGGCACGGACCTATTACAAATTCATCCAAATGGTAAAACCCTGGAGGATATCTTTATTCATAGTCGCAGCGTTAACTATAATGTAAGTCTACAAATATTTTTTGAATATTTTATACCGATTAATTTGTGTTTGAATTCCTCTACAGTACAGTGCCGCTGTGGAACGTGCCGATCCTGATCATTTGGCTGGTTTAATTAGTGAATGTGCTCCGGAACATTGCTGTCTGGTTTTTTGCCCCAGCCGTAAGAATTGTGAGAATGTTGCCCTTCTCTTGAGTCGCATTGTTCCGAAGCAAAAGTTTTTGGAGCATCGTAAAAGCGAAAAAGTTGATCTCATGGATGCTTTGGATAAAATGTGTGGATTTCTGAGTCCCATTTTAGCCAAAACTTTACCCTACGGCATTGCCTATCATCATTCGGGTCTGACGACAGACGAACGAAAATATATTGAAACCGCCTATCGATTTGGTGTAATTACGGTCATCTGTTGTACATCAACATTGGCGGCGGGTGTTAATCTGCCAGCCAAGCGGGTTATCATACGTGCTCCTTATGTGGGACAAGAGTTTATGACATTATGTAAATATAAGCAAATGGTCGGACGCGCTGGACGTGCCGGCTTGGGTGAGGCAGGCGAAAGTATATTAATTGCACAAAGCAAGGATAACCTTCAAGTGGGCCAAATGCTGTTCTCACCTATGGATAAGGCACTTAGTTCAATGGATCATTTAGAGGCAGTGGGATTGCAGGTAAACTTTATAAATAGCATGGCTCTGAACGAAAAAGAAAAACTAACTCGATTAAAATAATCTAAGAGGATTAGATTATAGTTTAATTATTCATATGCCTACCAACATACAATAAGTAATTTTGATTTCGATTTTTATCGCATTTCTTCCTATCTTGCAGTCGCTAATTTTAAGCGTAATTGGTCTCAATTTGGCTGAATGTCGTCGGGATTTGAATCGTTTAATTAATAGCACTCTTTTAGCTGTACAGGCCAAAGCTCTAGATGTAGCTTTAGAAGATATGGTGCTGCGTATCCTTCGAGAAATGTTTAAAAACAAAGTTCTTCAATTAACTGAACCGAAAAATAATAAAAACCACAATAATTGCACGGATATAATTACAACACAGGATGTAAATCAAGCAGCAACATCATCAAATCGTTCGGCAAATGATCGTCGATTACTAATAGGCCAATCCACACGTTTTCAATTGACCAATATTGGCCGAGCTGCCTTTAAGGCGGGCATTGACTACAAGCGAGCTTATGCTATACATAAGGAACTGAAATTGGCACAGCAGCAACTCATCCTAACCAATTATTTGCATCTATTATATTTGGTTGTATGCTTCAATTCTAATGATCGTGGTGATGAGCTATTTCCTGCCGATGCTTCGGTTCTTTTTCATGCTTACACCTCATTACCCCCGGATAAGCAGGCATTATTCTGTCGAGTGGGTTTTACCGAGGCTCAAGCAGCTAAATTGTTTAAAAGTCAATCGGTCCAGGGACCATTGGCTCTTCAATTAAATCGGCTCTACAAGGTGCTTATATTGGATGATATATTGAATCTACAACCATTGCCTAATGTGGCATCCAAGTATAATGTAGAGCGAGGAACGTTGCAGCACTTAATTAGCCAGTCTATAGCTGCCTCTAGCGCCATTGTTCGACTTTGTGAGCAAATCGATGAATTTTGGTGCTATAAACCTTTGTTTGAGAGGATACTTCATAAAATGGATCGCTGTGGCACCTTGGAACTGGAGCCATTATTGGAATTGCCCTCAGTGAAAATAGTGCGTATATTATTTTAATTAAATTAAATTACTCATGCATATATTTTATTGGAATATCCGTTTATATATTTTATTTTTAGAACCGTGCCAAACAACTTTTTGCAGCAGGCTTTAAATCTATTGAGGATATTGCGAAAATACATCCCATAGCATTGGTTAAATCCATCGAGCATATGCCACTTAAAGTGGCCACTGAAATCATTTCAGCTGCCAAGGTTTGAATTTATTTTTTCTGTAGCTTTCCAAAGTCATCTCAACTCTTTCTTCACCAGATGATTCATTGTAAAATTATTGATTAAGGGCTAATAGCGCTGTAATCATAGTTATTGAAAAATTATTTGATTTTATTAATATGGGTACTAAAAAATTATATATACTAAATTTTTCGTTTTTTCTTTAAATGACAGATAATTTTAATGAAAAAACTTGACCATTTGGAGGAGGAAACTGAAAATCTAAAAGTATGTCTACTATCAAATCAAGTGGATTGAAAATATAAAAAATGCAAAGGATAAATGGTAAATATTATAAGTTTTTTAATTATTATTATGATTTTATTTTATATTATTTATTGTAAGACGCTGCGACTTAGGTCCCTAAAATATTATTGAGCATACAAATTTTGTATGCGAACTTTTCTTTTATTTATTTATGTTTTTTTTTTTTTTTTTTTGTTTAAATTAGGATACTTATTTTTGATTTTCTATAAAAATTTACATTAAGGACATCGGCTGTAATTGATGATGTCGTTGTTGCTCTTCTTCTTATGGTTTTTTTTAGTTGGTTGTTGTAGTTGGTTTATAGACAATAAGTACTAGATTTAAAAAAAAAAAAAAACACTTTGTTAGCAATCAAATTTGCCAAAAATTGTTGTTTTTTTTGTTTTGTTTTCGGCTACTATCACGACAATTGAGTATTATACAATATATACCTACATATATGTTTTAAGTTAAGGGCAAATGGGCAAATATATTATGCACAAATTATGTATATAACTTAAATCGCGAAATTTGAATTAATTTTTGTTAAAAAAGTTAATGGAAAGTGTGTCTAGAAGTTGTTTCAAAAAGTATTCTTTGAAAAAGTTTCTCAGTTTACAAGGATTTATGCACCAATTGTATTTAAATCATTTGTTTAAATATATTATAAGCTATCGGCTCGAATTTATTTTCTTTCTTTTCTCTTCAACTATTGAAAAACAAAAATAAAGGAATAAAATATATAAATGTTAGGACGTATGGAGTAGAGCATTATTTTTTTGTTGTATAAGCTTTTCTTATTTATAATTATTCTATTTTGTTTGTAAGTTTCTGGAAAAAGGAGTTTCAGTTCCTAGTTAAATTTTGTTTGTCCTACCAAATAAAAAAAATTGAATAATTTCTATAAAAAAAAAATTTGTACATATTTATTTAAGCTATTTGCCCTTAATTTAAGAATTATAAGTAGTTATCTTTTTTGTTTTTTTCGACTAAAATTATATAGAGACAGAGAGTTATCTTTGCTGTAAGGATGTTAAAAATGGAACCAAAGTGTGCACCGTTTTTCTTTTCGTTTTGTTTTGGGGTGGGGTGGAACATCCTCTCCTTTCTCTACCAGTTTTTATTTACAACTGTCAAAAGAATAAAATAAATACATAAGTTGCTGCTAACAATTGGCGCAAATACATATACATATGTATAGAGAAACATAATATTGTGGCGTTTTCTCACTCACCTTGATTTCACAGTTAATGGGAGCTGTGAAACAGACTAATAGGCAAAGTCATCGTAGAAATGCTGGGGAACTCTTACTGCGGCTGATCCTCCGGCAGCAGGGTATTCGTGTCTATGTGAACGCGTCCCTTGCGGCGATGGGCCGACAATAGCCCGCCGGCGTATATCTGTCGATGAGAAATAGGAATCACTATGATAGCCACCAGCTGCTGGTGATGATGAAGCTGATAATGAGGATAATGATTGCTGAGGCTGATTCTGTTGCTGCGGCTGATAGGCAAATGGATTATTGTAGGCACTGGCATAGGGGCGATATTGAAGCTGTGGTTGCTGCTGCTGCTGTGGATGTTGATGCGAATGCGTATGCGGATGCGAATGTGTGGATAACGGTTTAAGCGTGGGATCTAATGCATCATTAAGGGTCACATCGTAATCATTTTCATAGAGCTCATCCAAATTTAATTTGGGACGTTGAGGCTCTGGATTACGTTTAGGTGTGGCTGGTGGCAGAGCACTGCGTGGCGGCAATGTTGTTCTTAATGGTGGCACTGATTGTTTTGGACGAACATCAATATCATCATCATCATCATCGTCATCTTGGCTTCTTAGCAATGGTGCTCCATGCTCTAACAGTCGTACACCCGATATAGTTGAGCCCATATCGATGGGTGTGCTCTGAGTGGTAGGTGCGGGTGATGATGAAGGTTTCAAAGCTATTCCCACTGGTTGCAGGCCACGCGGTAAATATGGACTACCACCACGTGAGGGCAAAAATGGACGCTTGACCACACGTACCGCAGATGGGCGTAAAGAGGGCTTAACTGGCTCCAGTTCCTGATCTTGGTCCTCATCATGGTGCTCTTCTTGCTGTACCTTGGGTGGGTCTTCCTGGTGCTCTTCCTTCACTTCAGTTCTCTGTCTTGTCTGTTTTCTTCTTGCCAATGAGTTAATCCTTGGTCTCTGGGATGGATGCACTTCTTCCGATTTTTCATCTTCCTGAATATCCTCCGTCTCTAATATTGGTTGACGTGGACGAGGTATAGCCTTACGTTGAGCTGGCTTTGGACGTAATCTTTGACCTCTATTAGGCTGTTCGTCTTCATCTAAGAAATCAACATCGGCTGCGGCAGGTGGCGGTGCTCTGGTTCTTGCCTGAGGTCGTAACGGCTGTTTCCGGCGCGTTGTGGGTGGCTCTTCATAGTAATCCTCATCCAGAGCAGCCTTTTTCTCCGTCACTGGTTTACGTATAGGATTTCTAGTGGGCGCAGCAGGTCTGCGGCGCAATGATGGGGCTGTGCTCCTAACTGGCAACGGTTGATCATATTCATCTTCCGTCTCCTCCTGTTGTGCTTCCTGTTGATAATAATCCTCATCCGATTCTGGTTTTGGTGTTGTCGTAGCTGTATTTGTCTTTTGCACCGGATAGGAATATTTCTTCTTTTCATTAATGGGTACTGGCCGGGCTATACGCGGTGGTGCTCGAGGACGTGCATAAACCGAGGCTGCAGCCGCTTTTGGTGTAATAAATTCCGTCAATGGTTTTGTTGTGGAAGTCTTAACTTTTTGTGGTGTTTGTTCTTCGGCTGCCTCTTCTTGGTCCACATCCGCATAGGGTTTCTCATAGTCATCTAGATCGTCTAGTGCTGCTGATGATATAGAACTGGATGTTGTGCTACTCAAACGTTTCTCATTCGAACGGCGCCTGTTGAGCGAAGGTGAACGCTCCTCATTGAAACTGCGACGTCCTTCTGCCTGCGGTTTGCGGGCTGATATTTTGCGTCCAGCTATTGAAGGCTTACGTCGACGATTGCTTCGCCTATCATCGTAGTCATCTTCTAGTGGTTCTTCATCTTCATCTCTATAACGATTACGATTACGCCGTGGTGGTGCCACAGCTGGCTTCTCTTCCTCATATTCATCGTCATAATCTACCTCTTTAATCGGTTTCCTATGACGTTGCCTTTTAGTCTTCTGACGTCTATTAAATCGCTCTTCGTAGTAATCATCTTCATATTGTTGCTGTTCCTCTTCCTCATCATAGTAATAATCATCAATGGGTCGTCTGTGATCATAGGGTCGCCTTCTTTGAGGACGCTGTGGAACTCTACGTCTATGGGGTTGTGTCGGTGGTGGCTCTGTTGTTGTTGTTGATGTTGATGTCGTTGTTGTGGCCATATAAAGTTCATCATTTCTGTAAAACAAAATGATTAGAAACATTAATTAAGAAAATGATACCACTTGGTTGGTACTACTAACTAACCTATTCCAATATTTTTGTGATCCCTCACAATCCACATCGGAGGCAAAATGGCAAATAAAGGTGCGTTGATCGAATGCCGTAAAATTGGCGCACAAAAAATCGTGACGTATGCCATAGACACAATGATGATATATCTGTCAAATAAGAAATAAATTTGTAAATCGTTTAAGTGAGCATATCTAATCTACCATAACTAACTAAATCTTTATCGTTGCTTTGTTTCGGCATACATAAACCAATTTGAGGTCAAGATCATAGCGTAAACAAGTTTCTTTTTTTTTTTATTTATTTTTTTTTTTTTTTTTTTCGGGCACTTAAAGGCGACGAAAAAAAAAAAAAAGAAAGAGAAATTAACCACATTACGCTCGTCTTTAGGGTTGACCAATTGTCATACAAGGTCGTCGACTTTATCGTTAGTTAACTACATATGTAGTTACTCACCTGACATTTGTACTCAATGGAAGCATAGAAACCATCATGAAGTCCCTCACATTTAAAATGTATCTCGTCTTGTGGCGGTACAGTGGATAAAAATGGATAACTCGATAGATTATATCTAAATAATGATGGATTCAATAATAGTATTTGAAGAAATCAATCGAAATGCTTTTCGTACTTACCCTCTTAATTCTCTGGGTAAATTTGGATCCCAAATGTAGTCGATTTGTGGTATTCCCGTTAGTTTGGAGTTTTTCGATATTGTAACATTATCATCCTATAGAAAAGAAAAGTGTGACTGGATTATAATGGTTGATAATTTAGTTAATTGATATATCTTACTTTAGTATCACTGGCCCCCTCTCCGCTGGGTGGAACTTGCTGTTGTTCATCATCATCTGATGCAATTGTTTCTAGAGTTTCCGTAGTTGTTGTTGTTGTTGTGCTTGTTGTGGAGGCGGGTGTTTTGGCAATGGAAACCTTCTTAAAGGGCAGCGCAGCATCCGTGGAGGCCAATAGACTCAATAGCAGCACTAATTAAATGAAAAAGAAATATATATATATACATATATAATCTGTTGATTATGTATAAATTATATAAGAATATAATGGTGGGATAACTAATAGGAGTAATTAATCCGGTCCTCTGTGAACTGGAAAATGAAAAGTAAAGAAAAAAAAACCTTTATCAACTCACCTGCCGCTGGTATGAACAACAGCCAACGTTTGGCTCTTTTCATTTTGTGAAATAGTTTAAAATTTTGAGTTATTCTTTTAAAATTTTTCCTTCTTCCCTTTTAAATGGTTTGTTCTTTTTTAACTGAAATCAAGAAAAAGAAATATATTTATAAACTTTTCTGTTGGTTGAATTTGCCTAAAGAGAGAAGAAAAAAAATTATATACAATGGTTCATTGTACGCTGAAGAGAGAGAGAGAGAGAGCGAAAGAGAGAGAGGGAGAGAGGGAGAGAGAGAGAGATAGAAAAAAAGAAATTCTGGAGTTCTTTATCAAAGTTGATTTAATATTTTCGGCACGAATCTTTGAGAATTCAATTGGCCTGGCCCGCACTCACGTAGTTAGCTTTGTGCTGAACTTAACGTTACTTTTGCGTGGCGGCGGAAAAGAAAAAAGAAATGAAAGGCCAAGCGAGTCCAGATTTGGTTGATAGAAAGTGTTCTTTTCGTTTTTGGAAAATGCAGTTAGTGAAAATTCAGGTTGTTATTGAATGAAAAGAAAATAATATATGAAAATCGACTACTTGCCACTTTCGATGATATCAAATCAAGGGAATTGACAATGACCTATTCTATAAGAAATTAGAATTAGAAATTTTATATGGAATATTTGAAACCAGGGGAAATTCATTCAAGATGATAATGCGAGAAAAAAGGTGATCGAATTTCAGTATGCTAACGGCAAATCTATACAATTTTCGGATATATAGCTTGCTTTATGTTCCAAAATAAAGGATAATAAACTGTTGACATGGCCTGTTGATAAGAAAAATTGATTTTAGATTCGTATAGTATTTGCAATGGTTTTTTTTTTTGTTTTTGGATTCTACAGGATTTTTAAATTTATCTAGATCTCTTATACTTAAATTTAAGCTCATCCGAAGTTTATATATTTAAGTCATTTGAAGCTATTTCACTAAAATAAAAATAAAGATTTGAATCTATTAAATTATTCAAGTGAGATATACATATGTATAATTATTTCTACTTTTCCTGTTAACTTGAATCGACTATTCCCCTTCTTATACATATATACAAACATACATATATACAACCGAATATAATGTGGTAGAAAATGTTGAATAAGAACCCTATGACATTTACCGTTAATAAAATGCATTTATTCATTTAGATTTTAATCTGTCGACGGCAATTATCATATATTTTGTCAGATGTTTATCCCATAAAAAAAGCAAATATAAATAAAACGAAATAACCGAAAATAAAAAGCAATCAAAAGACATCAGTTGATCCATTCGTTTACAAAATGTCAAAAAGTGCCAACAAGCATCAGAAATGTGCATTTAAAATGCACGACACACATTTTCTTTTCGATTCGCACAGGGTGTGAACGAAATGAAATCTTTGTAACTGCAAAAAAGAAAAAAAAAACAATAATAACAAAAAGACTTTAAACTTTTGTGCCATGAATAAATGGAAAGGAGGATGGGGCCGTCATCGTCACATTTAGGCATTTCAATAAAACGACTTCAAGGAAAAACCAAATTAAACAATGGACAATAAAAACTGCAAGCGAAATATAATCGAATCTCAATCGATAGATATATATGAACATACATATGTATGTATGATGTATATATATATACAGTCACAATGCTGTTGGCTGTCAAATTGCAATGATCCAATGAACTTTTCTAAACTATGTAAGAGGAGTTTAGGCAGATATAATTAACTAAAGTCTCTGTCTCTATGATATAGGCATGCCAGTTTCTATATATAGATTATAAGAGGGTAGGAGGGGGGGTTACTATATGTATTTAACTGTATTGAAAATGAAAGTGTTCAAATTGCTATTCGGTTTTCAATTTGATATAGTTATGCATTGTTATTTGCTCAGTTATTCAGTTTTTGTGTGCTCTGGCTAGCTACCCTTTCGCCTGATATTGCTGTAGTTGCTGTTGTTGCTGTTGTTATTGCTGGTGCTGTTACTGGTACTGCTGCCACTGTTAGTGCTGTTGCTGCTGCTGCTGCTGCTTTTGGCCAGGTTTGCTTACGTAAAGTAAGCTAAAAGATGGCTAGAGCGGTAGTGGGGAAACAAAACCCACAGTAAAACGAACAGCAAAAATAAAACGCAAAGTGACATTGAAGGCTGTGCAACCTAACTAATTATGCAATTACCTGCTACTTGACGCTTTTTTTTTTTTTTTGCTTCCTCCCCTCCTGCCTTCATCTCTGTCATGATCTCGTGGTTTCGCTGTCTCTTTGTTTAAATTAACGGAAATCGAACAGTAAAGAAATTTAGTGGCAATATATCCACACTTCAATTTGGCGGAGTGTAAAAGTAATGCACTAATATAGTGAGTAAATGGTTTAAATGGGGCGGGGGTTGGGGTTGGCCAATAAAATTTTTTTTGCTATAATCTAATTCTAAATTATAAATTAAATATATAAATATGTACACACATCCATATGTATGTTTGTATGCATGTAAAGTGTTTTGTGAAACTGTGCTTAAGGACTGCTCACATCTTTGTTGTGCAACACTGTTATGCACCAGTGTTGTATGTGGGTGTTCTGCGTATGTAAGTGTTATGTTAGAATTAGAAAACTAACTTAATTCTTTACCAAATTCTAATTGCTAACGGTAACGTTTTAAAACTACGATTACCTAAAATAAACATTATTTTAACCTAGCAACAATGTAGTAAAATGTTGCTTTTAGTCAAAAGAAACCATTTCAAACATTTTGATTGTTCATTTGAAAACATTTTAGGAAATATTTTTCATGTTACCATAAATCAAAAACCATTGGAATCGAAATTAATAATATGCTAATATGTATGTATGTATATTTTATTCTAATATTATATTAGCTGTTTTATAAATCTTCTTCATCAAATTATATCCATTAGTTCAACAAAAACAAAGGTCATTCCTCAATAATTCATGTCGTTGAGACATTTATGATAGATGAAGCCCCAGCTAAATATGGTAACTTTATGGTTCAGCTTTTGTTTGGCTACTTTTGTGCAATGCATTGTCTAAAATATAATATAAAATGCCTATTAATAATAAATGTTTTTTTTCTTCTATTTTTTTTTTTTTTTTTTATAAATATATTTTATTTGTTGTTTTTTGTTGTTGGCTTTTCGTTTTAGGCATCTAATATTTTACGGCCCACCATCAGTGGCAGCAAAACAGCAACAAAAAAAAAAAAAAAAAAACAACTTTGCCTCTTGCCTGCCTGCTGGCTTATTGTCTTTAGTCAAGTTCAAATTCAAGGCTAAATCATGACACACTCACACTTACACATACGAGGGCAGAATTAAAAGTAACTAATATTGACAACTAAGGATCACAGTCATATTAATTTATATACACAATCCCCTTGCTACTTCACTTTGTTTTTGTCTTAATTTAAACTTATAATCTAGAAAAATCCTTAATGATTAGATAATGCATTCGTTTAAAATGGATTTCCATTGAAGCACTTCATCATATCTTAAGCAGATATTATATGTGACTATGATAAAGATTTTGGTACCTATAGATGGTGTTTTTTTTTATACAAATCGGTATTCAATGGATTAATTAATTCTGAGTGTTTTTGTCTAGTAATATGTAGTTTCATGATGATTAAGAATACTCCATGGGCCATTTAACTTTCTCTATAGATCTCTGATCCCCTGAATCATCTTCTAAAGAAACGGTTGCTCGATCACGTTCATCAAGAATCTCATCCGGATTCATTTGTATGATTTTAAAATATGGGAGCAACATTAATAAAATGTATAGTTCTGTAAACTATTAAGCCTGCCCTCGTATATATACATATACACACACTCACACTTGTTATACCGGTAAAAAAAAAATGTTGATGCATCATCAAAAATGAAACGAAAATCACACAAATAAAAAAATCTAGATCTGATTTTTAGGAAGTTTCCAATTAAATTTTATGTTGATTTTTCTACCATGGAAATTTCCTTGAATTTGTGCAAATTTCCCATAATTTGTTAATAAATTTCGCTTAGAATGAATAGAATAAAAAAAGAGATAAATTATTCTTAAGGTTATTCACAGTCTGACTTAAAAGACAATAAACAATTAAAATTAATTTTTGTATTATTATTTTTGGTTTTTTTTTTTTCGGTGTCTTTTTTTCAGTTTTTTTCTCTTTTTTTTTTTGCATTATTCAAGACTCTAAACTCTCGATTTCATTTACATTTTTCTTCGACGTCAGCAACAGGTTTTTTTTTTTTCTATTTTTTACGCTTAATTTTTTTTTTTATAATAACTAATTTGTTGCTGTTGTTGTTAGTTGTTAGTTGCCCCGACCGGTTGCAGGCAGAAGTCAGAAAGTTGTTGGAGTCTTTGCAGTAAGAAATTAGCATCTCTTAAATTTTTTTCTCTTCTTTTTTTATGTATTTTTCGTATTAGTTTTTGTCATTATTTTTTTTTTCTTGGAAGCTTTCAAGGTCGTCGCTTTTTTTTTTTTTTTTTTCGTTAGTTATTGCGGTTGTTGGCTTTTTGTGTGGTCTTGTTGCAAGATTATTGATTTGTTAACCTTTTTGTTATTGCTGTTGCTGCTGTTGTTGCTTAATGACTCCTTCACTGTGATCGGATTTGTAGATGCTCCAAATTGATGGCAGGTCATAAATCTAACAGGTATCCATATTTGGTTTTTTTTTTTCATTTGTTTCTTTATTTTTTGGTTTAAAGGTGTGAAATTGTTGAATTTGGTTGACAAATTGATATAGCCTTCAACTAAAAACGGGAACTACAAAATGTTGGTTAATAAATATAACAAAAGAAGGAAGTTGATTTTATGGAGCATGACATTAAAGGCCTTGTCGGTGGTGGTCGGTGGATCATATGGAAATGATAAATTTTTTATGTGACTTCCAATTTCAATTCGTATCTTTGAAACATTTTTCTTTAATAGTTATTAACGTATTAAATTGTTATGATGGGTTTATTTAACTGATAGATATGTAAAACGATTTAAAATCATTTAACAAACAGACTCTTTGATATTAACATTAATAGAGGGGAAACCATAAAGAAATGTTTAAATGTATATAATATTGCCAACTGATTTTAGTGATATTTTTGTTAGTTATGGAATTATTGCAGTTATGTATTTATTTTTGATGGGATGATAATTATAGTTTAAAGATGTTTTGCCAACTTTATGGCAAAAATGAGATAAATATACTATATTAAGAATCTATATATATAATTAACATTAAAATGTCTATAAAAAATTAATTTGAAAACTAGTTCCTCTTAATGAGTTGACTGGCTGTGGCTAACTATTTATAATTGAAATATTTCAAAACTCAAATATTTTATATCTCTGATATATTGCATAAGAAAGATTTAAAAATTAATTAATTTCAAATTAGAAATAATTTTTCTACTTTGGTAGGTTTTTACTCGATAAGTGAACTTTAAATGTATGGAAATGAATAAGCGGTTTATAGTCGATATTTGGGGAATATATTTTTGAGTTTGATTTCATTTAGCAATCCCTCATCATACGCCCATTTTTTTTTTTCTTTTTTTTCTTCTTCTTCTTTTTTGTATTTTGTTTCTCTTTTGGCTTTCATGCATCTGCAACGGCATCTTCACACGAATGAACGAACGTATCAAGAAAATCAAATCCATCTCGTTTGCCAAGTGAAAACTGAGAGTTTCCTTTTTGAAAAACCATTGCCATCAAATTCAATTTGTTTGTGTGCATTATTTCTTTATATACATAAACTTATTTTTTTTTTTTTTAAAACATTTTCTGTAGATACATACATATAGATATACGATATATGTATGTATGTATATTTGCAGTCATTAAATCGCTTTTTGACTGTTCAACAAATAAGTTTAATCGCCCATTCCGGTTAGTTTGGAGGCAAAATCAGATGCGAATGAATGTCAATGTGAATTATTTTTAAAGTTGAATTGAATTATCAATATGATCGGATATGCAAAGAGACATATTACGATTAACTACATACGTACATATATCCATATATACATATGTATATCCATCTAATCCCCCCCCCCCACTGCACCCTCATCTAAATAGTTATATTTAATTGGTGGAAAGTTTGTTTAGTGTTTTAACTTCTTGAATAATTAAGTAACAGTAACTGCAACAAGCAACAAAAATTGTAATAATTTTCGTTAAATGTTAGTTAAAGAGTGTGAAAAAAGGCAAATAAAGTGAAGAGTGAAAATCTGGCTACAACGGGAGATGAATGAAAGTAAAATTTCAAAATTTCGTTTGCTGCTGCTGCTGTTGTTGTTGTTGTTGTTGTTGTTGCCGATGATGAAAGTAAAATCGGCGCAGATTGTCCATGTATGTATATCTGTATGGTGTGTGTAAGTTTGTTAATGTGTGTGTGTGTGTGTGTGTGTGTGTGTATGAGTGTGTGGCAGATGCGCCAACAAAAAACTAAATTGTAACTGCAAAAGAAAGAAAACTTCAAATGATGTTGCTGTTAATGATGATGGTGATGATGATGATGATGATAATGATGATGTAGATAACAAACAATGTACAAGGTGCACAGTAATAATTAGCAACGCCTGAGATAATATTTCTTTTGCAAAAATTACAAAAATCAAGAGATGTGTTTTTTTTTTTGTTTTTTTTTTGGTCTTTTTTTGTTTTTGGCCATGAGTTTGCAGCGATTAGGCGTGGCAACAGTTAAGGTGTCTGACTTTTAGAGCATTTACACGTACTCTTACCACCCGTACCAAAATTCAAATTTATTTGGATAGAAAATACCAGATAAACTATTGTCTACTGACTAACTAAGAAACTAGAAGGAACTATCCGTTCTACCGTACTAGGTAATTAATATAATTATATGTACATATATATTATCTATTTATATCTGTTATTTAGTATTTTCACTTACCTTAAATATCCAATTTTGTTGTGTATAATCCACAAATTATTATCCAAATATGATTTTAATAATTTTTAATTTTCAATTGTTTTCTTTTTGTTGTTATATGAGAAGTAATTTCTCTTTTTAAATTTTATTTGTTGTTGTTGTAAATGTTCCAAGTTTTTAATGAAAATTGTTTAATTTGAAATCTGTTTACGAATATAAAGTATAGATTGTTTTCTTTTTAGAGCTTTATTTAGTTTATATTTATTTACTGGGAATTCTTGTCCATCGATAAGTTTGTTTTATGTTTTATTTTTGTATATATATTTAATGTTTTAATAAATCTTTTTGATAAATTAAATATCAGATATTTTCGCACACAATATGAAATCAAAACAATATTAATAATTATAGCTATCATATCATTATAAAGCTTTCGAAATAGAGTGCTTATTATTTTTTTGTAAATAAAGCCTATTTTATTAGATCAAGTAAATAATAAATAATTGATCGCTGTTTATATTAAAATAGATTAATCAGTGCCTTAAAAAGACAAATTCCCTAAATAGATAATACGATTATAAGTTCATTATCCTAGAGTATCTTAAAAATATAATCGCTTATAAAAAAGATTAGACTTGTAGAAAAAAAAAAAAAAACAATCGTAATTTTTTATCAATTGAACCTTAGGAAATTTAATATATATATATTTCAGACTATTCAAAAATTATAATGTTTAATTAATTTTATTTTTGTAGTCAATTTTTAAGGGTTTAAATTTTTGAAATGTTTTATCTCATTTATTATTATTTTTAATGTTTCATTTAGTTTACTTCAATTTGCTTTGTTTTTAATTTTTCTCTTATTGCATAATGATACATTATCAGATTATATATACATATATATACTCGTATCTAGTTCTATGTATTTACAATCATTTTATATACTTTTCAATGAGTTTTGTTAGGCATTTTCCATAAATCAAATCTAATTTGCACGTAACAAAAACTTCAAGTTAAAAAAAAAATACAAAAAAAAAAACTGCGTTTGCGCACACCAACACACAACGCATTGAAACTCACACACACACACACAAACACACGCACACACATTGTGTACAAAGAAAATTGCAAGCCATAAATGGTTTTCCTTTGTCTTTGTGTGTGTGTGTGTGTGTGTATCTGCATCTGTGTCTGTGCCTTTGCACTTGTGAAAATTTTATTGCTATTTTCTTAATGTTTTTCTTCGATTTTGTAATTTTGCCTTTATGTTTGTTTTTCGCTTTTCAGTTGTTATAATTTGTTTTATTTTTTTTTTGTTGATAATGTTGCTTTTGTTTTTGTTTTTATTTTCGCACTTTTTAAAAACTTTTTTGCTTCTAAAGAAGATTTAGATTTAGACACAATTTTGCCATGAATGTAAAAAAAAACACAAAATTATTTTTTTTCCCCAAAAATAAAACAAAAATTAAATTAATTTTTTATATAATTTGATCTCTCTGTCTGGCACACACACGAAGGCTAGGCGCATGCTTCGTCGTCTACGTTTACGTTTACGTTTACGTTAACTGCCACGCCCACTTACTAATGTGGGCTGTATGCTCCCAAGAGATATATAAAGAAAAGAAATGAAAAGAAAAAAAAAACTTGTCCGATTGCTGCTGCCTGCCGTTCACCTGGCTAACCGTTTGCAGACTGAAATTGCAGACGGAGATTGGCCAACATGAGTTTTGAGAGTTGGCATAAAAATGGGGAATTTGGTTATAAGTAAAGCTTTTTGTTAATGCTAAAAACTGGTTTTGGTATTGCTTTTGCGCATGCGCGGCACGTTGTCCATTTGAAAAGAGAGAGACACACACTGAGAGAAAAGGAGATGTAGAGAAACAGCGAAAGAGCGTAACACAGAGCGAATGATAGAGGTGTAGACAGGTTAAGGCAGCAAATGAGAACGACAGACAGAATGGTAGAGAGGGGTATAGAGAAGGAGGGGAGGAGAAAAAGAGCTGGGGCTTAGAGAGTCGGGGAGCTTTTCATTTAACAACTCCTAAGCTAAAAGAGAGCACTTTAATTCATTGGCATTTTCTTTATACATTTTCCTCTTGCCCAACATTCTGCAATAGTTTTTATTTGCTTTGCTTGCTTTTGATTTACATTGTGACTTTGGATATTGCACTGATCTGTATATATACCCTATATAACATAAGGTTTAACAAAGATTTAAAACTAAGTGTACATATACATACATATACATTCTCGATCAGCATTAACAATTTATTGTTTGTATATAATCGATCTAAAGTTGAAATTTTGCCAATCATTTAGCTTATATTCAGTCAAAATTACCTCTTACCTCTAGATTATAAATCGACCTGCCAAACTTTTATTATAATTAGCCAAAATATAGATGGCCTAATTAGTATCTTGACCAATATATGGCTTCCATAACATGAAGTTTTAATGACGGGGTATTAATAAGTCGTCACCATGACTTTTAGTTGGAATTTTTCTTATTGTTTTTTTTTTCTACTCTTGTTGCTTCAGTTTTTGCCTTTGTTTTTATTTAATATTGTTTTTGTTAATTTTACCTCATAAGCAGCTTAACAGGTTTATTGATTAAGATTTTTGGTTTGCTTGCAAAATTTATATTAGAAATATATTTGCAAAAATTAATTGAAAATCTATTTCCTTATGGGCCAATATGTTAGATTAAGAACTAACAATATTCCAATTAAGACAACAAATTAACTATTAAAACAAATTTGTTTAATTATTATTTAAATGTTAAATGCCGGTTTATCTTATCTGTCGTCTGTATTCTATTCCGACAATAGAATGGCGCCAATGAGAGGTTAATCTAATAGTATCTAAGCAAGATTTTTATTAATATTAGATAAAAGTAAACCAAAATTTGGATCTACAATCAATTTTCTATATTATTAATCAGAAAATGAATATTAAGATCCAATCGAGATTCCTCTCGAGTATTTAAAAAAGAAAAAAATTTAATTATTATTATAATTCAAATATACAAAAATAATCTACTTATTAAAATAGTAAATGCTTATAAAGCAATTGCAAATTAGATTTCAAAATTACTCAATAATCATAAAACAGCGTGTGAAATAATTGTCCATAGTCATATGTTTTCATAGAGAAAATCCGATAAAATGTGCTTTGATATAATTTGAATGAATCACAAATTAATATGCCTAGGAGCATAATTGAGCGACCGCAATGACATAATATCACAATGAAAGAAATAATGAAGATTCAATTAAAGTGAAGCCCTTTTTCAAAAAGAAAATAATAATAAAAAATAATCAACCATCAACAATCAACCATCAGCCATCTGGCCATTAGTCACACACACGCACCACCTAAAAAAACTGTTTTGAATTGGACTCTGGCCATAATGAAATGAAACGAGCTGAAATTGTTTAAACGGTTCATGAATTATTGCGCATACGCCGCATGGTTCAGTGCAATTAAATTTGTTAAATAAATGCATTTTAAATTTTCATTTAAAGAAATGTAAACTAAGTAAGTAAATCGGAATTGAATGCAAAATAATGTTAGGCAGCGTTCAGTCCATCCCCCCCTTATATCTCTTTCTTTTTCTCTTTCTCTGTATCTCCCTCCCTCCCCTCTTAGTCATAGAGTCTCAGGTCTCTCTCATAATGAAATCAATCAGTGCGGTAACTGGCAATGGATTATGGCATATTTAACTGTCTCTAACTCTTCTGGCTACCTCGCTAGTACCTCACCTTGCCTCACCTCACCTCACCTCACCTCATCACTTCTGGACTCTGGTTTGATGGTGGTGTGCTATTACATCACAGAGACAAAGTACTCCAGCTTAAATGCTGCACTGCATCCAATCCGACTGACGTATGTGAAAGTTGAACAAAAACTTAACTCCAACTCAACTTAACTCCAACTTCAAACCAAGTCAAGCTCCAGCTTTAGCTTCAGTTTCAGCTACAGTTTTGGCTTTAAGTGCGATTGTCTTGGGGTATTCAAATTGGAACAACGTCGCCAACTCGAGTCGTTTACCGCATGCGGAATTGTTTTTTTTTTTTTCCCTCTTTTTTTTTTTTTTTTTTTTTTTTTTTTTTGGCGGCGTGTGCCTGAAATCTTGTTACATTTTATATGTATGTATGTATGTGTATATATATATATACAAACTATCTAGTGATATTTTATAGTCAGTTAGAGTAGTAGAGTAGTAGTTTTGTCTATGAGAATGAGAGCACCGTGTCGACTTTAAATGCATATGTGTGGGTGTCTCTCTCTCTCTCTCTTTCTTGCTCTCTGTAATGATGTGTGTGTGTGAACCGGTATTTCACATTAGTTGCAGTTGCTGGTAGTCGTTGTCGCCTGTCATATGTTGTAACTACTTAACTGGTTCACAATTTAGTCTATGCAACCAGCTGACTGATAAAAATCGATTTACGCTCAACATTCTCCAAAAGTATCAGATTTACCAAATGCATAACTAGCTTAATTAAATTTATCATAGATATAGACAGATGATAGATCTCAAAACATAAAACATTTTCCATTTTTTTCCACTGAATAAAAGAGCTGAAATAAAAATTATCTTTAAATCAATATAAATCTAAAAAAAAGAAGATAGACTTATGTTGATTTTGACTTTTGTTAATAAACTAATGTTATTTTGCTGATTTATAGATGGAGGGGGATATAGCTAGCGTATAGGATATATGTATATATATGTACATATATTAATTGATATTGTCTTCTAAGAACATTTTAGCCTTTAATCATTTAATAAAATAGTTTGCAATAATTTATATTCTAATATTGATCAATAGAATGATAGTAGAAAGAGTTTTAAAACTTATCTTTCGTATGTTTCTTTAATATCAAAGAGATCTATCTCTAAAAATGATATATATATGTACATATATAGATATATATATATATATATATATATTCGAATATGTATATAAATAGAAACAAAATAATGAGGCAAATTGTTGTCTTATGCGTCACTATTGTATTGCGAATTTTTTTTTAAAGTCATTGTAACAATTTGAATTTTTATATTGTATTACCGTTATGAACGTTTTATGTTTGACTTACCTTAAGATTTCTTTAACTGTAAAATTTATTTGTGAGTTGACTGCATGCAAAATGTTATAATTATATTATATACTGCTGCTGCCTCAAAAAAGGTGGTTCAACTTGTTTTTGTATCTTTTTTTCTTTTCTTTTTTTTTTTTATTACTTTTATTTTTCATTTATTGTATATTTAAGCTTTTGTTGTTATTATTATTAGTATTGTTGTTGTTGTTGTTGTTGTTGCTTAACACAAATTACAAGAAAACCAGAACCAAGCTGACAATCAGGCAGGCAGGCAGTCAGACGGGCAGTCAACTGGTTCGATTTTTTTTTAGCTTTTTTACATTCTCTTAGAGTAGGGCCTTGGACAGAGGCAACAGGCAACAGACTACCCTACCTACCGACTTCTACCGGACTGTGGACTGTATCTGAATGGAGTGGTAACTGGAATTGCAATTTCAATTCCAATTCCGCGAAAACTTTTGAATTGAACTCATATATATATATGTATCTATATATATATATACATATTTATGTATATGTATGTATGTATATATTTTAATGGTAATGCGTTAATTGACCTTGTCACTGTTTTATTTTGCTATAGTATAAAAAAATTAACAATAAAACGAAACACCTTACTCAATGTACTATTCGATGGTGGACGTTCTCTATCCACATTATGCTGATCGACCAAATGGGCATCGATTTGGGCTTCCAATTCTTCGCCATATCTTAATATATACCATTCAGCTATAAAATATAATATCAATGTGATGAAAGCATATTTCAAATAGATCTTAAATATATCCAAAATATGTATGCCCAATTGATGCAAAAGTTCCAACAGTTCCATGATAACCAAAAAAAAAAAAAACAAATTACCAAACGTTCGATAATAATTGTTTGTGCTGGGCCAACGTTGCGTATGCGTAATGCAAATCTTTACTCTAGTCTTTCCTCTCTATTTGATTGCGATTTTTTTTTTCTTTCGTTTTTTTTTTGTTTTTGTCTATAAAAATTGAGGTCGTCTTCGACTTTGAGTTAGACTTGGAGTTTGAGTTCGGTTTGGATTTGGTCTCTCCGAATGATGATATGTGTTATAGTCGTAGTAGCTGCTTGGTGTTTTTTTTGTTGTTGTTTTGTTTTTTATTATGCAATAAACGTTTTTAGTTCGCTTCGTCTTAGGTCTTCTTGTTTTTTTGCCCCGCGCTGCACATTTTTCGCTTTTGGCTTCAACTCATTTAAAATTTTCGGTTTAGTGTTGGGATCTGAAGCCGATGCTAATGATGATGTTGCTGCTGGTGCTGGTGGTGGTGGTGCTGCTGCTGCTGATGTTGTTGATGTTGTTGATGTTGATAATGATGATGATGATCCATTCCCTTTTTGGTTTGCCTCCCCACCCCTATAAAGTTGAATGGTTTGGTTTTCAGTTTCGGTTTCGGTTTGTCATTTGATCATCATTATGCGCGCACCTTAATTATGTTAATTTGTTTAGAGCAACTTTGTTCAAAGTTGGCTTAGTGTTGTTGTTGCTGTCTTTATTAAGCTCTTTCTTTCACCGCATTAGCCGTATCGGCCTGTAAAATGGTAAAACACAAAAAAAAAAAAAAATTTCATTTTAATTTGATTGAAAATTAATTGGTCTTTGGTTTTTGTTTATATACAGATAGATATATGTATATACATATATGTATATGAAGATGAGTGAATGAGTGAGTAACTGTGTTTGATATTTTTACAACAAATTGGATTGCGAAAAGAAAAAGGCAAACAAAACATTATAATAAATAGTGAAATGAGAAACTAGAGCAGCGATAGAAAAACAAAGAAAATAAAAAAAAAGAAAAAAAGGTGGAGCCAAATGAATTTTAAATTGAGGCAGGTCAAATTTCGTGTATTCCAAATTTGATAACCTCATGCTATATCTCTTATTGATAAATTGAAGCAAAGCGAATGTATAATAAATCTATTAAGATAATTTCACTGAATTTGATTTGCTGCAGTTATGGGAGCTGTATCAAATTTATATATATTCATATATACATATATATAGTTCCATTATAAATAGAGTAGGGAGATAAATTTAAAGGTAAAAAAGTACGTAGTTAAATTTTTATAGAGATCAAATATGAATTCATTTTTTTAATGTTTTAAATTTGAAAAGTGAAATGAAATATTTTTTGTCGTCCTTTTTTTTTACTACCTTTAAGTATTGCATTACTAATGCTAATGCTGATAAATGTTAGAACATAACATTTATTTAAATTATATGAATACAAATTTGAATATGCAATAGTTCCAAATGAAACAAAACTATAATAATCAATTAATCTTAATTAAATACAATTCTATTGTTAGTTGTCGGGCATTATCTTCTTCAATCTTTTAAATAATAATATTGAAAATATAATATTGAATAATTGAAATTCAGTAAAAAAAAGAAACTAGCCCAAAGAGTTTTTGCTTTAATGTTTTATAAAACCAAGATAAAGATACTGAATATAAAATTTAATCTATTTGATATCTCTGCATTTATTAATACATATATGTATTCTATTAATACGTTTAACTACGTACAACAATTTGTTTAAAATCAATGCCAAATGTTACGAGTTAAATATAAAAAAAAATCTATCTAATCAGAAAGGTCGTTCACCTTTCTTTCCAATTGACCCAGAGACACTGAACTCTTTTAGTATCTATTGGTCTATTATTAGCCAGTCCGCCTCTTAACCTTCAACCCAACACGAAATCGAAACTCCCCGTTTATTTGCTATAACTCTGCCCCCATCCCCAATCACGAACGAATCATCTCTCTTTCTCTCTCTCTCTCTCTCTCTCCGTCTCTTTCTTTTTGTATGTTTCTGTCTGAGTGTGTGTGTGTGTGTCTTGTCTACATCAAAGAGGCAATGTAGCTAAAGCAAATCTTTTGACAAACCCAAGTCAAAACTCGCTTAAGATGTGCAATCTTGTGTCTTGTGATTTGAATATTCGTACACTTGACAATCGCTTAACGAAAATCTACTTAACCTTACGATTTGTATCTTTGACTGTTAAGATGAGAGTCAGACAACTCCTCCTCTCTTTGATAATCGCAGCAATTATTTTAAGCATACCAAAATCAACTTCAACTTTGGGATCTTGTGGCGGCGGCTTCAGGCATAAAAATCCAAACAAATTGTATTACATTAACAACCACAAACAAAAAGAAAAAAAAAATAATAAATAAAACAAAACAAAATATAAACAAGCAACCAAGTTGCAATGTCCAAACCAGTTGCATATGAAGGCACAGCAAAGCAAAGTGGATTGCCTTCGTCAAGGAGTCGGTAGATGTTCAATGGCTGGACGGGAGCTGGACTTTAGAGTGCGTAGTCATGTTTTGCAAGTATTATTTATATATATTCATATGAATATGTTGTATATGTATATATCTTCCTGGCTGACAAAAAAAAAAAAAAAAAAAAACAAAACACAAAACAAACAAACCGAAACCAAAAATCGAAACAAGGAGAAATAGCCAGCGGAAAATGTAAATGCTGAAGTTGAATTGTCACATAAAATTGAAAAGAAGAAGATACTGTGAATAAATACACTTCACATGGGGGCAGACAGCAGTCAGTGTCTACCCCCAAACTAGACTTGGACACTCGGACTCCCGTCAAGTGACAACCTGAACGAAGATCTAAAAGAAGATTTCGCAGAAGCAATAGCAGAAGCTCTTCATATGGAGCTTGATCTACCGGTTTTACGATTTCGATTAATTTTTTCAAAAAAGAAAAAAAAAACGAAGACAAGACACCTTGAAAGACCATCTGACATTTTCAGATATTTTAATTTGTGTATTCATTATGTTTTCGCTATACCCTTATTTTCAATTTGTTTAGATATAGGATAATCATGAAAGCAAATCTGATTTTAAATTTGTTAAATTGTGTGTTTTTTATTCTTGAATTAACCTATTGATTTTGTTTGTGAGAGAATAAAATTGTATAAATTAATTCATTTTATAGTGTACTAACAGATGTGTTGTGTATGCAAAGAAATTGATTGAATAGTTTAAAAACGAAATATGTATATTACCAATTTAGTAACTGTTAGTTATAGCCTAATATCTTATCTATAGATATTCTTGAGAGTATTTTCAAATCGGATTTTTTATATAATTTGTCTTATTTAATATAAAAGGCTTTTGGTTTTTTAATTTTTATTTTTTGGTTAGTGTTTCTTTTATTTTATTTTATTTTTTGTTTTTTTTTTTTTTTTTTTTTTTGCAATTTATTAAATTTCAACATCATGAAATTAAATTAATGAAAACATTTCTTGTTTTTGTAGTTTATTTTTTGTTTCTTTCTGATCATGAAATTCGCGTCACATTGTAAATTATTTACTTGCATATTAATTAGTAGTAACAACGAACTCATTTTTTTTTTTTTTTTTTTTTGGTTTCTTTCTGCTTTTGGTGTTTTTTTTTTTTTTTTTCTTTTTCAAAATCTTATTACATAAGATGGCCCAAAGGGGCCAAATGGTGTTAACTGCTGACCAGTTGCCGTTGTTGGCCCATTAACAATAAACATAACCAAAAACCAAGACAGAGAAGAAAAAATAAAAATAAATGAAAAATATATGTGGGTGGGTGATCAGTGAGAAGAAAAACGATGAAAGAAAGAAAAACAGCAAACAATATCTGTGATTTATTTTTCAAAACAAATCGCCCGCCCCGCCCATTTGTATGTGTGTATGTATATGTTGTGCCGTAGTAAATTCAAGTTGGTCGTCAAAATTGGAATAGATTCGAGTAACTGGGTCACACTTTGCTGCCTGGTTAATGACAAAAATTGAAAATGACTTTTAATTAGGTTGTCTTTCGGTTTTCGGTTTTCTGTTTTCAGTTTTCTGTTTTCAGTTTTCAGCAGTCGGTTGCCAGTTTTTGGTTAAATGGTTTTGTTGGTCTCAAGTATTTCCGTAACCCATTTGGTTGACTGACAGTCAGTTAGTCAGGTTTTCGTTTATGCTTGAGCGATTGGAATTGCGTAGGTGTTGTCATAATTACCCATTTTTCATGCCCTGTATATGCCGCTTACATTGAATGGGTATATAAAGATTGGCAGAAGGCATAAAATAGATTGGGGAGAAACAAAAAAAAAAAACAATAACGATCCTATAAAGTTTATATACCTATTTTGCATTTAAAGATAATTGAATATAGATATGAAAATTGTGAGATCTATGTATATCTTTTATGCAAAATAATAATTTAGATTCGGTGTTCTATATTGTTTATATTATCAGATTAAAAAACATCAAATTATCTGTCATATTTAAGAAGGAGACATTCGTTTGTTTATTGAAATTGAAGTACAGGGTATCTTGAAATCGGTTACGTTTTACAACATCTGCAATGGCAAAACAGCCATTGTTTACGGAAATGAATTGAACTACTTTGGGTTTCAAATTATACAAAATAAACATAAATACGATTAAATAAACAATACAATGAAATCGTTACTAGAAGAAAAGATAGCAGATATTTGATACCTTAGTTAAATATTAACGAAAATATTATTATTTTATTATTGAAACATTATTTTTTTTTTATCCTATTTAAAATGTTTATATTACTACTGGATAGAATGTTATTTTCGATATGTTCGGTATGTCGGTCTATAGCCGCCAATGGACTTAACTTTCTTCTATCTTATCTAATGTTCTTTTCACCGAAGAACCTAAAAGATCTCAGTGGATCGGATATATACATAACTATGTATACATACATACATTTGCACTGATTTTGTGGTCCAAAGTAAAAAGTTGGAATCCACTTTAATGCCGGCATCACGTATGTATGTATATAAGTTAAATATATGTACATATATTATATATAAATAAGTAAAAAAATAGAAGCTTACGTTCCAATCAAGTACTGAGAGAGCCATACTTTATACAAAGAAACAATTAAATTTGGAAAGGCAGATAAATATTGTGTCAGATTTTTTGTATATGGCCCACATCCCCCCCCTCCCCATCCACATATATGTATATATATTTTTTTTTAGGTTTTCCGAACTCTTTTAAGTTGGTGAAGGGAGATTAGCTAACTATTATCATCGCATTTTGGCAGCTTCCTCTTCCTATTTAAATGTAGAGTAAAAGAGTCCCAAAGGCAGGCCCCATTCACTTCAATTTGGCCACGATAAACAGGTTTATTCAATAGGAATTTACCCAATTGCCTTTTTACCTGATATCTGTTACTTATCATCTGGGGCTTTTTGTGTTATAATTACCGCATTATTATCAATTTTTAAAACGACAGGTGTGGTGCTACACCACCAGGTAAACAAAACCAAAAAAAAAAAAACAAGTTAAAAATGTATAAAACGTTTACTAAAAGCGTACGAGAAAACAACTGATTTTGACAATTTAGACTGGAATACGTGGCCGACTTCCAGTTGCCATATGATCTGTGATCAGCTGATTGCGGCCAAGAAGAGCTTTGAAGAACAAACAAGCTTAGCTTCAAAAGCTATTCAAGTTCACCGAAAGCCCACAAAGCTTTTGTCTGAAGATCGAAATATACATAGGCAGAAAAGTTATACAACTTTTCTTTATTTCTGATATTGTGATTTTATATTTTCATAAAAGCTTTTTTTTAAAATGCATAAGTATTTATTAGTTTGACATGCTACTTCGTTTATAAACTAACGTTAGTATTTTGAACTTTTAATTCCGAAATCATTATTGCTAAAAGCACTTATATATTTTTCTTAAGTCAAAAAACGATTAAATATGTATTTGTAAATTTATATCGATAGCTTATTTCTGTATGATATTCCATTCAATATTCTTACAAATATGCCTGTAAGACTTTTATTTTTCTAAAAAGTTGATTACCTTTTGTTTTGGCTTAAACTTTTCTATACGCTTGTCCGTTACCTTATGCAACCGTTAGCATCAACTGGCAAAGGCTCAACAGTTTGCGAGTTGTCAAACTCTTTGCTCACTGTCAAAAGCTGCCACTTACAGAAAACATTGCGCTGTTAATATTGTCGGTTAAGCAAACCGTTTACAATTATAACCGTTAAGCGGGCAATATTTAAACTGTTATTATGTAACGGCCAACAATTTATAACCTGTGGCGAAAAAATCGTGATAACACCAAATGTAGGTGGATGAGCCCTTAATATATATTAAGAGAGTCAGCGTTAGGTTAGATATTTCCATATTGGGTGTCCACTACTTTATGTAATGTCCAAACTGAATAATCAATAAATGTTCCCCCATTAAAAAGACGTTGTTCTTTGTTTTATTTTCAAATGTTTTTATTTAAAATTAAAGGAAATGTGTAATGTTTCTACAACAATGAATTGATGATTGTGTAATATTTTTTTTTTGTGTTTTTTCAATTTGTTTTTCGTTTGCTATATACAGAATTATACAGTTTTGTTTGTGTGTTGTTTTTTCGTTTTGGGTAACATTTTGCAAAAAAGAGGTAGGCGCCAATTAGATACATAAGTATTAACGGTATTCTATAGTATTGTACAATTATATCAACAACAACGACAAAGCATGTTTTCATCTTCTTCCTTCTGCCCTTTTCATTCAATGGCCTCAATTATTTCATATTCTTCATCCAAAGAATGATCATAATCGATATTATATTTATTCTTGATTTTACTTTTATAATCCCGTAATTCTTCATCGTTTTCAAATTTATTGGGATTATAGCGTTGCCTTTGCTGTTGTTGCTGTTGCTGATGATGTTTACTGTTGCTAGTATTATTGTTGCTGCCGTTAATTTTCTTTTTCCTTTTCGGATTGCTGCTGTTTGGTTTTGTTTGTGCGATTAATGTGCGATTTCTAGAACTATTTGGTTTAGTTTCTAATCTATTTTTAATTCTATTCCTATTGGATTGATTTTCACTATTTTTACTAGAATTATATTGCTGATGTTTCTGCTGCTGTTTTTGCTTCTTTTGCTGTGACGATGATGATGATGATGATGATGATGATGAGTATGACAATTGAGTTGAGTTTCCTGTGGTAAATCTCATATGTCCTCTAAAACTATTTTTGGTCATTTTATTGTAGTTTGTTGTTGCAGTGCTATCTACGATTTGATTTTGATTGTGATTGTTTGTGTTGCTGTTGTGATTTATATTGCTGTTAATATTACTGTTGCTATATTGCTGCAGCTGCTGTTGCTGCTGTTGTTGTTGCTGCTGCTGTTGTTGTTGTTGTTGTTGTTGTCTTAGAAATTGTCGCTGTCTGCTGCCTCGTTGTCTGCTTATTGCTGCTGTTTGATTTGTTATCCCAATTTTATACTCATCATCAGCCTTATATCATACATCATTCAGCTGTTGCTTACGCTCGGGAATACGATACAATTCATCATTATTTTGATACAATTGCTCGGAGCTGGCGCAATTCACATTTGACCACCAATCGCAAACACGTACAGCCTGATTAAAAACGGTGCCATTGGGACAAAGGAAGGAATATTGATGACCCGAGTGTAGGCACCAATGCCAGACCTGGACATATGATAAAACAAAAACCAAAATATGATTAAAAACAAAAAAAAAAAAAAGAAGAAGAATAATCCCCAAACAATTGAAATATTAATTAGAATTATAGTTTGATTATTTTCAATCAAACTTTAAATATTTCAATCCAGAAGAAATATGATAATTAATTGAAATATTTTTTGGTTTACCTGACAACGTGTCTCCGTATCAGCATAGTAGCCCGGCTGACGTCCTTGACAATTGAAGGCTAAACCCTTTGGTACAGCATCATAGGCAGGATAATCCTCACCAGCAATATAACCATCAATTTGCTGTCACAACAAACAATAATGAATTCATATATATATTTATAATTTGGTATATAAATAAATTAAGAGACCAACAACATATGTATATTCCCATGTGAATTATCTCATCATCTCACGTGGATGATGATAATAACAATGATGACCTTCATTTTGTCTAGAAAAGCCAGATTGCCCAAGCTGAATGCACATTAAAAAATCAACAGAGAGACCTAAACAATAACAAATTACATGTATGTATGTATGTATGTATGTATGTATGTATGTATGTATGTGTGTACCTTACCTATCACTATGAAACAATTGCACACAACAATCTGACACAAAAATTTCAAATGCAAATGCAAACAGCCAAAAACCAACAAAAGAATCGGCTAGTGTTGAAAATGAATGCACTTTTTTTTTTCTTCTTGTTGTTGTTGTTAAATTTGGCAATAGTTGAATGGAAAACTTTGTGGACTAGTGTGACAACCGACTGTCAATCTCATGCGTATGAAACCATGAAAATGCGACACCAACAAATACTAAATAAAAACAACAACAACAATAGCAATAACAACAAATCTTCTTTAAGATTAACTCCATTTGGCATTTGACACATTGCATCTATGTACATAGATATATGTATTTATGTGTATATATATGTAGATATATGTACGGTTCCGTTCCCTATCTTGATCTTGCCATCCCTTTGAATAGATGAATATGTTAAATAGATGATGCACTTCTTTCAATTTTTTTTTTTTTTTTTTTTTGATTTCTTTTTTGGGTTAATGCTGAATTTATGCTAATCGATGTAATGTAATATGATTCATATTCTGAATGATGGGAATATAATATGTAATTATGTTATGTGGGAAAGAATCATAAAAATATTTGTTGAACTTTCAACATCAAATATTGCATTTTGGATATGGTTTTTGAAGTGTTTTATAAACTAGTTTCAATTTCTTGATCAATTTAGAATCATTTGAAAAACTTCTTTAATATTTGTTTTTTTTTTTTTATTACATAACTGGAAAACGACTTAGATGGGTTTTTTTTTGGGTGGGGGGTGGATAATTAATAATTAGAAAATTGTCTAGTTTTCAACTGTTTCGTCCCCATTCATTCCTCATTTATTAGAGAACTAATTGGCTATTGAAACTAATTTACTACCTGTCTTTAACTAGTTTAAAACTAGTTTGAAAATTAACCAAATGTTTAAATATAATGAACTAGTTTTCAACAAAAAAAAATGAAAAAAATAAAGGAAAAAAATGGAAATAAAATTTTGATTAAATATCCCATAAATAATTATGTTTGTTCGAGACTTTAGATGGTTTTTACCTGACTTAAAGATGGAATGTAAAAATTTGAAATTTATCAAGTTTACATTTAATTAGTTTTAATTTGTGCTTCCTTATTTAGGTCCTTCCATTTTGGAGATTTTTATTTAATACAAGTTCACTTAAGTAACAACAAGTTGCATTGATTTTCGTTTTTGCTTAGTTGAAGATCTTCTCATTTTCTATCGCTTGCAATTTTCACGCTAATAACTTTCATGAGGTTTTAACATTTTCAACTAAACAAAGGCAACAACTGCAACATTAACAACAACAACAACAACAATAACAACAACAACAATAACAATAGTAGTGAGTTTTATTTAACCGCCCATTGCCTCAGTAACCCAAACTTTACTTTGGCCCTCTTTCTCCACCCATCTCTGACCTCCCTCCCCCCTCCGCCCCTTCATCCCGCAATATGTCGGCAATCGCAGTCAACCTTTTCCGTAACAGATTTAACTGGTTTAAATACCAAAAGCAGACAAGACTCTATGCCTGCCTGCCTGCCTACATATAACAATAACAACACACAGGCAAAAGAAAATGGCTAATTTTCCTTTTTTGTACCAAGGAAAAACAAAAATTTACATTTTGTTTGTTACTTTTGTTTGTTTGAATGCTTAGGGCACCAAGGCTAATTGATAAAGTGAGTAGGTAAGTGGAAATCAGGCAAGATTAACTAAATTTTTAATAACGAAATCTATATACTCTTGGTTAATGAGTTACTTGATATTAGTGTATTATTAAATTTTAACCGTTTCGATAAGAACAGCAAAAGGAAAAAGAAAGAAAGTGCAAATAAAGAGGAAAATATAAAGAAATAAGAAGTTTTCATATAGATTCAAAGGAAAAGAATTCATTTAGAATAAGATAATGTACCTATATATATTAGTTTTTGTGTTAAGAAATAGTTCAATATCAGACATCGATTTGTTTAAGATTATAGTTAATATACCCTATTATGGTAAGGGTATATCCATATAAGAAACACATAGAAAAATAGTTAACCAAGTAAAAGAAGAAAACAATGACGACACCTTCCTTTTTTGTAGTGCACTCGCCATAGAGCATTAAAAGGGGAAGAGAAGGAAGTAGGAAAAGAAGAGAAGCAGGAGATAGAAGGGTGGAAGACGAGAAAAGAAGAAGTAGAAGGAGGAGAAGGAGGAGGCGGAGGAGGAGCTGATGTTGCCGCTGCCGATGCTATTGCGGCTGCTGCCGTTGCCGTTGCCGATGTTCCTCTTGGGGTTTTTAGTGGACGTGAGAAGATGTCTAACACTTGGTAGACAGGTCGTCGCTTGCACTTGCAAAATCGCGTGGAGAGTTACCATTTTTTTTTTGTTTTTGTTTTGGTCTATTTTTTTTGTTGTTAAAAAAGGCAACAATTGCATTGTTGTTGTTTGTGTTGTTGTTGTTTTTATTGTTGGTATTGGCGTTGCTGTGGTGGCTGCAACTTTGCGTGGGAGTTTGTTGTTGTTGTTGCTGGTGTAGATGCATATCAAACAAGAGACAAATGGTGTGCGCAATCTTTTTACTTGCAATGAATATAGGAAAATTATCTAAGATGACACTTTTTTTTTTTAGTCTCTTCTCTTCTTCTTCATGTGCAGCTAATGAAGTTGTCAAAATAGGATTTCTGTTTTATTTTTTTTTGTTTTTATTGTTGTTGTTTTTTGTTTTTTTTTTTTTGCGCTTTTTTAACAGATTAGTTAGTTTTCCCAGGCTCATCAAATTTCTCAACGATAAATCAAACGATAATTGTTAGATCCAAAGGGAATCTAAGATTGCCAGAAAACTTACCCCATTGACACAATTCCCTGCTAGCAGTAGACCAAACACAATCATCATCATTATAATGGCAGTGGAGGAGATAAAGTTGCTCCAATGTTGAAGAAGATGATGTTGCTGCTGCTGCTGTTGTTGTTGCTGCTGCTGTTGCTGCTGTTGTTGTTGTCTGTGCTGCTGTGGTGATTTGTTTGCTGCTGCCATGATGTCTGTGATTGTTTTTTTTTTGTTTTTGGTATACGTAATTTAAATTTTACTATCTATTGAAAAGCAAAAAACAAAAAAAAACGAAAAATAACGAAAAACCAGTTGATTTTTATGTTTTTTAGAAAGGAAACTGCAATTTTGTAGCTAAAGAAGAAGCAACAGCAGTTGCAACTTCTACAATTTTTTGCCTCTTCTTACTGCTGGCTCCTTGTCTCCCTCCCGCCGCCCTCTCTCTACAATCATGCAATTGGATTTGATTTTTATATTGTATGGTGTATATGTAGATATGTATTTATTTATGATTGCCTGTGTGTGTATATATATGTGTGTGTGTGTGTCTTTTTTTATGTCTTGCTAATGGCAAAACCAATTTTTACATTTTTTATCTGGCTGACATAAGGCATTCACTTTATGTGAATGCTCCCTAATTGATCATCAAAAATAAATTGTATATATATATAAGTATGTAAAATATATTAATGGAAAACTGATTATTAGAATATGCAATCTAATTGTGCGATTTATTTTGCCTTTCAGATTAAACCTATTAATGCAATAGCTAAACTATGAAAACTAATTGGATCTTAAGGATTGTCATAAGTGGATTTTTTTTTAGGTGAGTGTCTTTTATTCTCAAAAATAAAAATCTATAAATATCTGAATAGTGTGATTATTTTGTAGACTCATTAACTAGTTGCTTTAGTTTGTGAATTTTAATTTGTTTTAATTTGTTTGGTCCTTGAGAAGGTTCTGACACCTTTTAAAATCTTCTATAGCTAGAAAAGTAATTCGAATGATAAGGATAACTAACTAATTTTATATAAAATTGTTTGCAATATAAATTAGTCCCATTTATATATATATATATCCTTATATATATATTAATAATGAACTTTCTATCATTGAATCACAAACACGATTCAAAAACTGTTTCGTAATGTTATATATTGGATTCAATTTATAATTGGATTTAAAGGAAACTTACATATATCCCATTTCGTTTTTTTCAAATTTGGATGTAATGAAAGTTCTTGTATTTCATCTTAAAAGGATCGTATATAGCAGAAAGGAAATAGATCCATTTAATGTAATGTGAATTAATGAATAATTTGATTTAAAGGATACTGTGTTCATTTGATATATATACAATCTTGACTGATGGAATTTGTTTAAGCAAAAAAATTGGTTTCCCAAAACTTTGTTAGATTTTTTATATCTTTTATAAAAAGAAAACTCAATAGGCAAGTTAGAATTATAATTTTGTAATATATCCTTTTTGCTATAAATGTGTCAAAGTATTGCCAAAATCTCTATAGTCGTTTCAACTGAACAATTCTAATTTGTGAAAACCTTCTAATAGTCAAAGTTCCTCTTTGTACATGTAGCCATACATATATAGATTTTGTAGTGTATACCAATCAACTAAAATTGCTCATTCAATAGAATTTGTGACCTAATTTCCATAAAACAAAAATCCCACATTTATATTGTAAATATATCCAAAGATATTGATTTGTGTATTTTGGCAATGTGTTATTCTTTTTTTCAATATAGTTTTTTTTTTTCTTGTTGTTTATCAAGTCCTTTGCCAAGCTTGTCTTGTTCACTTTTATCCAAATACGATATCAGTTCCATCCACATCTCATGGGAACTAATTTACGTAATTGATTTCTCAATTCGGTTTTGGTTTCATTTACGTTTTTTGGTTTTTTTTTTTGTTTTTTTTTTGAATGCCACGCACTTTACCGTTGTGTTGATTTTTCTGGTCGAACGCACCGAAAATAATAACAAGAATAATAAAAAATCAAAAAAAAAAATGTTTCGAAAAAAAAAAAGTGAAGCAAATAGAAAAAGTTGACTTTAATTCAAGTCTCTGCACTCAGGTCTCTGCACACGTGTTGCCGCGTTTGAAGTTGATGCAAAAGTTAGAAAAAATTCGCATCAATTTTAGTTTTATACTCAAGAGCAGGCAGAGCGTCGTTGCCGCCGCCGCCGCCGCCGCTTGGTCCCAATAGATGAGCGAGCTGAGCTGTAAACCGAGCAACAACAGCAACAACAACAACAACATCAGTACATCAGGCAACATGGACAACGAAGGCAAAAACAAAAATCTTCGCCGTCATCGTTGTTCAATGTTTTGTGTTGGCCGACAACGCTGCAGCGTCAATTGCCAAAGAGCAAGCAACATCATCATCGTCATCATCATTCGACCCGAAAGTCGAGCAAGCTAAGGCTAGCCTAGCCTAGCGCCAACTTGGCTCTGGCTTATGCCAGTCAACCAGTCAGCCATTCAGCCAGTTTAAGATACTCATTCATGGCTAAATTGTTTTGGTGGCGCATCTTCAATGGAGACGCAACAAAAAGTGGAGTGAAGTGGTGTGGTTGTTGTTGTTGTTGTTGTTGCTGCTGCTGCAGAAATTAGTGCAAACATTTTGTTGTTGTTGTTGTTTCTTTTATATATATATATATATATATATCTTTTGTTTTGGTTTAATTTTTTTTCTTTCTTCAACTTATATTCAACTTGTTTAACTTATTGATGTATGCCTGTCGAACACACAAAACGAAAGACTTAGGCAACGAACTTGATTTATGCTATGCAAACAGTTTTAAACCGTTTAAAGCGTTTAAATAAATGCTTAATTGTTAATAATTAATGTTGATAATCAAAATGTAAGTTAAGCAATTAAAAAGCCTCAACAAAAAGGAAAAGTTAAAAAACAAAAAAAGATTATAATAAACATAAATAAAAGATCTATTTGAAAAAAAAAAGAAAAATCATAAGTTTTCAGAATTAGAAGGCAACAAAAAAAAAAAAAAAAAAAAAAAAACACTTCCACAAGAAATAATCTCTTGTCTTATTTGTTTCTTAATATATATTAACTTGATTAGAATATAGTCATATATATATTCTCCAACCAATTAAGTTTATATTAAAAGTTGAAAGATAAATAGTTCTGCTTATATCCTTGGATATATTGCATATATTGTTGACTTGCCATGATTAGAATTTTTTTTTTGAAAGACCTTAAAGAAAAAAATATACAAAATTTATTTTTTAAATCAATTTCAAAGAAATTTCATCAAGAACTAATTGTCCGAGATATCGAAAACATGTCTTGTCAATTGCGTATATATATAATATATATATATATATAAAATATTTGGTCTACAGTTCTAAATAAAACAAATTCTTTTCTCCATTATACGACTTCTTCTGTCTTTAAAGATAAATGCATTAAATATATTTAAATATTTTAATTAATTAGCAGTTATGTTCCTTATGAATATTCCTAATATTTTGAAGATTTCATTCAAAAAGAACTTATAAATGAAATCAATTTTTTTTGTTTCTTTAGTTTATATTAACTAAAGTTAATTGTTAGAAATTAGATGTTGTTGTTTATATAAATATTTGTTTGTAAACTGACCTTCAGTTTAAAGAAGGAAGAACTTAAAATCATTAATCATAAAAGAAGAAACATTTTAAATTACATTAAAAGTTTATTTTTCTTTTTTTGTTGTTGTTATATTATTATTTTTACGTAACTTCCATTCACAAAACGAAATAGTTTTTAAATGTAATTTATGATAAATTAGAGTCATTAGAAAAGTTACCACAAAACATTCAGAGAGAGAGAGAGACAGAGAGAGAAAGAGAGATAGAGAGAGAGAGAGACAGTGAGAGGGTGGAAAGGGGGAAAAAAATCATTTAAAAATCAGACAATAGAATGGAAATCATTTACGGCAAAAGTCAAGTCAACTTTGATGATATTTTATATATGAGGTGCAGGGATAGGGGGGGGTATCAACGATAATTACTTTATCATTGTTTTCGTCACGTATTAAGCCAATTTTCAGTCAGCATAAAATATGAAGAAGCTGGCCCCATTGATGATGATGATGAATGTGCCACCTCCACTTGCTGCCACACGGGTAAAAGTCAAGGTTAACAAATATGTGTAGTATTATAATAACTTGAGACTGACTGACTGTCTGACTGACTGTCCATCCAAACAAATTGTCCATGCTTTGACCTTGAAAGAAGAAGAAGATTATCAACGCATCAGCAATAACAATAAAATAACAACTAAAATTCGTGTGAATCGATGGCGCCTATAGTTAAAATCGTAAGACATATTTAGAAGGAGAAAAAAGACAAAAACAAAAGCGAAAAAAGAATGAGACATGAAATAGGTTTTTTATTTGGTATTTGGAGTATTTCAATCGGATCAAATCATTGAGAAATCTCATACTCATAAGTATCTCTTTGGCCATTTTCATTTTCATTTTCAGTTTTCATTTAGCCAGTCTTGCCATAGACTAGACATGCGCTGATTAAGGGAATTTCTCACACAAAAACTTGCTAGTTGCATTGCCAAACCAAAAGATGTTGCTGTTGCTGTTACTATTTGATGTTGCTGTTGTTGTTGTTGTTGCTGTTGTTATTGCTATTGCTGTTGAGATGCTATTGATGTTGCTGTTGTTATTGCTATTGCTATCGTTTGCTTTTTCCTCGAAGGTGAACCAGAATCGTTAGCTACGAATTGTGCAGCAGGCTCTGACTCTGTCTCTGTCTCTGTCTCTGTCTCTGTCTCTGTCTGCTGTCTCTGTCTGCTGTCTGCAATTGAAGCTTATTGAAAGATATTTCCACTCAAGTCTAAAACTAAATTTGAACCGGATTGCCATCATCATCTAGCAGCAGCAGCACCACCACCACCACTTCTACTAGCACCACCGCCACCACCATTAACAATCTCATCCAGTTCACTCTCGTCTCCATCATTGGAGACACATCTTTTTGAAAGTGAACGGTTATCTATCTCCTTCTATCTCTCTCTCTCTCTGTCGCTCTTTGGTTACACTTGCATTCTATGGTCTAGTAACAATTTATTGCTGCATTTTAATTTAATTAGTTTAATTTATGGTAATTTTTGCTTAATGCCAAATTAATCTATGTATGTAGCAGCAGCAGCAGCAGCAGCAACAGCAGCAACAGCAACAGCAACAGCAACAGCAGCAACAGAAGAAGATTTGCGTAATTCAAGGTGCATTTATTTATCTACAAAATGCTTGTATTTTAGTACTTAAAATGGCATCCGGTACTAGTCTGCTTATGAACTAAAACATTGTTTAAGCAAAGTCGGCAGGAAGTTAAACATATCTGCTTAACTATATAAAAATTCTATATAAAAGATAATTATGCAATAAGAACAACAATTTGAAGTAGTAAAATTGGAACTAGAACAAAGTTAACTAAACAACAATCATTAGCATTGGTATATAACATTTATCATTCAAATCAAAATCAAATGAATTAAATTATCGAAAATTTTAAATAGATTATATTGTTTCTTGTTTTTAAAAACATTAACAAAATTTGCTTGCAAGACATGTGGAAAAGTTATACAAAATATTGTTAAATATTCATTTAATATTTAATATATGGCAGAAGTATGCAAGATATATATCTTCCTCATCTTAAATTAAAATCTTTTAATTTATTTGGCAATTTATATGGAAATGACCCCAATCGAAATAAATTGATTGCAAACAATTTGCCAACAACAATTTGACATTATCACGTAAGTGAAGTTAGGTAAATACCCTATAATTTGCTATCAACCTAATTTCCAAATAGTGAGAAATTTGTATTCACTTAAAAGTCACTTTAACTAATGATATATATAGTAGGTATATATATATACATTTTCATCATTTGGCCAAATTGTACAACTAATCCGACAGTACAAATGTGACAAATTATTTGCCAAATATATATACAATAGAAAATCCAACAATTTCAAAGAAGAGCAAACAAAAGATCTATACAATGGGTGTGTGTGTGTGTGCGAGTGTGTGTGTGTGTGTGTGGATTGATTACAAAATCTGCCAAACAATTTGCCACATTTTAGAGTAGAAGAAGAAACCGTACCGAAACTTGAAAGATACGATATAATTTGGAAACCTTTTGCCATGATGTATGGATATATATTTTTTGTTATATACACTGCCAAAAATGAAGGTACACTTGTATTTTAATTGAATTGTTGTTAAGCCGTGAAGATGTGCATACATTTGTATATATAAATATGATATCAGTTATCTGTCAACATATATAATTCATCATAAATAATAGTTGCTTTGTTATCTTAGCTTATTTTTTTGAACAGATTGACTGATTATATCGTTTAATAAGTTTAAAAGGTGATATGAGATATACATATATATATATATATATGTACAAATATTGTTCAAATTTAATTCTACATTTCTAATGAATCGTAGAAACATTCTATAATCCTTCTATATATGTTGTCTTTAGATGGGAAAAATTGTTTTCTTTTAAAAATTCGTTTAGCCAAGGGAAGAAATCCTCTAAAAAGGACTCGGCCACCACTTGTATGTATGTAGATTAAACGATTGTTTAACTATACGACTAGTGCCAATATAGCAATTAATTAGTATGGCAGAGTATAAACAGTCCGTTGTGGTTATAATAAGTTCAGTCCTCTTGTTGTTGTTTGGCTTTGATTTTAGGTGGCAGCTTGCGCAAAAGTTTTTTTTTTTTACTGCTGCTACTGGAGATGATGATGATGAGGACTGTGGTTGTGGCGGTGGCGGTGGCGGTGTCGGTGCTGGTGGTGCTAGTGGTTGCTAGTGGTTGCTATAATGATGGTGATGATGGATCTTTGGCGGATGTTGGCATGTGCCTTGGATCGTTCGGATGTTTCTTTAGTTCGGTTATTCGTTCTTCTTTTTTGTGTTTCTCTCTCTGTCTCTCACTGTCTCTCTCTCTGTCTTTTTTGGAGTTTTGCTTTATGGATCTGCATCTATTTAGCATATTCATTGTTGGGATTGCATTTGCCATGATAATTATAATTCCTCAGTTCTGTTTTATCTTCTCGTTGGTTTTTGATTTCTTTTTTTTTTTGTCTTCTTTTGACTCTAATTACCTTCCTATGCTCCTTCCTCCCTCCCGAGTTCTGCCCTTTGCCCCTCCCCTTTGCCTATTTTGCATAATTGCATTGTTTTTGTTGTTGCCGAAATCATCAGTCAGAATTTTGTGTTCTTTTTTTGTTTGATACCCATAAAAGAAAAGGGTATATATGTACATATATCAGAAGGGATTATCTTTGTCTATATTTTGAGTTTATCACAAACTGATTATCAGGATAAATTAAATTCATTAAGAGATGCAATTTTCTTTCTTCTCAAGTTACAAGTAATTAATTTTGTTCTTATTAGTTTATAAAGAATATGATTAATAAGATATTAAAATAGAATTAACAAGCAAGCAAGGGTATTCAAATTTCATCACTGAAAAATTTATACAAAAATTTATTCTCTTTGTTGTTGTTGTTTTTATTTGCACAATAATCAAGCTCTGTTTTTGGTGCATTGTGTTTGTGCAATGGCAGAGAATTCTTCTGCCGTTTTTTGTTTTTGTTTTTTGTTTTTTTATTATGGGTCCCCAAACCAGAACAAAGAGAACACATATCGTAAATATATATGTATATGTATATGAACTCAGATCGGTAGATAGTCGAAGGGTAAAAGGGTGATGAATATATATACATATAGTACATACATATACATACATTCATTCATCAAGTTGCGGTCTGTTTACGAGTTGTGGTTAAAAGATCTCATGAATTAATGATATTGCATATTCTATATGCATATAATTGTGGCTAAAGGATGCTGTTTACTGATTGCGATTGCCTCATCTGATAATCATTAATAATACGTTTTAATTTGTATACTAAATAAGTTGATCTCGGCGATTAATCAGATTATCCAAATATTTACCATTTGGTTTCTTAGATAGATAGAAAGCAGTTTGTTTTGAGCTTAATATGTTAATTATAACTCTATAATATTTTCCTGCATTAAATGTCAAAACAGAGCTTAAAAAATAATAAAATAATATAATTAAATAATATAATTCGTTAACCTTTAATTTGATCCAAACGGAAATGAATGGAATAGAATAAAAATCACATATATAGCCAAATTTTGTTATAAATTAATTGAACAAATTCTTGTACAAGATATCAAGAATCATAAATCATCTTTACTAGTACAAAAAAATAAGATAATTTATATGACAAATTAGTAAATGGCTACAAAAAACAAAAAAAAAAAAAAAAACAAAACAACACAAAATCTTTTGCCAATTTTCCAAAGTAAAATGCCAAAAAAATTAAACAAAAAAAAAAAATTGATTGAAAACATGAGAAAATGAAGTAAGCAAGTCGTCCATGCCGACTTGGAGTATGCCCTGTACCAAAAAAGGATATTTCATTTAAACAGACTCCTCCGCAATCCTCATTAATTGAATAAAATTTTTCATAAAATTCTCTTAGCAAACCGCAACACAAAATGCTTTCTCGCTCATTCACATCAGTGAACGAAACTAATGCGTCATTCGGTACAAAGCAACATGCGCATGCTATCTCGCTCACACATTTCAGTTGCTGCTGCCCATAGAATTTCAGTACAAAACATATATACGTATATCTCCGATATTTATTGTCCGATTTCGGTCAAATTCGGTCAGATGGTACATATTGGCTATATAATTGAGTCTACCAAAAATAATTACTGTAGCTCTAATAGTACTCTAGTTATAGTTTTTTCTAATTTGCGGGGGCGGAAGTGGGCGTGGCAAAAATTTGAAACAAACTTGATCTGCGTATGGACTAGACGGATGTTGACACCAAGTTTGGTTACTCTAGCTCTTATAGTCTCTGAGATCTCGATGTTCATACGGACGGACAGACGGACAGACGGACAGACGGACAGACGGACAGACGGACATGGTCATATCGACTCGGCTGTTGATGCTGATCAAGAATATATATACTTTATAGGGTCGGAAAATTTTCCTTCTGCCTGTTACATACATTTTAGTGACTTTAATATACCCTTGTACCCTATGGGTACAGGGCATAACAATTGCAACAATAACAACAAAAACAGCAACAACAACAGCAACACACAGCTGTCACAAGCAACTATTGATGGATAGCAAAATTAATGGCAAATCCATTCCAAAAGAGCCCAAAAATAATATTTAACCATTGTGGTGGGGGGAGGGGGAGGGGGAAGAGGGGGGTTTATAAAGTCAGCAGAAGGCCAAATGTTGGTACTTGAGAAGGTACAAAATGCAAAAAGATGATCAACTGAAAAGCCACTGTGATGATAGACAAACGCTTAAGGGGGAAATTTTTATTTTTGAACAGCAACAACAACAACAACAACAACAACAGAAACAGAAAAAATGACCAGAAATGATGGAAAATTGCAAATATGTTGAAGTTTCTATACTCTAGTGATTAGTGTAAATATTAAATGATAGATAGATTAGCATATACATAAATAGTTAAAGTGATTTTGTTTAGAAAATAATATTAGTTATATAGGATATAGGATATATATCAAAAATATAGCTACTTATATATCAGATCATTCAATTTGAGCCAACTGAAATTGCCTTTTGAGTATAAATCCCCAGTCAATGTAAGAGTATCCAAATACAAAATGCCAGTTACAATGAGTTGAAATTGCAATTGGAGTTGCAGAGTTGAGTTGAAGTTTGGATTCGGATAACAAGGTGCTAACAGGGTCAGCTGCAGCAGCAGCAGCAGCAGCAGCAGCAGCATCTGCAGCAGCATCAGCAGTCGCCGTCATGCCGATGGAAGTTTTAGTTAAACTCTTGGACTTGCAAGACACTCGATACATTTTCTTTTTTTTTTTTTTTTTTTAGTTTTTTTGTCATCGATTCGAGCTGTATTTTTTCTTTTTTTTTCCTTTTTTTTTGTTTTTGCTTTTCCTCTTTAATACATAAACAAATAACAAAATAATGTAAGCAAGTCGTCCCTGCCGACTTGGATTATACCCTGTACCAATAAGAGATATTTCATAAAATCAAACTCCGTCGAAATCCTCATTAATTGAATATAAATTTTCTTTATATTAAATTATATTTTCTTTATATTTAAATTAGTTTTCCAGATTTTTATGCTAATTAAAATTGTCGATTCTAAAAAGCAAATAAAGACATCGTTTTTCAAAATCAGATTTGACTGAATTGAAGTAGAGATTCCTTCGAGGGCTTTTTCTGTTGTCCTTCTTTTGAAGGATTTTACCAATGTTCTATAGGCTTTAAGTTGGGCATTTTTTGGCCGATTTGGAAAAGTTTTACATCAATCTTCTGGTTAATTTCCGTATTAAAAAACTGCATTAAAAGTTGAAAAAAGTTGGAAAAAAAATGTTGACCGGATTTTCGTAAATTTTTGCAGTGTAACCATCGTTAAAATTTGCGAAAATCGAGTTGAAAATTAGTTTTCCAGATTTTTATGCTAATTAAAAATGGCGATTCCAAAAAGCAAATAAAGACATAGTTTTTCAAAATCAGACGAAATTTGACTAAATTGGAGCCTTCTGAAGTAGAGGTTCCTTCGAAAGATTTGTCCGTTGTCCTTTGAGGGATTTTACCAATGTTCTAAGTTGTCCATCTTTTGGCCGATTTTGAAAAGTGTAACAACAAACTTCTGGAAAACAATCTTTCCGTATTGACTCATATCAGTAAACGAAACTAATGCGTCATTTGGTACAAGATAACGTGCGCAGGCTATCTCGCTCGGACGGACAGACGGACTGATCAAGAATATATATACTTTATGGGGTCGGAAAATTTTCCTTCTGCCTGTTACATACATTTTAGTGACTTTAATATACCCTTTTACCCTATATAGGGTACAGGGTATAATAAATAAAATGCTTCATATGTGAGATGCCTTTTTGGAAGTTACCGGGCAAGTTTTTTTTATTTTTATTCATTTTTTGTTTTTTGTTGTATTTAAATTGAATTTGTGTAATTGGAGTAAATTTTTAAGGCAAGGTCATTTGTAGTTTTTTTTTTTTTTGGTTGACCATCTGCATGGCATCAATAGAAACATCATAATTATGATCATGATAATGATGATGATGATGATGATGATGATCTCAGAACAAACAAATCTCATTGCAATTGGGTCGTTGTCTAGACAAATAGCCAAGTCATAGACAAAACCTTTATCAAAACTCGCTTCACTGATCAGTCGATTCGGCCTTTATTCAATGCCTGCCTGGCACCTAATTCGTGTGAATAAAATACAAAAAAAAAGAAAAATAATCAAAGTAAACTAAGGACGACCTTTAGGCCAGACAAATCTCTGTTCGAACATCATTTACGAAGATGACACCTTCAATTTTTTTAGTATTCGTGTCTGTTATTGAAAATGACTCAGCCATCATTTTTATTAAGCATACACTCAGAAAATAATAATGAAACGTAATACTATATACATTTCGATCAGAAAGCTAACGTAATAATACATATCGATATATATATATATATAGCCATAGTCGGGTTTAGTTTATTATTATTTTTTTCACATTAAATTTCATTTGATTTCTAATGCAATTAGGCAAATAATGCATATGTATCTGAAAATATAAAATCAAACATTGACATGAATGAATATCAATAATATCATTTATTTAGTAGAGTATAGAAACTTTAGTTTAACTTGGATTGACGTGCATTTCTGTTGCTCATCTTGTTTTTAAGTTCATTTTTTTTTTGTTTTAATATTTGAAATTTGCTCTGGCATTTGTGTATACTGTCTTTCATCAAGGGGTTTTTTTTTGTCTTGTTTTTACATAGTTTTTTGGCAATCATAATAAATTGTTATTGTTTTATTGACGTGGGATGATAGAGCATTCAATATCTATCTCACAACAAGATAGGTGTAATACCCCCCTTAGGGCAATTCAATGGAATTTATTGGTTAACTAAAATGAAATGTTAATTATTGATCGACATTTCATGTTTAAATTTCATTTTCAATTTATTGATACATTTTGATTGATTAGATGGGTGAATGTAAACACGACAAACACTTTTCAATTCTTTTAAAAGTGGCAAAAGATACAAAATGCAATTTTAAAAAGGAAACATTTTAATCTTAGTTATGAATAGTTATTAATACAATAAATTATATTGTTGAAATATTTTATTTCACTAATTTATTGCATTTCTTCTCAAATTATGTGTTTAAGTTTGACCATATCATTTAAATATTTCATTCATTTAATTCATTTATCAATTCATTTTATTCATTTATCACATCCAAAGGAATTTTAAAAGTCTGTGAAAATTTTAATAACACATTTCAATATGTAAATCGAAAATTAGCTTATACATACTTAGCTAAGTTTCATTTACTAGGATCAAAGTGCAGAGCGAAATCAAGTTATACATTTATTTTGGCCTAAATTATTTAAGCGAAATCAAGTTTTGCCCTTTTGATGGTCGAAATGGAGCGAAACAAATAGAGCGAATTCAAGTTTCATACTCTGTTAAGTTTAACAGACACACAAAATGTTAATTTGCTAGGTTCGCAACTTTACTAAACCGAGTATGAGAAAGGTCTAGATAGGTGGCGCCAATGCGATATAAAGAGTAAGATTTTTGCAACATTTTCAGTTTATTTTCTTTATTTAAACTATTAAAATTAGAGTATTATATTAAGTACATATAATATGTATATAAAAATATATTCTTCATTGGAAATGACTTCTTCAAATCACTTATGCATTTTTTATTACCGGTTAAACAATATGAATTTATTCAACAGTTTCAGTCAAACTTTTCTTTTATTTGATTAGTACTTAAATGTTGATTTTTATTTCATATAAATGATTCGCTTAGAGTTATTTTATTTTAATTTATAATAAATATTAATTATATTATATATATTAAATATATTATATATATTATATATACTATATATATTATATATATTATATATATTATACATATTATATATAAATTATTAATAATTATAATAAATACTTATAATCCCCTTGATTATACTAAGAGGTTTGATTCTTTTTTATAAATTATATAATTGCGTTGTGAAGATACAACTTCTGCATGTATGCAGCTCTTAAATATATATAAAAAAAAAACTTATTCCGAGAAGTGCTCTTTTTTTTGATTTGTGGTAAATAGAAATATTTTAAGTAAAAATTTCAAAACCTTCATGAATAGAAGTCAAAAAATCTCAGTAATCAGCTCTACATTATGTTAATTATATTTTCATAATTTTAGCTTTTAATTTTTAATAAATAAATAAAAAAAATTTTTGTAAATTACTAGTAACAACTGTTAACTTATAATCATAAACTAGAAGGGTATTAATACAACTAATGAATACCAATTATTTAGATCATATCGAAGCGAATATTTTGTATCTCTTGACAATGTTCATATCGATTTTCCTTTTTCTAAATTAAAAGAAATTGTTTGTTGTCAGTAATCTAATGTGAATATTGATTGAGATTGCTAAAGTAATAATTTGTCATCTATATATATATATATTTTTTTTTTTTTTCCAAATAAATTTTACTACATTAAAATATACAAATAGAGCAATGCATTTTTTTTTTTTTTTTTTTTTTTTTTTTTTGTGAATATGATGAAAAACTTTGATGTGTCCCTCAGGTCCTTGGCAATTGAGGGCTCTTTTTACCTTTCTTCTGTTGTTGTTGTTGTTGTTGTGGTTGTTGTTGTTGTTCAAGTTGGTAAACTGAGCAAGAAGGAAACTGCTTTCACCTTGAACAATGCATCCCAATGGACAATGTCTCTATTCATTGTTGTCCATTCCAGGTTAAGGGGTCACCAATGGGAAAGGCGATTATATGGACAATTGAAGCACTTTTGTAAAAATTGTTTGTAACCCACCGCCCCACCGCCCCACCGTCCCACCCCCTCTCTCCCACTCTTCCACTCTATCCACTTTTTTGAATACAATACAATACTATATTGAATTTAGTTTATGGTCAAGAAAGTTTATAACATTTTTTGTTGTCGTGCAACCGCAAACCAAAAAAAGAAGAAAACATATATATATATATAAGTCCCTTTTGATTCATTCTTTGCCAGTGTTAAGGTCAATGTGCAGTTTCAGTTCCACCATTTGGCTTAAGTAATTGCCTTTTTCTTGAACTTATTGCAAAGTAGCGAAATAAAAAAAAAAATAAATAAATAAAAAAGAAACCATATACATACATCTATATATATACACATATACATATATCAAACATAAACTGAAAATGGTTATTAAATTTCAATTTTCTTTATTACTTTTTTGATGATTCTCCACTTTTGTTTATTAACTTTAGAAATTTATTATAAAACAAATGATATTTGCATATATGTGGGAGAATGCATTGAAATTTACACTTGTTTGACAGCAAATGTCAAATATAAGTTGAAGGATCAAAGGGTCATAGATTTTCACACTCTTTCTATACTCTCTCTCTCTCTCTCTCTCTCTTTCACTCTTTCTCTCTCTATCTCGTTCTCTCTCTGTCGCTCTCAAAGCTGTCGATTTGATAAACAAAAACATATTGAATAATAAATGTTTGAAAATTGTGCAAAGGAGGCGAATGCGAGGAAAGGAGGAGTGTTGGGGTAAAAGTGTAAGAAAAAAAAAAATTGTGCAAATATAATTGCCAGGACGAAATCGTTTGAGCCTAGTCAATGTCGTCGTTGAAGTTAAATGGTCCATGTGATTGCCAGCGGCATAGTAAAAACCAATAAGACAGAATCCCATAAAAGGGAACGAGATGGCAACGAGAGAGTCAGACAGAGAGAGACAGAGAGAGAGAGAGAGAGAGAGAGCGAGAGAGAGAGAGAGTGGAATGAAAAGTGAGAAAATATAACTGAATACTTACTTACTTGGCCGCCCCCTCCCCGTTCTCCTCCTTCCATCATGGTCATAATGAAGGCTGATAAATGGATACAAACTGAATCCAATCAGCCAAGAGGCATCAATTACAGATTGCATTTCCTACAATTTACTAAGATTTCAACAAGTGAATGCTGCTTGAGGAATATTGAAGAGAAAGAGCGGAAATGAAAAAGGAATACATATATACATACATATACATATATCTTTAAATACATACATATCTCTATCCATTTGCATTTTTCTTTAATTTCTCCATTGATATCAACAGATTCTATATACATACATAACTTTCAATCTTTGCTTTCAATTTTAAAGAGAAACATTCTATGTATGTGTATATGTACATACATATGTATGTATGTATGTATATAAAGGTATATATCAGTATTCTATATTATTATACAGTGAGTGTCAAATGCAATTTAAACACAGTGTTATACATAGTTTTTTTTTTTAACTTTATCTGAACTGAAGTGTGCATATATTGTTGTATATTGTTATATATGTATTTATTTATATGTACATATATATTTATCATCGAGATGTTTAGTTTTTCAATCAGTTGGGAACGGTCTTAAATATTTTTCTCCATTACACTACTAAAATTGTGCAGCGAGTCTCAGCTGGCTGACGACGGTCATCGTCTACCAACACTATATCCAACACTGATCAACACTCGAAGTCAGTAGTATATCCAGACCTCACACTCTCTTAGTACTGTATTCTGATATTACATAGGGCAACACTGGTCATAAAACTATGAAAGTTGGCGTGTTATTTCAAATTACTCTACATTCTGAAATTTATCTCCGACATATTCTCATTGTTTATTTTATGCTAATTAAAAATGGCGATTTTGAAAAGCAAATAACGACATAGTTTTTTAAAATCAGATTTGACTGAATTGAAGTAGAGATTTCTTCGAGGGCTTTGTCCATTGTCCTTCTTTTGAAGGATTTTACGAATGTTCTGTAGGTCATAAGTTGGCCATCTTTTGGCCGATTTGGAAAAGTTTTACATCAATCTTCTGGATAATTTCCGTATTAAAACACTGCATTAAAAGTTAAAAAAAGTTGAAAAAAAAATTTCGACCGGATTTTCATGAATTTTTGCAGTGTAACCATCGTTAAAATTTGCGAAAATCGAGTTGAAAATTAGTTTTCCAGATTTTTATGCTAATTAAAAATGGCGATTTTAAAAAGCAAATAAAGACATAGTTTTTCAAAATCAGACGAAATTTGACAGAATTGGAGCCCTCTGAAGTAGAGGTTTCTTCATAGGATTTGTCCGTTGTCCTTTGAGGGATTTTACCAATCTTCTATAGGCTCTAAGTTGGCCATTTCTTTGGCCGATTTGGAAAAGTTTAACAACAATCTTCTGGATAAGAATCTTTCCGTATTTAAAAACTGAATTAAAAGTTAAAAAAAGTTGGAAGTTCACTCATATCAGTGAACGAAACTAATGCGTCATTTGGTACAAGGTAACGTGCGCAGGCTATCTCGCTCGGACGAACAGACGGACTGATCAAGAATATATATACTTTATGAGGACGGAAAATTTTCCTTCTGCCTCTTACATACATTTTTTATACCCTTTTACCCTATGGCTACAGGGTATAAAAACGATCATATGTTTATTTATTTTTCAATCTACACTAAGAGATTATTTTCTGTTTTTTATATTTATTTTGAACTTGTTAATTTGATATATATAAAGAAATATGTCTGTAGTTTGCTATATCTTGTTCCTATTAGCTATTCCCGAAATATAATTAACAGCCCTCGTATATTGCTTAATGCTTCTGGTAAATTATATAGAGACAAGAGACGGCCCCAAGTTTGCCCCTTTCTTCTAGTTAATATTGAAAAATGTAAAAAATAAAGATTTTAAAAATTAGTTTTTCCGTTTTTAATATCAATTTGAAGATACGCTATCAAGGATTTCAAGATAAAGGATTACTTTTTCAGCTTGAAACGAAATTTATGTGTATTGGAACTATGTAAAGTTGAAGTTCCTTTGAAGAGATATTTTATTCAATTTTTTATTGCAATTTTTCTTTTACTCATATCATTTAGTTGTAAAATATTTGCCAAATGAGTTATATGAAATATCATTCAAGCAAAAATTATTCACTATTCATGGTAAAAAGGAAGAGAACAAAAAAAGAAAAAAAAATATGAAGGACATTCAGATACATATTGACATATGTATATATCTATGTTTGAATTGTGGCAAGTGTCATTCCCTATCCAAATCAATAAACTTTGAATGACATGTCATGGCTTTGGCTGTGCCCAGTTTATTTGCCTCCATCCCCCATTCCCCTATCCCCCATCCTCATTCTTCTATCAAAATCAGCTCTCTCTCTCTCTCTCTCTCTCTCTCTCTCTCTCTCTCTCTGTCTTTCTCAATGTGACATTTTGCTGACAGAAGTTTTGTTTGTTGCCCGTTCGTCCGTTCGACCGCATTTGCCTCCTCGCCTGTTGACAGCTGAAAATCAGGCAAAGTGTGGCAAGGGGAAATTCTGGTTTAAATTACAAACTCATGCATGAGATGCATACAAATATATACACACACACACACACACACATACATACATACATACATACATCGAACATCGTATGTATGTAGATAATGACAAGGACAAAGATATGGAGAGAAGTGAGAAAAGTATGGAATCGGGGGCCAAGGGTTGGGTAGAGGAGAGGGAAAGCTACAGATATTGGAGAGGCCTTTTGGTTTTTGGTTTTGAAATTATAGTGCATTTGTGTTTTGTAATTAGACCCCAAATACCTATCGAGTGGATCCTTGGAATGGGCCAAAAAGGCCTACAATAGAAACACTCATGCAAATATGTATATGTATATGTAGGTGTAGCGTGTGTGTGTGTATGCGTGTTTGGAGCTTAATGATGGCAACACTTTGGCAACACGAAAGTACTCATCCTCCATCCCCCATCCCCCCATCCCCCATCCCATATAACACAATGAGTCTTAGTTGGCATAAAAACCACAGTGTTGACACGCAAAATTTGTAAAATGATCGAATCGGTTGAGGATACGATACGAGTATGAGATGAAATATAATCACTTCATATGCCGACTAACGTTCTTTTGGTTAGACTTTATATATATATATACATACATATATAGTATGCTTGAAGTGTCTGCATGCTTATCGAAATGGCTAAATGACGATAGAGCAAGTGTAAAGCACTATAACAATGTACATATTATTAAAGACCATCAACATATGGTCAAGTAGGGATTAAAAATCCAATAACATTTGAATTACCAATATACAAAAAAAAAGGGAAAAAAGATTTAAAAAAAAAAAAATAATCTGCATTTCATAAGCTGAAATTGCACTTATTGCATTTTATAATTGTGTAAATCATGCAAAATGATGTTGGGAGGAGAAAAAAAAGTCTATTCATGTCTATTCATGTCAAGGCTAAAGTTATATCCTTTTTGGGTAGATTTCTATTTTAATTTTATGTTTAATGAGATTGCACTTAATTTTTTTTTGGTTCTTTTTCTTTCTTCTTTTCGTTTTTATTTTTTTGGCTTGTTTATTTTTAGAAATATATAAATATATATTTATACCCTTCCAGAGGGTATATTAATTTTGGAGAGAAGCATCTCCGACTATATCAAGTATATAGATTCTTGTTCAGCATGAATAGACGTTTGACTTATATACATATATATGATATAGCTGCCATACGAACAATCGGTAAAGAAACAAATTTATATATGAAAATTTTTTAACTTGTAAATTTTTGATATGTATAGAAATTGGATTGTTAATTTCTGGGAGAAATCAGTAGCTATATGCTATAGCTTGTTCCAATTAGCTATTCCCGATATATAAATGGTTCTGGTAAATTATATAGAGACAATCTTTAAGGGTATATGCCCATTCTTTAGTAGTTTTACCGCTACTAATTATCGCAATCAACTTGATTGTCCAATTTTTATATTCTTTATTCTTTTATTTTATTTTAATTTTGGTTTTTTTTTTTTTTTTTACCTTGAACTAAATAATTTTAGTTTAAACTCTGACAGATTTCTACATAAATGTATGTATATTTGATTGTTTTATTTTTTGTTTGTAAATGTGGCTGAGTGTGTGTGTGTGTGTGTATTTGTTTTTGCTATTTTGTTTATCCACTCCCCTTAGCAATCGCTTAAAAACCTAACAGTTTTTTTTTCTTTTTTTTTATTGTTTTCGTAAATTTTATTACTTGTGCTCTCGACTCTCCACTTTGGATAAAATGCAAATTGACATATGAGCTGACACAATTGGGCTATCGATATACTACTCTATATGTGTATATATATATATATGCATACATACATATATACATACATATATGTATATGTATATGTATGTCTGTGGTGTGCTCTATATAGAGAAATAAGTGGAGTATAGGGACAGAAGAGAAGAATATTGGCAGAAATAAAATACATGTGGTGTGTGTGTGTGTGGTGGTGGTGATGAGGGGGGGGGGGGGATGATGGGGAGAGAGGATGAATATGCGTCCTGATGATGTCGATGCGTCAATGCAAGGCCACAAAATTTGTTAGCCACAAAATAAGTTTGGGAAGCAAAGTGGTTTTCAGTTTTTGCACATCGGGAGATAGAAGGATAGGGAACTAAGACAAAGGGGGAGGGGAGGGAACTGGAGTATTGGTATAGAAAGAGGGGGGAATTGTTGAAATTGTTGCTCCTGTGTTTGCAGCTGTGATTTACATAATATGTTGCTCTACCTAACAACTCTCCATAAACTCACAATTTCCTCTGCATTTTGTTTCGAATTCTAATTTGAACTATATGAAACTCGCTCGCAACTATTTCTTCTTATGGATCATTTTGATATTAATAGGATTTGTCTCTATGTCCGGAAATTGTTTTGGTTTATCAACAGACGTTTTTTTTTCTTTTTAGTTAATTTTAAGTTATTGTTGTTGTTTTAGTTTTTAGTGCATTCATTTATTTTTTTCTTTTCTTCATCATGGCACTACCAATTAAATTCCGCCCCCCACACACACACACACACACACTAAATCAATTTAAATTTAATTGAAATAATTAATTTTTAACAAATTTTGTATATATATATAAATTAAAGCAAACGGATATAGTAATAGTTAATGTTAGTTATGCATCGAGGGGAAGGCGAGAAGGAGAGTGGGGGAAAATCTATGTGCTTGAGAAATTTGTTGCATACGCATAGGCGTCTTGTGAAAATTTGTGACATGTCCATTTTGTGGGTTGACTCTTGTCATGTGAAATCATTGTCCATACATTGTCCAATATACATACATACATAGATGGATAGATGAATGGATATGTATGTATATATGTATGTATGTATGTATGTATGTATGTATGTATGTATGTATGTATATATGTATGCATTGTTTCAACCAACAAACATTTGTGTAAATGTGACGGATCTATGTGTATGTGGTATGTGGGTGTGTATGTGGTATGTGTGTGTGTGTGTGTGGGTGTGTTAGAACTATGAAATTGTCCGAATTGACATGCTTGTGGAATGGGTATGCTTGGCCTGGAATGGCTAAAACATGACAAATGTTCCGGCATGCGAATTGAGTTAAAGTGTAAATGTCTTGCATAAAGAAATTAACATTAATTGGAACAATTGTTGCGTTTTTTTATTCAAATTTCTAATTAATATATATATATAAGTATAAGCATTTATTTATATATTTTTATTTTATAATTTTATTATTTACAATTTCACAAATATCAATTGGCATTTATTTAAGAATGAGAATTTTATTTAAATTTTAAGTCCTTTGCGATAATTGAATCTAAATATAAATCTCTTTTACTTAGCTTAATAATATATATATATATATGTATATAAATATATATATATATATAATAATATATATATAATACATATATATTTATAATAATAATATCTGAAAGATCAAAAAGATCTGCCTATTAATAAGTTATAGAATAATATTAAATGAATAGATTTCTAAAAGACTTAAAATCAAAAATAATCTGAAATATTTTTAATATTTAATGATATTCTTATATCATTATCTCTTTATATAGTAACAAGCTAATTTTTTCTACTAGATAATTTTGGAAGAATTTTTTAGTTATTTTCTATTCAAATTCTTCTTTTGCACTTTCTTTTCTTTTATTTATTTTTAGTTTTTTTTTTTTCTTTAAATGAAATTCTGTTTTTATTTTCTAATTGATCTATTTATAGGTAAATGTAACTATAGTATTGAAATGTTGAATCTAATCATTAGTTAATTTCCGTCTCAATCTGTGGTCAATGTGGATTTAACCACTTAATGGAGACGAAAATTTAACCAAATATTAGAGCAAGAGAGAGAGAGAGAGAGAGTGAGATAAAGTAAGCGGGAGGGAGACAGAAAGAGAGATACTGATGATGATGATGATGATGATGATGATGAAAGGTAGAGCCAGGACAGAATTGGCCTTTGCCTTTAGTAGGTAAATGCAACAAATTTTGCCATCCCAAAACCAAATGCAACGATTCACTGCACTGCAGGCTCTATTAGAGCCTAATCAGGGCCTAATTCAGCCACCACCAAACAACTGACTAACCGACGAACCAACGAACCGACAAACCGACTAACCGACAAAATGGCTAACTGGGTGGCTAACCGGACCAGGCGAGCAACCGAGCTAAAGCAACCAATCTACACAGAGGGAATACCATATGGCAATGTGGTTCATTCCAGACCGGAATAGATGCAATCATAAAATCTAAACTCAAGAGAGGATAAAGCAAAGTAAGGGTTACAGACAGAGAGAGAGAGAGAGAGAGAGGGGTTTTGGATGATGGTAAAGGGAGGGGATATGCAATGTAATGTGGGTGATAGGGGAGGAGGTGCGGGGGCGTCTGATGACAAATGTGGCAAGTGCAATTGCAACTTTGATACTAGTTCCTGTTGTTGTTGCTGTTCTTGTTGTTGCTGCTGTTGTTGTTGTTGTTGTTATTGTTGTTATTGTTGTTATTGTTGTTGTTGTTGCCCAGAGTCAGCCCTTGGTCACTTATTCTTATTGAAATGCAATGCGAGAAATGCCGCCAGAGGGACCAAAGAGGACAGATACTGAAATGACTCCTACCGATTTAGCTATACCGTTATTAGTTCTAGTCATAAATGCACACACACACACACACACACCCATATACAATTGTCAGAGGGGGAGGGGGAGAGGGGGAAACACAGATAGAGAGAGAGAGAGAGAGGTAGAAAGGCAATAGAAATCTTCAACAAAAGGATGAGGATGGATCTCATGCCACCTGCCACCTGCCACCTGCCGCTTGTCTTCTTTGGATGCCACCTGCCGCGTGCCTGTTTGCCTTTTGGACATGCGTAATTAGGTTTGTTGTTGCCACTAAATATGCGTGTCAAGTTTCCAAATGCTGGCAACCAACTGGGCAGACAACCAAACCAAATAACAAAGGCCATACACATGCATACCTGCATACATACATACATTCATACATACATACATACATACATATTGAGGGAGGGGGGAGAAAGGGGATAATGGTATGTTGTAGGTAAATTGTAGGTGTGGATGAAGAAGCTACTAACTGACTGGATATCTAGCAATTGTTAATGTCTTTTGGTATACTGCTGCGGCATAGTTATTTTAGAGTGCCCCGCAGCCCCCCCCCCACCCTTTTCATCGTACATTCTACATAAATCATAATGAAACCTCATTTCCGTTGCAGGCATCTTATAGAATGATTATATGCAACAATTTCTCATTTACCACATATGTATATATGTATATGTATGTATGGATGTATGTATGTATGTATGTATGTATGTATGTATGTATGTATGTATGTATGTATGTATGTATATATTTATGTATGTATATAGTAAGAGTAAGAAACGACTTTTGCTTCCTTTTGGTGGTTTTTGTGGTACATAAGTGGGGTTTGCTTTTAATAATAATAAACTGTCATCAACACGAACAATAACATCAAGACCAACAGCAACAACAGCAACAGCAGCAACAACAACAACAACAACTAAATGGAAAAACCTATTGCAACAGGGAAAAGCCACAGTTTTCTTCCACTTGTCAAATGCCGTTTTGCGGTTAAAACTGTTTGAGAATCGCTGAGGCGAAAATATTTTGTTATTAAACACAGTAACTAAATAGTACAGTTAAATTTTACTCCACAAATTAATATTTAATATATATAATTATTAAGAGAGAGAGAGAGAGAGAGCGAGAGAGCGAGCGAGCGACTGATAAAAAGTTTTCTTTTGAAATTTTTTAAACCATTTACTAAACTAAATACTTGTGCTTAACAAAACAATTATCCAAGTAATTCTTAATACAATTTCTACCTTTTTAATTTAATTATCGAGTATTTTAATTAATTGCCTTTTGCTTTAAATAAATAAAATGCTAAAATTATTGCCAAATTGCAATTAATAAGTTCTAGTTAAAATCTTATTTATGACTAAAAACATTTTAAAATAGTTACTGGTAAACTTTAGTTACTAACTTTGACTTACTTACAGACTTCAAAAAATCATTTTTATTTAAGAAAAACTTTCGCTTTAAAATAAATTGTAGAATTATTTATCTGTCATTCCTTTCAATTACTTTGCTTATATATTTTTTGTTTAAATAATTACAAAGCTTCCATAAAACGTTTAATTTAATTATGGACTTTAAAGTTTAAAATGGAAAATGACTTTAATTATCGTCATTTTTGCAGTTAGTTGCTAAGTTATTTTGGTAATTCCTAATTGAACGCTTAAATTCTTTTTTAAATTTAAAAATTTAATAATAATAAATGAAATTAAATAACAGTTTCTTTAGTTTATCTAACCAATACCAATGATGATTAACTGATTATTAATATACTATAACTCTAAAAGATTCAAACAAATTTTGTTATTATTTAACAATTTCTGAAATGTGTGAAAATTCAAAGAGCTTGGCCCAGGATTAACTATTAAATCCAAAGTAGTTCAGCATGTGTGTATATATGTATGTATAAACATGTTGCTTTTTGAATGGAATCTACTGCTTTTGATTCAACTGTACTTGTTGCTTGTTGGGTGGGCGAATGAATGAATGGGTGTGGAGGAGTGTAGCCAAACGCATCCAATTTTCCAAATGACTCGGGCAAAAGTATTTTCAATTAAAGTAGGCAACACCAAAAATGTATCAAGGCAGTGTTGGGTTGGATGGTGGTGGTGGTGGAGGGAGTGGTGGAATATGCATTGGAATAGGGGGGGGTCTCCATGTTCATTTGTTGCTTTCAGTTGTCTTCGTTTTTGTTTTCGTTTTAGTTGCATTTGCAAGCCAACCCTTTGGTCTTCCAGTAAGAGTTGCATTAACTGTTGCGCTCTCTTTTATATTTGTTCCATTCCATGCATTCCATGCTCTTGCGCTCTCTTTGCTTCAATTTCAATGTGCATAGCGGTTGCATCTCTTAACTTCAATTTCAATTTGCATTGTTGGGTTTTTGGTTCTCTTTGATTCAATTTCAATTGAATTGAATTTGTAAATCAAATTGCAAGTTGCAAAGTTTTTTTTTTTTTTCAACTCACTCCCTCTTTCTCTCTCTCTCTCTGTTTCTCTCTCTCTCCATCTCTCTGTTGCTCTCTGTCTCGGTCTCTTATCTGCAATTGTCGAACCCTGACCCTTGACAACATAAATTTTATTGTGTGTTCTTTGGCTTAGTTTAGTTTCTTTTACAGTTTATTTTTTAGTCTTTTCCCTCTTTCCCTCTTTCCCTCATTTTCTTTTATTATTATTTTTTTTTTGTTTTTTTTTGGCAATTCTCTGGTCATGTCAATGTATGTATGCGAATAGATGTTAGCATCTCCATGGATGCTGCCATAGAATGCCAACAAAAAAAGAAAAAGAGAGAGAGAGCGAGAGAGAGAGAGAGACAAAAACATGGCACATCGAATTAGTTAATTGCATAAAGTACTAGCCCAACTTCACCATCAGCCACCAGCTAGCCAATGTTGGCTGACTGACTAACAAAGTTGTCAGTGTGTCTCCTCTCATTTACCGTTTCTCCCTCTCGAATGGTCGTAAACAATGCTGCAGGAAATTGAAGTTACTAGTTAGTACTAACTGGATATAGACTAAACTAAATGGCCACTCATTTCGTTTGTTGGTTTGTTTGTTTGTTTGTCTGTTTGCTTGTCCGTCCTTTCATTTGTTTGTTTGCCCGTTTACAGTTTCTTCATTCGTTTGTTGCTGTGTGTTCACTCACTCACTCGCTCACTCGCTCACTCACTCACTCACTTATTCATTGGCAGTTCGCCCATTTCGGGAATAAATGAAGGAAAATTTATGTACGCTTAGGAAATGGGCCATGCAATTGGCATCTGCTGACAAAACAAACATCTTGCATCTAGGAAAAATAAAAAATAATTGAAAAAAAAAAAAACGCATAAACATACACACACACACACACACCTTAAGTTTGTTCATGAGCAACCAATCATACAAATTGTCCTATATACAAATATTCTTTTCTAATTTAAGTAAAACGTGGTTTTTAGTTTTCTTACCTTTTGGTTGGTACACGCACACACACGCACGCACGCACACACACTCATATGCACACAGACTCGCTCGGTCTTATGTATACAATAAATTGTGTATTTTAGAATATATTGCATTCTGCAGTTTTCTAAAATAGAATTTTGATTTTAATTGAAAATATGTTTTATTTGGAGCATTAAACAATATCGCCTCAAAGCAATAGAAATTCATTTAGCTGTGTATGTGTGTGTGTGTCTATGCCAATAAGTATGCAACGTTTATTAAAATCGAAGACAGCATTAATATGTAGAGAATGTCAATAGATATGTATATATGTATATGTACATATAAGTATGTGTCCATATATACATACATGCATTTTGCCATTATTAAAATTAAGAAAATAATTAACTTAAAATATTGCACATTATTAAATCAGTCATATATAATTGTATCAATTTGAGCAAATACTTGTACATATATTCTCAAATACGAATAAATATGAAACACAATGAATTTCCGAAAACAAATACTTCATATTCATTCATACATATATGTATATAAATTGAAATAACACTTATAAATCGACATTATTTTTAATGACACTAATAACCCTTAATAACAATTAATAGCAAGTGGTTTTTGTAACATAAATAATGCATAAACTGTGATAGAAATTATCTGTATATATATATATGTATATGTATATACATATACATATGTGAAATAAAGATCAATGTGTTTAGAAATGCAAATAAAATTATTTTAGCTAATTATTTTCTATAATCAATCGATTGAATGAATGCAACCGAATATACATATATTTTTTCCTTAATCTGTTTTTAGTAATTCAAAAGGTTTTCATTTCTCGAATCTTTGAATTGAAAGATGTGAAATGTCAAAGATTAATAATAAAATACATTTTTTTCTCTTATATTTAGATAAGGACCTGCGAATGCTTTATAGACATGTTTCCAGGATTGATCTTCAGGACCAAAAATGTATAGGACATCAGGGAAATAATGCAGCAGCAGCAGCAGCACAATCCTAATAATAAATCTTTGTGCTTTAATTGATCAACAGACTTATATACTTATATGTATGTATATATATATATATATTTTTTTTTTTTTTTTCGTTATATATAGTTGTGTAAATTGTTTAACGAGAGTGGACAATCTATTGGAATTTGGGCAAGTGCTAAATAGACGAGTGTTAATCTGTATAATAGTCAAACAGATCAATTTCATTAATAAATATTAATGAAATTTAAGATGAGACTGTAAAAGGACATTCAATACGGCCCTTTTTTTTTTTTTTGTTCTCTTGTTTTTATTATTATTATTAATTGAAATATTTTTTATTTCAACAATTTTGTTATCATATCTGCCATTAACCTCACGGCTAGTCCTTTAATTAGTGTCTGTATACTTAATCAACGAAATCCCATTACATGATAGTGTTCAACATAATTTCTAAGGAAAATATTTATACAAATTCTTTTTTCTCTGTTTTTTTTTTTTTTTTTTTTTTTTTTTTTGGTTTGCCAACATTTTTTTTGCTCTTTTCCTCCTTCTGTATATTTGTGCAAATTAGTATTATAAACAGCTAGCATTCAATAGGGAAAGGGCATGTTGATGAAATCAAAAATGAAAAAAAAAAAATGCAATTTGTTTACGTGTTTATGTTGGTTATATGCATATTCACATTCGCTGTGAATCAGTGAAGCATCAAAACAATTTGAAAACCCTGCACAAACAGCCAGATGACAGCGAATAAATGAAATAAAAAGCAAACAAAAAAAAAAAAAAAAGAAAACGAAAAAGGAAAAAAGATGAACGGGAAAAAATGTTGAAAAAAAAAATTTGTTGTGAAATTAACTTGAAATATAAGCAAAAGGCATAAATCATATGTGGCATGACATGTGTGAAATTACTTAATTAAATTAATTTTTGCACTTCACACACAAACATAAAACGAGGACAGAGAAAAAAAGGAAGAGAGCGCGAGAGAGAGAGAGAGACGGAGTAAGTAGGAGAGAAAAGGAAATATACATACAACCAGAGAAAAGCAGGCGTAAAAGAGATAGAGATATAAATCCAATTCTTGATTTTTTGTTATGTTATTGTTAATAAATTGAATTTTTTCTGTTTTCGCACTTGTCCACGAAATGTGCTTAATTTATGGCTGAGGCTAATTAAAAATCAGCTAATTAGCAGAGCAGCAAGCAAATGAGAAATATTCAAACAAATAATCATTGTATGTAGTTTAATGACATCGGGAATATAAAGATAAGATGGCAATTGATAATATCCTTATGCAAAGTTATAAGTTATAGTTATAAGTTGTAGTTATAAGTTATAGTTATAAGTAGTAAGATTAAGATAAGTCGATCATGTAACATTATATCCTTGATTCGTTGATCCTATTTAACTTTTTTAGCATTAACTTCCGCATATCCTGCCACAGAACAAATGGACATGGTTTGCTAGTATGTTCTTGATAATCTCTATCGAAGGGTATTAAAAAAAGATTGGGTCATCTAAAACCCCAATTTTTTAACGAGTAGAAAACGGACGAAAAATGGATGAAAAACATAAAATCGTAGATATCTCAGCTTACCGCAGGACTATCGGAATGTCCTTTGGCCAGGAGATTGCCCTTATCGATAAAAATAATTTGACATAATTTCGTCCTGATCCTTCAAAGGACTAGCGAGATATAGGCAATTTTCTGTACAGAGAAAAGTACATTTTTCTTAGCTCCTTGAAGGACTTTCCAGGACCTTTCTATGTCAGCCGACGTTAATTAAGGACGACTAGCTTCTGGACAAATTTCGTCCTGACAGCTCTTCAAATGGCTGAGTTACAAGGATTTTTTCCATTTTTTTAAAATTTTCATGGCTAACCCACTGCAAAAATTTATATAAAATTGTTTTTAGCAATGGACCCCAAAAGTAAGCAATGAAAAATTAATTTAATAATTCAGCCCCCTAAAAGTATGCAATATAAAATTAAATAAAAAGAAACGGCAACCTACTGTCCATTTCTGTTCGCCTGGTATTTTATTTTATTTTCTGGATTTTCAAATTGGCAAAATGAAATTCGGAAACTATAGCCCCCACAAGTATGCAATAAAAAATTTATTTTCAAAAACATCAACCTACTGTTCATTTCTGTTCGCCTGGTATTTTATTTTATTTTCGGTACTGGATTTTCGATTTGGGGAATCTAGCAATTGTTGCTGCTGTAACTAGCAACTGTTGCTGCGGTAACTAGCAACTGTTGCTGCGGTAACTAGCAACTGTTGCTGCGGTAACTAGCAACTGTTGCTGCGGTAACTAGCAACTGTTGCTGCGGTAACTAGCAACTGTTGCTGCGGTAACTAGCAACTGTTGCTGCGGTAACTAGCAACTGTTGCTGCGGTAACTAGCAACTGTTGCTGCGGTAACTAGCAACTGTTGCGGCGGTAACTAGCAACTGTTGCTGCGGTAACTAGCAACTGTTGCTGCGGTAACTAGCAACTGTTGCTGCGGTAACTAGCAACTGTTGCTGCGGTAACTAGCAACTGTTGCTGCGGTAACTAGCAACTGTTGCTGCGGTAACTAGCAACTGTTGCTGCGGTAACTAGCAACTGTTGCTGCGGTAACCAGCAACTGTTGCTGCTGTAACTAGCAACTGTTGCTGCGGTAACTTGCAACTGTTGCTGCTGTAACTAGTAACTGTTGCTGCTGTAACTAGCAACTGTTGCTGCTGTAACTAGCAACTGTTGCTGATGCAATTAGCAACTGTTGCTGATGCAATTAGCAACTGTTGCTGATGCAATTAGCAACTGTTGCTGATGCAATTAGCAACTGTTGCTGATGCAATTAGCAACTGTTGCTGATGCAATTAGCAACTGTTGCTGATGCAATTAGCAACTGTTGCTGATGCAATTAGCAACTGTTGCTGATGCAATTAGCAACTGTTGCTGATGCAATTAGCAACTGTTGCTGATGCAATTAGCAACTGTTGCTGATGCAATTAGCAACTGTTGATACGAAATCTAGCAATTGTTGCTGATGGGAACAAAATTACTAGCCCCAGCAGCAACAGCTGGGTTGACCCCGCCGAACAACCGAAATGAAAATCCAGTAACCACCAAATAAAACGAAACACCAGGCGAACAAAAGTAGCCATCAGGCTCTTTTTCATTTTATTGTATTCTCTAAATACACCTTAGCCATAATGTAAAAATAAAATAATGTATGCTATATATAATCATAAAAAAGCACAAATATTTTCTTATATTCTAAATATTCTAGTTTACAGTTGACCAAAGGACATTCCGGTAGTGTTGCGATGAGCTCAAATATCGAGTATTATTTGTTATTTTTCTTCCATTTTCCAGCTCCCTGAGATTAGAATTAAGTCTTGCTTGGATCCTTAGATGACTCGTACTTTTAATGATCCTACACGGAGCACCATACCAAACCTTGCAGCGGATCTGAAAACGAAAATAAAATATAAAATAAAAAATACATTTGCAATATCGTTTGAACTTTGGATAATGTAGTTTAATAAGAATAAAACCAAATTCCATACTTTAAATCCGTTTATTATTTTGGAAGATTATTTGGAACAAAATTACAAAAAAATCAACTAGTATTAAATTGGTCAAACAAATGCAAAAAAAAAATATTAATCTGAAAATGAAAGGAAATTCTTCCTAGTTAGTTTTTAAACTATTTTTCTGGGTTCTAGGCTTTTTTTTTTTTAGGAACTTTTTGTCTGGCACTAAAAACCGCATTTATTTATATGAATTTGTTCCCTACATTTTGGTTACGGTGCTTGTTGTTTGCCCATATAATTCACTTTGCTTTTTATTTTTATGGCTCGTCGCCGCTTTCTGTAATTTATTTTATTTAACAGCAAACCTAAAACAACCAAAAACAATAAGCAGAAAATAAGAAAAAAAAAGAATTAAAATAGAAAGCTAAACTATCTTTAGCAATGCCGAAGATTTTATACCCTCACTAATTTCCCATTCGATAGTTAAGTTTTTTAAGGACTACTGAATAAATATAAGAATAATAAGTAAATATTTTTAAAATTCTTGCAGTTTGATTCTCGTTTGTTTAACCGATTTACTGCACTTTCATTTTGCTAATTTCCATAGTAACAGCATTAAAACTTTTAAAAACTGGAAAAGAATTTCACCAAATTAAATTCTTAAATTTCAACATTACATTTTTTTAAAATGGCAAAAAACTGATCACAAATTTATTTTTATAGTAAAAGATACTTTCTCTTAAGCGCTGCAAAATTCTGCTCAAAGTTAATATATCTGTTTTGTCGAGGGTATAAAAAAATCAGAAACGGGGAAAAAATTGTAGAGAAAATCTTTTGTGAAAAACATCACGCATTCGCGAGGTTGTCTAAGCTTTTTGGTCGGGTTAAACCTAAACAACAACGATGCGTTTTAACTGTTTGTCGCCCACACATCCACACACAACCACATACGCATAGACATGTATATCACAAAAAAGAGTGAGAGAGATAGAAAAGAGAGGAAAAAAAAGCGGAAAACAAAACAGGAAAACATTTAAATCAAAATGATAAAGTTGCATACTTGAGTAGAGTTATGTGAGACTGGAGAGATGAGACAGCAAAAAGGAGACAGCCGTGTGGGTATAAGGAAGTAGGAGAGAGATTGAAGAGAGAGAGCGAGGGACAGCGGCAAATAAATATGAAAACATTTTTTCACATTGCGGTTGATGTTGTTCCTATGTGTCCGTCTCCGACTCCACCGCTCTCTCTCTCTTTCGGTATGTGTGTGAATGTATGTGTGTATATCTGTATGTTTGTATAGCTGTAGAATGGAAACGAGCGTGCAAAATAATATGCCAACAACAATGCCAGTTGAAACACACACAAAACTTATACGCACACAGTGAAAAGTTGAGAGCACAAAAATAATAATGGTTGCCGTAGCTCCGATTTCCCTATTTCCCTCTCGAATATATGAAACTCTTTATGCCGTCACTCCCACTCCAAATTCTCCTTACTCTCTCCTACTGCAATTTCATACAAAAAAAAAAAAAAAAAGAAGAAAAACAATAAAAAAAAAAAACAACAGACAATGAGAGAAGTAAAGTTACTTGTACATCACTTTGCTATTGCAACTCGAAAAACATTTAACTAGTTCAGCCATCATGCAAAAATACTCACTTTTCCACGCTTCCATCAGTTTTGGCACCGCCCACAAATGTTGCCCCTTTCTGCATTCTCTCAGTTAAATAATTAGACAAGTTGAAATTTGGCACAAATAACTTTCTTAATGAAACAAAACATTAAACTAATGGGGCGACATTATCGAAATAGCATATTGTGCTGAAATTCTACACTTTACATATGTAAACATTCAAATAAACAATACACTGCATGGACACATGGCATTGCCAGACGGGTATTTCCACAGACAAATCAAGCAAGGCAGAGTGATCTAGATGAGTCTGGCAACATCATGTAGTCAGCTGGCAGATGGAACATGTGTATTATACAACAGATACAACAGGACTTTGTACATAAGAGATGAATAATAATTCTTCACATACTGTTAGTATTAAATTTTGTCAATTTTTAAAAGCAATTCAATTGGCAAAAAATGATCGCTTCGTTTATTTTAAGAGTTATGAGAAACTCTTATTGTTTTGAGTGGCAAAATTTGAAATCATTCAAACAAACATTTGAAGTTGAACGTTTTCTTAGGAATTTTCCAAAGTGTGCTAAACGTTTAAGTTCGACTGAGTGAGCTAGTGACTGGGGGTCTTCACCAAGACTGAATTCAACTCTTCTTAACCTTCTCCCCTATACTACACCTGTCTTATTCTCTTGTCCACGCCACCACGGTTTCAGTGTCTAAATGTCACGTTTAAATTTATGTTGCAACAACAATAACAATGGCCACACACACACACACACAAAGACAAATAAACGCACACAAAACAACACACACACACACACACACACGCATGACTCCCTCTCAACAAGAAACAAAAGAGAAAATGGGAAAAAAAAGAAAAGACAAAAATAAAAATACTAGTGCAACGTAAACAAAAACAGTTATGACAACAATAGAAACAACAAACAGTAAAGAACGATGACAATTCAGCAGAAGCAACAGCAGCGACAACAATTACACACTGACACACCACAGAAGGCAAAATGTTGCCGTGTGTGTGTGTGTGTGTGTGTATGTGTGTTTGTGTGAGTGTGTCACCGCCTTAGTGGGTGTGGCTGTGTAGATGGTGTGGGTTAATAACAGTGCATTGGGTAGAAGAAAAATGCGGGCAACTCTACCATCAAATAGAAACAATGTTAACAAAATGAAAAAACGATGGGGATAGATAAAACAACAAAAAGAAAAAAAAAAGGATTTTCGGCGCATACATTAGAAATTGTCTTTAAAAACAACAAAAAAAAAAAAATGTGGTTAAAATATTGCTTAAGTTAAACTTGATGAACCACACGTACATATGTATATATGATATCTCATACACAAATGCGATAGAGAGAGAAACACATAAAACAAGACAATTGTATGAGAGATATTCAATATTAGACAATTAACGGTAGTCGTTCAATATTAGACAATTAACGGTAGTCGTTGATTTAGGAATTAAGTTTCAAGTTTATCAGTGAGAGCCCAATTCAGAGATAATGTTCAGAAATGATATCAGATTTCCATTGCCTTTAAAACATTTACAGGATTGTTGTCTATGCTATCAATTGGAATTAACTAAAGTAGCTTTCTCATATGCAAACATAGCTGGAATATATACATACATATGTATGCACATACATACATACATACATACATGCATATATCATTCACATCACCAAACTGATGGCACGTTCAACATCTGCCGTATTTACGACCAACAAACTTTGATAATTCTGATCCCTATTGAAATTAACACAATTTTTAAATAACTTATATTTTTTTTCACAGATAATAACTAAAATTGCATTCAAGAGCGAGTTAATTCGTAAATGTCTATTAATATACTATTTTTTGTAAAATTGAATTTGATAAATAAAAAAGTCACTGTACATTATACATACTTTAACCGAAAAACGTAATTTTTATACCATATCTTTTCAGATTAGCTATAGTGGCATAACCTATATACGCATAAACTATGTATGTGCATGTATATGTATCTATGTATACTTAAAGATTATAAGAACATCATTGCATATCATCTCTCCCCTGTTGACTAGCACTTTATGCACTTCACTTTAGTTTTGTGTTATATTTTGGGGGTTGTACACAGTGCGTATGATAAACGCATAACTAAAACTGTAGCACGTTGAGCATACGTCACGGTGTACAGAGGCAAGGCCAACAAAACCAGGGCAAGGGATGACTTCACTTGGAGTGGTACTGTTGCTGTTGCTGCTGCTGTTGCCTTGTCCTTATCTACAAACCGCTGCCAAGTTTCAAGCTCTCTCAAGTGCACTTAACCAAGAACAACAACAACAACAACAACATCGCGAGTTTCTCATATGAATGTGAGTATGTGTGTTTTTGTGTGTGTGTGTGTGTGCCTGTGTGTGTGTGTATATATGGCATTTTATTAAAGTTGATGCCCGAGACCAGAGCCAGAGACCCAGAGAGCTGCAGAGTTGAGAGTTCGAGAGTTGAAAGACTTAAAATGCATTTAAGCTCGATCCCAAGCTTAGAGCTCAAAGAGAAAGGGGCAACTTTTGCAATTGTGTAGAACTATCAAATAGAAAACTTTTCCCCCACTCCAATTTTTCATTTTTTTTTTTGTTTTTCTTTTACCCCATATATATGTATATATATATATATATACATATATATGTGTGCATTTTTTCTTGTTGTTATATTTTGTTTTTGTTTTGACAAAGCAACAACCAAAAGTGTCATCATGACCAGGCTACAACAGGCAAACTGCTACAAATGCAACTAGCCTCTATGAGTTATTGCACTGTCGCCCGACTTGGTCGTCATGGTTGCCTTTGCTCCTAGTCCTTCTTTCATTTAACTCGCGGCCAGCTTATGTTGTTGCTGCTGTTGCTGCTGCTGTTGCTGTTGCTGCTGCTGCTGTGAGTTGGTTGTTGCTGCTGTTGTTGGTTTTGTCGCGACAGACAGGATTTAGTGAAGCTTAACATACAGCAAAAAAGTGGCAGGGAAGCAAATAGGTGGGGCGGGACGAGTTTGCCGGGTTATGGGATACACCAAATAACAAGAAAAAATTGCCAGAGAAATGGGTAACAAGAGTCGATTACATTTATATCTTGCTAAAGTAAAGTAAAGTTATTAAGTATATTTAAATGAGCTGCATTTAATTTAAAACCAAATAAATATCTTATCTATGTTAATCAAAGCACTAGATTTAAATAAATTGATTAAACTAATATAAACGACTACGACTTAATTGAATCGAACATTGCTAAGAATTTCTTTAATCTTAGGTTAAATTTACTTATATTTGATCATATCTTAAATGTTTGCTAATTGATTTTGATCGATTAAAATCTAGTTTCAAGTTGTTTTCTTTAGGTTAATTAATGAATTTTCATTGTTATGCCAAATCTAATGTTAATCTCACCTAAGCCGATTTCTTTTGCTAATCTTTATAGATTAATGCCCAGAATCATAGTTCGAGCATACCCAATTGTTTGTTCTAATGGCCACTAAAACGAAAGGCAGAGACAGAGATAGAGAGAGAGTGAGTGAGAAAGACAGAGAGAGAGAGAGAGAGAGAGTGAGTGACAAACAGAAAGCGAATGAGAAATGCAAATGTAAAAAGTTCATGTGCATTTAGTTTAGCCTTCAAAAAGTTCGGACACACATTGACTACAGAGCTTGGCAGGAGGAGTCCTTTTCCCCTTTTATTTCCCCCCTTATCATGTCGGCCTTCTTCATCTCTTCATCTTCTGTTTACTACCAACTACGATTCCCTTTTGTGTCTTATCCTTCAACGCTCATCGTATCCCTTTCGCTGGCAACTCTTTTGTCTCGCATTATTTGTTTGCACTTCAAAAGGATTTTAATCAAAGTTTTCAAGTGGCAGAAATGTCGTTTCTGTCTGAATTTTTGCTTTTGCCTCTGCCTTTGGATTTTCTTTTGGTTTTGCTTTTACTTGTACTTCTGGTGCCACTTTCTTGGCCAACTTTTTCTTTTTTCATTTTTTTTTTTTTTTGTTTGTTTGTTTCTTTTCCAACTAACGGGTTTGTTTGTTTGTTGTTGTTGCTGTTGTTGTTGTTGTTGATTTTGTGTGCGCTTTCGGTTTATCTCGTTGCACTTAAGAAAAGAATCATGAGATGCAAGGAGAAGCAAGAGGAAGAGAAGCTGTGAGATTTATATGCCATCATTCACAGTGATTTAATTATCACTTTTGCTGCAACTTTTTCTGCTTCTTCATAAAATTTATGACAGAGATTCAACTTCAATTTCAATCCACTTTCTTACGGCTCTCAATGTCTTTTTCTATCGCTATTTCTTTCTCTCTCCCTCTCTCTCTCTCTCTCTCTCTCTGTGTGTGTGTGTGGCTCAGTCTCTTGCCTTTCTCTTTCTATCTCAATAGTGGCAAGGAGGAGGTGTTGGTAGGGAACCATTATCTGCGCTTATGTTTTGTAATTGCAATTTGTTTGTTTTCGCATAAAATTCTCTCGCCTTTTTTCTATTGATTTAATCAAAGACCATAAAAAAAGACTTGTTCAACTTTTAATTTTTCAAGCGCTCAACTTTTATCAACTGCACTTTACGCTGTGGTTGGTATCCCGTGCATCATCCACTGTATACCGTTCACCGTGCTCCTGTATTCCTTTCCCATTTCAGTTTCAGTTCCTGTTCTTGGTCATGGTGTTCTGGTTTCTGGCTCCTGGTTCATACATTTCCTCCACCTCTGGTTCTCAACACTTATGGCCACTTTACAAATTTTAGCGAGCCATTTTTGAAGTTGTCTCGCCAAAAACATGTCACACAAAAAAAAAAAAAAAAAAAAAAAAACCAGCAGCAGCAACAACACCACCACCATAAAGAAGAGGAAGGAAAAGGGAAAGGTGAGGCGCAGGGTTGGAGAACCATCATGGTATGGCAACCAAAAATGTTTTAACGCCTCTAATGATTGACTGGGCCAGACTGTTTGTGACACTGAGATGACTGAGTGCTTAGAAAGAGGCATCGCCACTTACTATCACGAGTATGAGCATAGAGCATGAGGAGATGGATACATGAGAAGCAAACACCTTCCCTATGGCAGGACAAGTGTTTTGTCAGTTGGCTTTCAACGTTGACGATGATGGCCAAGAGGTATAAAACTAATCGGCATGATGCATCAAATAAGTGCTAAATGGTTTCCCTTCAATAGACATTATATATTTATCACTTTTCATATAAACTAAATTATTTATATATTGCCTACTGAATATTTATGTTACCTATATATATATATATACATAGATAGATTGTTAGTTAGGCTATTGAATTCAAGTCGTTCAGAGTGTTGAGAATATAAACAATTGGGGGAAATCTTTACAATTGTAAAGGAAACATTTAAACAAGAGTTTTTCATTTTATTGGCTAGGAATAACCAGAATGCTTAACTCTGATTTCATTTCATTTCATTGCATTTCATTTTATTCATTTCACTGAAAACAAAACAAAAATTGAAAATAAAAATTGGTTGTTTCTCTGACTGTTTCCTACGCTAATTTGATTTTAATTTGTTTACTTTTGCCGAATTGTTATTTGCATTTTGTTGTTCATGTTTAATTAAAAATGCATTTGTTCAATGAACACACAAGAACTTACATACATACTACATATAGATAAATAGTGGAAAAGAGATAGACAGAGTGAGAGAGATAGAGAAAGCGATATATAGTGAACACTTCATTATTACAAAAATAACTCAATTACGATTTTTTCTTTCCACATTTCCCCTCCACACTTTGCCATGCCTGCATCTGCTTGTTGTAATGGAAAACATGCGCTTTCCGTTTCCTGTTTTTATACGTAGTTATGTTTATGTGTATTTGTGTGTGCGTGCGTGTGTGCGTGTGTGTATAGGGCAGAGAGGTGAGATTGTGGATAGGATGAAAAAAAAAAGTTATTTATTTCCGCTTCGATCGAGCATTAAATGCATATATATTTTTCAACTAAACTGAAAGCAACAAAACCGATTAATGCCTAACAAAAAGCAACTAGCTCCGGCTATCTCACTTTCTCTCTCCCTTTCTCGCTGCTTCAAATTTTCCCTTTATCTCTCTCTCTCACTCTCTCTGTCTCTGTCTCGCTTTGTAACTGCCTTTCTCTATCACACTCCCGCGCCTGCTGTCTCTATGTGGTATGCAAATAAATAGTAAAATTTACATAATCAATTTGTTTATTGATTCGTATATTCAACTATTTTAATTACGTTTACGCTTGAAACTCATTCAGACAGAGAAAACGAGAAAGACAAACGGAAACAGATGCACAGAGAGAGAGAGAGAGAGAGAGAGAAAGAGAGAAAGAAAGAGAGAGAAAAAGAGTCAGGGTGGTTGGTAAATAGAGTGTAAAGTCAGGAGAAGGTGTGTTGGGAAGAGATATGGGGGACGGGGGAAAAGGGTTCTGACATTTCATTTCCAAATTTTCATCAGCTGCTTTTTGCCTTTTCGTTTTTCGCCAATTTTCAGCTTTTTGCATTTTACATTTTAGCATTTTGGTAAAATTTTTGCGCATATTTTGGCTTTAAATTAATCAAAAAAGCAAACAACAATAACAACATCAATTAGCAACTCTTTTATGGTAAATTGGCTATTTTTTTTCAGTTTTTGTCGTTGCTGCTGCTCTCTCCCTCCGTCTCCTCTCTTTTTGTCTCGTATTCTCTGGCATCCCTTTTGCAATTTGCATTTGTTGAAGTCAATGGTAAAAAAAAAGTGTTGCATACTTTCAGGCAAGACCATAAATTTCTGACCGTTTAATGGGTTAGCAGAGAGGGAATCAACTAAGTGGAATAAGTGGCAGAAAAGCTAAAAGCAATACAATTGGTAAAACCATACCGAACAAATAAAAAAAAAGAAAGAAGTATGGGGACAACTCTGATCTAATAGACAACTCAATTACAAATGTTAAATCTGTTAAATCCCATTTAAGGTAATGGCCTTTTTATTTATAGGTCATCAAATCTGCTACTGGAAATTCCAGCCCAACCAACAAGCTTAAAGAGAAAACTTTTATTATAAACTGATCGTCTTGTACGTTATCAGCACTATATCACACTATTACCAAAACTATTTTGGCAAGAAATTTGAATTTTACTTTAAAGGTTTATCAAAATATTTTGAGATTTGTCTTACGAAGTTTAAATTCTATGAATTATCTTTCCCTCTTTTAATCTTAAAACTGGATGGGGAATAGAGCATTCAAATATACTGTAAATACTCATCAGAAATGGTTCACCTTCATCAGGCACACTTCCATTCGCCTACTGCTTACCGTTTCAGTCTTTGAGTGCCTTCTCCTTTGCCCAAACGTGTGTGACTTTCAAATCGCTTAAATTGCCTGAAGAAAGTCAAGTAGCAGTGGCAAACGACGATGGCGAAGGCAAATGGCTGAGGGCAAAAGGCAGAAGGCAGAAGAAATGAAGGTGAGGCCATAACATGGGTGGGAGTAGTTAGAGACAAGGCAATGACAATGCAGACGAAGGCTGAGGTTGCCAGATAAAAGAGGATTGCATTTCCTACTCCATATACACAGCCGTCTATACCAATCCCCACTCTAGCCGTCCCAATCCGTCTTCCCTTTATCTAGTAGTCTCACCTGGGTGCCTGGCCCTGGGTCTGTTCTGGGCTATACAATGGGGAAAATTGTTGCATCCGCTTTTCTTTTAGTTGGCCTTAAATGCAATTTAAACGCACAGGAAAAGAAGGTCCCCCGTCCATTTCTTCATTCCCCGGTTCCATCCATCTTCACAACCCACGCCAACAAAATTTTCCCCACTTCTTCTACCTCTTCTTCACAATACCCCCAACAATACAACATGCAAAAACTCACATGCTGTGTATTTGTATGCGTATCTCTTTCTCTCCCGCTCGCTTGCTTTCGCTTACTCTCAATCTCCCATTCTCTGTCAGCGTTTCTGCCCCTAGAGCAGCTTACGTTGTTTGCTTTCACTTCGCATTTGTTGTTGTTCCTCAGTCCTCCATCTCCTTTAGCTCCTCTACCGCTATCCCCCTATATCATCACTTCTTCGTCGCTTTTGCACCGCAAATTGCCTTTAATTCATTTTCCGCAATTACTCCAGGCTACACACACACACACACACACACACACACACACACACAACTGCGTGTGGGAGTTGGAGAGAGAAAGAGGCGTGGCATACTCATTATCATGCATGTCTCAACACCCCTCCCCCCACACACTCTTCTCTCACTACCACAATGCTCCCACTATCGCTCTCCCATTCGCTCACTTTGGTTGCCTGTCGTAGGCATTTTTCGCATTTCGCAATGCATTCCATTTGCATGCCTTAAGGGACAAGTCGCCCATCTCCATAATGATGAGCAGCAGGTGAACCCCGACAGCCCGACCTCTGTTCCTCTCCTTCGTACACAACTATCATTCCATGTTGTGTATTGTCCCTCGCTTTAAGCGCATTAAGTGAACTCCTTTTTTTCCCATTCCATACTAACAGTAACTACATACATATTCTCTCTCTCTCTCCCTCGCTTCCTCACGCTCCTCTTTCTACACGTTCACCGTTTCCTTCTCTTAAGGTCAAAGCTGATCAATGTCAATTGCTCTATGTAGACAGGACGATGGGGACCAGTTGACCAGTTCCAGTTCCAGTTCGAGTTGCTTGTCTCACCCAAACCTAGTCAGTCAAAGAGTTGAGTTGCATACAATTAACCAGTGGGAACCAAATGTCAGAGCACACGCAAAGTAAACAGACAGCAAGAACATCAACTACAATGATGGGAATGGCACGTAAGTGGTACCAAGAATGCCAAGAAGATCTATGGATAATTGTTATTGATGAACCGATAAATGACCAAAATTATATCATTTGAATAATTGATATTTAACTAATATTTAATTATAATTTGATTTCTGGCATAGTTAACAATTCCAATATCTAAATTAGTTCTGGTTATGCCAAAAGAACCAGTTCCATTTTGTTATTCACAATTACATATTTAAATAAATTTAGGAACTAGTTTCAAATATTTTGGCTTTTCTACTTTAACTGTTATTATTACAGTAATTTAAAAGTATTTTCGTATTTTAAATCCCAAATATTAAGACTTAATATTGAAATAAATCACATTAGGCTTATAAATAAGAATTCAATAAGCACAACCCGTAAATTCATTTAGTTAAATAAATATAGAATAGCTACAGAAGAAAGTCCTTATCAATAAAAATATTTTACAAATATTTCTATATATCCAATCAATGGCATATTAAATCAAGCATTAGCTGTTAGTTAAATGATGCTCATCTCTAGATCGGTTTCTGCTATCTTCCTGTTGGCTAACTGTCTGCCCTTTTTTACCAATCGCTCATGGCCTGGCAATGATGCGTCATGTAACGAGAATTGGTAAACTTTGTGTTACCTTCTAAAGGAAAGAAGAAAGAACTGAATCTCTCACTGTCTCTCACCGTCTCTCTCTCTCTCTCGCTCTCTCTTGCTTAAACTATCTCCCTCTGTTCTGGCCGGTTAGTTGTAACGCGTACATTTGGTGGCCATTTTCAATTTACTGACGCTGTCATGGCCGGAAGACAAATGTGTGTGTGTATGTGTTACTGTGTGTGGGTGAGTGTATCAGTGAATGTGTACGTATGTATATGCCCTCTCCCTGTCCATGTCCCTGTCCATGTCTCCTATTCGTATCCCTGTGCCTTGTATGCCTGTGCGTATGTGTCCGGGCCTTTCGGTCCTGTGCTTGGGCCTGGACATGTTGTGATTGCGGACTGTTGCTTCACTTATTTGAGTGGCGGCCGACCCAACGAACTCCACCAGTACATATACCCCCCCTCCCCTGTGTCTCTCCTATGCGGTACGTGCTGCAGCAGCAACAGGGTGCTTCAATTTTTCTTTCTTTCTTTCTTTCTTTCCTTTTTCTTTTTTCCGTTTTTTTTTATTTTTTATTTTTTATGTACCCGCTCTTCTCTCCCTTCCTTTTTTTGTCTCTGTTACTGTTGCTTCTCTGTTGTAATTGTTGCTACGTCGTTGTCGTTGACGCACTGAAATTGCAGCCAACTGTAATAACAAAATGGCCCCCGGAGTTGTTCCTGTTACTACTAACCAGAACTAGGAAGCGAATGTACAACAACGGGGTGAAGAGAGCCAACTGAAAAGAGTCTCGCCTGTAACATATTTCCAGCTTGACTTATTTTGACTTCCCTCTGATCCTGCCACCGCCCCTACCTCTGCCCCTACCTCTGCCTCTGCCTCTGTTTCTGTTTCTGCTTCTGCTTCTGCTCCTACCTCACCTACCCCTCTCAACTTTCCATGGCAAAAAAAAAAAGAAGAAGAATCAGCAAAGTTTATTCAACGCAAAAATGTGCAATGTGAAAACGTGCAAGGAGAGGCGGTTACTTGCTTGCTTGCTTGCTTGCATGTGCATGGTGCATGTTGCGTGGGCGTTTTATATGGTGGATGGGCGTGGCTGCAACCATTCACCAGCATTGCACACTGATTTCCTGTTGCATTTCCTTGTCCAAAGTAATGCTGATGGAGCAAGCATTGGGAGTCAGAGAAGGGAGAATGGTAAATTTTTAGTAAACTTAACTATAATAAAATTAAATCGTATTTAGGTCACTTTTTAACGGAAATTTGAAATTAACCTGATAAACAATAGGTAAAAGTTTTTGCTGCGCATGCAAAATGTTATAAAATTTATTGATTATTGTTGAGATAACTGCATTAGGTATTGAAAATCAGCTTAAAAGCAAAATATGCAGGAAAATGAAATTTATTAGAGCATGCAATAAAAAATATTTTCATAGTTTTCAGACACATTTTACAAATCAAATCATATAAAAGAATAGACACTCCCTCCCCTCCCTCTCTCGCTCTCTGCTATAAATTTTTATAAATTTATATTCATTCTATAAACTTTATTGAATTTTTACTAACTATTCAACATTATTGTAATTGAATTGAATGCAACGCTCCTAAAAGTACATAAGAATTCTCAAGTTTAAAGCTAATGTAAACAAAAGCAATAAGAGATAAGATTTTTTTTAAATCGGTCTAAAGATGATTAAGTAAGAGCTTCAGTTGAGTTTAGTTAAGATTCAGATTCAGCCCATTATTAAACAAAACAAATTTTATTTAAATTTTAAACAACACATTAAAAAAAAAAAAAGAAATCAAATAGTGAAAAGTTTAAAAAGAATTTCAGCTGGATGCCACTTTGAATTTTCATCACATCATACAAATTGAATAACTAATACCAAATCCAAATTAAGAATATCCAAATTGGCTCAACACAAAAAACGACTAAGAGCGTTAATTAATTATTGCTAATAGAAACTTTTAATCGCAATATTTGACAAATACCTAAATTAATTAATAAACGAAATACGATTTAAATAATTGACCATAAACATGAGTATAGAATAAAAGTTCACAATTTGATATGATGGATTTATATTGATATCCATAAGTTATGTATTCTTGATCAGTAGCAATAATTGAATCACTTAAAATCTATTCGTCTGTTCATCTGTCACTATTTATTAATATAAAAGTTGGTATAGTTTACTACTATGTATATAAAAACAAACAAATTTAAACATTTAAAACATTGAAGGAGATTTTGAATGAGTTTGTCGTAAAAATGTTTAAATTAACCCCAAAACTAAGCCAAAAATAAAATCGAACAATTTTCTTCTTGTGTTTGTTTCGATTTTGATAATGAAATAAACAAAAATGTTTAATGAGAGATTTATTGTTTAGTTTATAAAAAATGTATTATTTTTTAAATTAACTTTTTGCCTGCATTCATTTCTCAACTTAAGCATTATCAATTCCATTACATGACAGGAGCATAAAATTTTTGTTGCCCATTTTCAGATTCAGACTCAGACACGATTCGTGAGGCATACAACTTGCTATTACTTGCCACTAGCATGCCATTTTCTGTGGCATTTAAAATTTATGTCAAATTAGCGGAGAGTTTCCAATGACAAATGCGGCAGATGCAACAGAACCACCACCCACCAGCAACAGCAACAGCAGCAGCAACAACAAAAAAAAACTAAAGAAGAAGAACATGATTCCTTTGCTGGGCCTCTTCTGGTAGTGGACTGCATATCCTGTTCCGTTTCAAGTACACAGTTACGTTGGCGGTTGGTGGTGGTAATGGTGATGGTGGATGCATATATCCTTCATCTTGGTTGCTTACTTGGCGGCGGAAATTAGTTCAACGGCACTCAAAAAACTGCTGCAGTTAAACGTCGCCTAAGACCTAAGGGCAGCTCCTATTTCTGTTCACTCTCTTGCTATCTATCTCCCTCTTTTTCTGTCTCTCTCTCCCTCTCAGTCTTTCTCGGTGTATCGTGCGCCTTCGCAACTTGTCCGCCGGCACTTGTTTTTTATAGCTCAACAAGAGGCAAGGATGGGACGAGAATGAGATGATGCTGGTCGCTGGATGGATGGAGGAGGCGTCGGGGGGATGAATGGACATTTGAAGATGATGTAGTGCGGACATAAACATAAATAATGGCAATGCGCAGTTATTACTTTTCTAGCATCCTTCGTCCTTCGGCTGCTTACATAAAAATTAAATGTACGAACCAAGAAGGAAATTGCAAGGAGCAACAAGAAGAAATAGGATGAGAATGAGACTGAAGAACTGAGAACTACTGTAGCCGTACACTTGCATGCCCGCACACCCGCATACCCACTCACCCACTCACCCACTCCCCCGCTCACCCGACCCTTTATTCCTACTCTCGGTTGCATCTTCATTTCGTTTCATTTTCTTTTCGTTTAATTGCATTCTGACTGCCGCATCAAATGAATACGCAGGACTCAACTAATGGGTTAATTGGGTTTAAGGCAAAGTCCCAGAGCTACTTCGCTCTGTGCTTCCTGTTGGTTCGCCCAGCATGTGATTTATCTTCTCTGCGAAATTGACAAACATTTTCCGCTTAATGGCATCATATATGCTCCAGGATGTTGAATCAACTTCTCTCTCATTATTAATATTCATTTCAAGGATACATAGCAATTGGAATGATTTGCAAGATGCTGGCGGATTCCTTCCAAAATGCAGATTGCATGTCCTGGCCAGAAAGAACAACAAACCCAGCCAAAAGGCAGCCATTCCGCATGCATTAACCAAAACCCCAAGACCAACCAAGGCAACCATCCAGCTATCCAAGCAGCCAACCAAACAACCAACCCATAAAGCCCAAAAAAAAAAAAAAAAAAAAAAAAAAAGAAAACATAAACAATAAAGCATACTAAGGAGGAGTGCTTGAGCAGAGAAGGTTTCGGTCCGTACCATGGAGGAAAGGACAGGGAGCAGGTTAACGGCGGAGGCAACGCACTTGCCGCTAATGCACCAAAAAAACTGCACTGTGAGTACTCATCCCGTACTCCTAACCCGAGTTTCTTCACCATCACCACCACCCCCTCCCGTTTCCACACTTGCCCGGTTTACTTAACAATATTTCTCATTGTGTGTTGTTGAGACGATGCAGGTGTTTGCTGAAGCATATCAAAAAAAAAAATATTTATATATATATATATATAAAAATATTTATATATATATATATATATATATATGTATGTGTGTGTGTGTGTGTGTGTATGTATATACTTTTACAAGGGATGGGAGTAAACATTAAACGTCAAGCTAAACTGGAGATGTTTGCATTTGGAACTAGTTCAATTCGAAATAGAAATTTCCACATTATTCTCATTATTTCTTAACATTTATTGAATTGATTTAAATGCAAATTGCAAGAATTCAATCGAAATTAGTATGAAATTGAAAGATATTAATAAGCTCAACTATATAAAAAAAAAGTTTAATAATATAAATCAATTAAAAATTTAAAGAAATTGTGACTAACAATGTAAACATTGCCATCGTTTACAAAATAGAACTTATCCTTATAATAGAACTTAATCCTTATACCTTAACAATGAAACTATAAAAACAATTAAAACAATAAACTAAATAAAACATGAAAATAATATAATAGTAAAGTTTATTAAAAATAAAAGAATGTATCCGCTAGAAAGCTGGAATCTTATTTGGCGGATCTATAATCCGGATATGGATATAACCCCCCCCAGGTTCCTACTCAAGTTCAATAATAAGGTGCTGGCTTCTCTGATGAGGTGAACTAGTTTTATTTTTTTGGATGCGCCTAAAAGTAGGCAACAACGCCTGACAGCAACAATATGCCTGAGCCTGGCATTTGCCATATGAACAGTGTGAAAGAGAGAAGACGAAGAAGAAGAAAGGTGGTGAAAGGAGTTGGTGAAAGAAAGGGAACTCTATTCCTGGGTTCTTTTGCCTTGTCTTGGTCTTGGTTTGGTGCTTGGCTTGCTTGACTTGCCTTAATTATGAGTTACTTTTGTGCATGCATTTTCTTAGTTGCCTTTTTGCCAACATTTTTGTTGTCGCCGTGAGTGTGTGTGTGTGTGTGTGTGTGCCTGTATAGATTGTATGTTTGTGTGTGTGTGTGTGTGTATGTGTGTGTTTATTGTCGAGTTTAAATCAAATGAGGAGTAAGGGCTGACGGGACAGGTACAGGGCAATTGCTTACCTTGTGTTTGCCTTTGGCCACAATGGAAGCGTGGGACCAACAAAGGCAGACAAAGTCGCTGGAGGCATTTGCCGCATTTCGTTTGGGTTGGCTATGATGATGATGATGATGATGATGATGACTTCATATACTAGAACTAACAGCCGGGGCCAGGTTTGTGGTTTGAGAGAGTAAGGGACTTGCCGAGCATAAGAACGAGAGACTGAAGGGGTGTTGTCAGCTGTTTATGCTGTGTAATTCCGCGTAAAATGCACAAAGGGACACGGCCTTCCTCTTCCCCATTTGGGTACTACCTGCACCTGCATGACACTTGCCATTGTTCACAAAAAATAGACAATAGACAACCACAACAAAAACTAAAAGGATGGACTAATTTCGGCCGTGCCGAAGTTCCTATACCCTTGCAAATTTTCCCTATATATAATTAACCAGAAATATTATTGTAAATTATACATACCAAATTTACAAGATCCAAATTTTGATCTAGAGAAAAAAAATGCTTCCTACACAATTTTTTTTTGTACCGATAGTTCCTATAGCAGCTATATGATATAGTCAACCGATTCTGATAAAACTTAATGGACATATTAATAAGTATATTAAACTCATAAATATTAAATTCGGTTGTAAAGCATCAGAGTTATTGAGGACTTATTTATGAGCGATCGTTCCCATGGGAGCTATATGATATAGTCGTCCGATCGTGATGATTCCGATATATACAATATCTGCAGCAAAAAGAAGCCTATGTTGAATTCCAGCTCTGTAGCTATTCTGATCTCGGAGAAGAAGCTGTTGATCCAGACAGACGGATAGACGGAGAGACGGACCATGGTCAAATCGACTCGGCTATTCATGCTGATCAAGAATATATATTCCTTTTATAGTCGGAGATGGTTCCTTCTGTGCGTTGTAAACTTCTGACCAAAATTAATATACCCTCTGCAAGGGTATACAAAAAACGGGGTAACGAGATCCTAAGCAGTAAGCTGTAGAGGTGTGTGTGTGTGTGTCGATGTGAGAACCGAAAGAACCGAAAACCGAAAACGAACTAAAACAAATTCACAATTGACCCAATTCCTTTTTGCATTTACCAAAAAAAACTAATGCAGTCAGTGACAATTTTAAATTTATGGACAAAAGCTAAGTTAAAATCATTTCAAATGGAAAATGGTTAATATTACTGTTATTTCTATGTATTTGTGAAATTTTTGCAATTGCAATCTAAATTTATTGAACTATTAGAAAACTTTTAGAAGAACTTTCAAACGCAAATTGGTCTCGATTTTAAATTATGTTAAAGTTTTTCAATAATTTGAATATTTCTTAATTTAGTAAAATGAGAAGAAAAAACGAAGTCATTTTGTCTAAATATATAGTTACGATTTATATATATACCGTTCAGTGAAATCCATTTATGTATGTATGTATGTATATTTTTATACACTGTACCCATAGGGTACATAGGGTAAACCATTGGTAAAATCCTTCAACAGAAGGACAAATCCTTCGAAGGAACCTCTACTTTAGAAGGCTCCAATTCAGTCAAATCTGGTCTGATTTTGAAAAACTATGTCTTTATTTGATTTTTAGAATCGCCGTTTTTAAGTAGCATAAAAATCTGGAAAACTAATTTTCAACTCGATTTTCGCAAATTTCAACGATGGTTACACTGCAAAAAATCACGAAAATCCGGTCAAAATTTTTTTTCCAACTTTTTTCAACTTTTAATGCAGTTTTTTAATACGGAAATTATCCAGAAGATTGGTGTAAAACTTTTCCAAATCGGCCAAAAGATGGCCAACTTAGAGCCTATAGAACATTGGAAAAATCCTTCAAAAGAAGGACAACAGACAAGGACAATCCTTCAAAGGAACCTCTACTTCAAAGGGCTCCAATTCAGTCAAATCTGGTCTGATTTTGAAAAACTATGTCTTTATTTGCTTTTTGGAATCGCCATTTTTAATTAGCATAAAAATCTGGAAAACTAATTTTCAACTCGATTTTCGCAAATTTTAACGATGGTTACACTGCAAAAAATCACGAAAATCCGGTCAAAATTTTTTTTTCAACTTTTTTTTAACTTTTAATGCAGTTTTTTAATACGGAAATTAACCAGCAGATTGATGTAAAACTTTTCAAAATCGGCCAAAAGATGGCCAATTTAGAGCCATTGGTAAAATCTCTCAAAGGACAACGGACAAATCCTTCGAAGGAACCTCTACTTCAGAGGGCTCCAGTTCCATTTCAATTTCGTCTGATTTTGAATGATGACTTGCTTACTTCATTTTTTTAAATATCTGGTTTTATATTTAAACTGAAATGTTTGGTAATTTACTTTATCAACCTTTAATATTTTAATTATACCCCTATATTTTTCAATACTTTTTAACATAATGCGTATATGAAAATTATTGTTAATACATTTGCTTATTGTTAGTACAAGAGAGATTGCAAAAAAAAAAAAAATATATATATATATATTTTGGCAATTCCGTTTGAATTTCTTTGTTCCTTTATGGCCCAATTTGAATCAATTTCTTGAAAAATACTTCACTCTTTCCCAACACACACACGCACACACATAGAAATTCGTGTTGTAAAGTGCCAAAATCGATTAAAGCAACAAAAAGTAGAAAATAGTTTTGACCAAACAAACCCATAAACTGACATAACCGACAAAAACTTTTTGACACCTTCAAGTGACCCACAAAAAAAAAAAAAGAAAAGAAAAAAAACGCCAGATGGGCAGCGAAACTATGCCCGAATCGCACTTACTATACCCTTTCATTTTTAGGTGAAATTGAAATTGTTTAAGATTTAAGATTATAAAGATAATAAAATATACTTAGTATTTATTTAGTCGGACATTTAAAATCTCATCTCTAATTGGTCAATAGTTAAACACAGAATATGGTATATTATTACGATTAATCAGTTTAATCAAAGCTAATTCATCTATTCTCTCATTAAGTATATCTGAACTATATTAAATTAAAATTCTATGTATACCCTCCTTTAGATGATTGCCAGTCTTTGGGCAAAATGAATGTACCCTGTTGCGACAAGCGTATCAAAATGGTGAAAAGCACACCAAAAAAAAAAAAAATGTTAAAAATTGTATAACGAAATGAAACTAAAATGAACTATTTAAAGGAATGCAATTGGAACTAAACGGAAACTTTTTCTACAGTTATTTTTTTTTCTTCTGGCATATATGTATGTAGAGTACATATATTTATACATATATGTATATATATGTATAAATAAATATGTGGGTAAAGAAATATTGCAAGTTTTTTTTTTTACCATTTTGGACATCATCGGAAATATGTGTATGTATGCAAGATATAAACTGACTTTGACTTGGTCAAGTGAAGCATAAAAGACTCGACTCAAGGGTCTTGTTAGTGTCTTTGACTTGGACTTGTCAGTATTTGTTAGCCAGTTGTTTGGCCAACGCAAAAAGTCAGCCAATTTTATGACCATTTAATGTGCGTTACATCTCCGGAAGGCGTTACAAATTATTTTGTACATTAAAGAAATGCCCGGTAATTGTTCGAAATAAAATCTTTAGAAAAAAGTCAACCTTAATATCGCAAAAGATAAATTGAGGCTTGGACCAGTTTATGCTTTTCTTTTGTAAAGTGTTACACGTGCGTCCTAGTTAAAATGCGCTAGCAAAAGGCAAAATAAATAAACTCTAGTTCATTTTGTATACCCTTACAGATGGTCATGTTAGCTTGAATAGGAAGAAAGTAAAAAAAAAAATAGTTATCTGAAAATTATAACATATTTCTAGTTGAAATTGTTTTGCATAGATCGAACTACTACAAGATAAACTGAAATATATATAAAAATATTTATTTAAATTTTTGTTTATACCCACATATATGTAGATAATGAAGAAAATATCTCTTTAAATAGTTTTTATCACTTTAATCAAACTTTGTCCAATCAATTCTAGTGAAAGGGTAATAATAGGTAAATATATATATATATATATATATGTTTAAGATAATTATAGATTTTCAAGTTTCATTTCGCGTTCCTTTCGCGAATCGTTTAACTAGAGTATTGACTTTTCGATAATTTCGGATAACAAATCCGTTTTCCGAGTTTGTTTTTTTTCTCGTTATGGTCATAACTAATAAATTTCCACTTCACAAATGTTTTTCTCTCTCTTACATTGTTCCCTTCTCTCACTATCTTTCTCTCTCGCTCGCTCTCTCTGTGTGTGTGTGTGTAACTTTGTCACTATTTGTTTTTTTTCCCACTGTTTAAATTTACAAGTCACGCACTTGATTTTGCAATTTGCATGGCGCCATCTACGTGCCACACCCCCTTTTTAACCGCATACCCTACCACCGGTCATCCCCAATCGTTCGAACTTTTCAATCAATATTTGAATTGTCAAATTTCAGTTAGAAAATTTCATAATTTAAACTAAAAATCGAAAAAGGTTTTCAATTTCTTAGTGTCACATAAAAATCAAAGAAGAAGAAGAAGAAGCAATAAAAAAAGCAACAACAAAAGTTTTATTGACTTTTGACATCCCTTCTACCACCCTCACCCACTCCCACTAACATTTTAGTTCCAATTGCAGCTGACATTGCGTATACGCAATATGCATTATATGCAATTTGATATCAGAGTTACATATGTATGTATGTATGTATGTATGCATGTATGTACGTATGTGTATATGTATAAATATTTTTATATATGTATGTATGCATATGTATGCATATTTTTGCAAACGATTTTCAATTGAATTCGACATTTGGCATTTGGCAAATTAAATATTTTTGCACATACTCGTGCATTCAGACATTTTGAACATTTGTTTAAGTATTAATTTATTGCTAAAGCTGATATCCAGAATGTGAATGTGAATGTGAGTGTAGAGCATGAGTATGAGTATAAATGTGTGTGTGTGAATGGGGCAAGAAATTGAAGGAAAATGCTGAAAAATGAAGCCGAAATGAACAAAGAGAACTGAGGCACATTCCTCGATAAACTGCCAGAACATTTCCCCACTTGCCTTTTCTTTGTTATTTTCTTTATTTTCTTTACTCTTTTTATTTTCGTTTCTTTTTGATTTTTATTATTTTATTTTTTCTTTCTTTTTTTCCTTTTTTGTCATTTTAATTTTCGTGCATTGAAGCAGATTCTTTGTTGGAAAAAACGAAAAGGGTAAAGTGTATGTTGCGAGGGACAGGGGTGTGGCAACAAAGGATGGAGAAAGAAGAACGACTAAAGGAGAAACGGGCAAATAAACCTTTCACAAATTCAATTCTAATGCTAAACAGTTTAAATTTATAACAAAAGGTTGAATAGTATCTTCTGTGTATCTGCGTTTAAAAATAATTTCTAAATAAAAAAAAAATGCTTGAGATTAGAAAGTTTTTGTTGAATTAATTAAATTTTCCAAAATATTTCACAACTTTTATTAATAATAAACATAATAAAATTCACTAACAGATATTTTCAAACATTTAAAAGACTGGCTGGCAACTTTTTTAAAACTTTATCCATTGCTGTCAGGACCGAAGATGTTGGACATTATATCGAGAGATATACAAAAAAAACAAAAACTATTTTTATTCTAGATCAGATATTTGTTTGTATTAGTTTAAGCTTTGAGATTTGCTTGTTTTAAGTTAGATCTATGCTAATACACACAAATGACAAGTTTTTGTTCATTGAATTCTTAAAAGAAAATTAAAGGCAAAGGTAAATCTTTATTTATGAAAATGTACCTCGGATTTTATTGGCATTTTATTTCAAATTTTGCTTTGGCATCCTTGGGATTAATTAGAATCCACGTCTCTGTCAATGGCACTCGATACGATATAGGAATATATATATATATATATATATATGTGCAATGAATACCGATACCTCTATAGCCCGTTCAGACTTTTGGTGCATCACTTACTCTCCCTCTCTGCCCCCCGCCCCCCTCTCTCTTTCTCTTTCTCCATACCATAAAGAAAGCGAACTTTTGCTCATGCTCCATTGTGTTATAAATATTCATAAAGCGCTTCGCCATTTTGCGTTTTTGCAAAGGGCCGCCAACTAAAGCCTTGATTTCTTGCACACACACACATACACACACACTCATATACACATATATATATTATACACTTATACCCATACAAATATATATATATCTATCTATATACGTATGTTTGTTGTTCATGTTACCAATACCTAGCCAATAGAGAAAGGAGAAGGAGAAGGAGAAGGAGAAAGCGAAATAGAAAGAGAAAGGGGAAGAGCGAGAGAGAATATGAGTAGGAGGTAGTGAAGCCTCCCTTTAACCACAAACTATGCTTTCCTAATGCCGCGTTGGCATAAATTTAAAGCAGCAGCTGCGGTATTTCCACTGAGAGAAGATTTTCCCATGACGGGAGGTGCACATGGTTGAGCTAAAATGGTAGGCAGCGGTGTGGGAGGTATGCTTACATGCCATGGTGATACTAAAAGAGCAACTGTACACTACATACAACTAAAAAAAAAATAAAATAAAAAAGAACAAAAAAAACAGAAAAATGTTCCGTAAGACTAAAGCAGCGGAGACGACTTTTAGATATCCTGTGGCAACTCAAATTTTAAATCTATTACTATTTAACTAAGCAATATCAATTAAAGACAATCAGTCTATCATATATATGTACATATATTTATAAATTATTAGTTATAAATTATTAGTTATAAAAAGTATCTTGTTTTTTATGTTTTTTTTTGTTTTGTTTTAAGCACTCTGAAATATGTCGAAGGATTTTATATAGCAAGGCCCTTCAAAAAATATTATGCTAACGCAAATATTTGATAATTGTCTGATAGGAACCAGAACCAATGTAAGATTTAATTTAATTTAATGACTTTAGGCTATATTAGTTAGAAAAATCAAAACTAATAGATTAAAAATTAGTATATATATGTACGTTATACATAGGTTTTCCTTTACAAGATTTTCTTTGACATGCCCATCGTTAAGCCCATTGGTTAGAGGGTACAAAGACCTAACACCGGATCCGGCTTTAAAACACAGAAGCAAAAATAAAAAAAAAAAAAAAAAAAAAAAAATTGAAAAGAACCAAACAACAAAAGCAAAAGCAACATTTTATGTTGCTAATTGATTTTTCAAACACGAAGCTCAGCATTTTTGTTGGTTCTAGCCGCGGCTGCTGCTGCTGCTGCTGTTAGTATTCCTACTGCTGCTGCTGCTGCTGCTGCCGTTGCCGTTGTTGGTGTTGGTGTTGTTTTTGTTGCTGTTGTTGATGCGCTTTTGTTTGGCGTTCAATTAACGGGAATTTGCATTTTATCTAAAAACACTTTTTGGTCTACCTTTTGCTACCTTCACCTTTCTTCTTTCTACATTTGCTGCTGCTGTTGTTGTTGTTGTTGTTGTTGTTGCTGTTCTATTTTTGGGTGCTAAATCATAGCCCCAACTAAAAATGCTTGCCTCAAATGAGTTTTGTTAGTTTATTTGGATTATGTTCAGAGTGTACATATGTATGTGTATGTGTATGTACATATATATGTTTCTATGTGTGCATTAGTTTTATCCCATTTTTTGTTTTTTTTTTTAATATTACTATATACAATTACATCATCTAGCATTGATCTTTCGATACTCTAGCGAATGCTACTGTAAACAATATGACACGTTTTTCATTTACATTTTACGAGTGGTTTTTGTTGTCATTTATTTATTTTTTTTTTTTTTTTGCTTTATTGTTAGATAAACTTATAAACCTAGATTTTTTAGGTTCTTTATATTAACCAGCAACACCTGTGCTTAAATGAGTAATTTAACATGCCATTGGGGCTGCATTTAAAGTTAATCAGTTGATTTACTGACCACTTTACTATATTTTTATTGTATCCTTGTGACATTTATATATATTTGAGTCGTCAAAATGGTAAATTCTTTAGGTGAGGTTTGGGAATATTATCAATTTTTTATATTCATGCAAATTTTCTTTTAAAAAATTCTTTGAAAATCAACTATTTTATTCAAAATTAGCAGTCAAAGGAGAAATAAAATTCAGACCATTTCTTTAAAAGCTTTGAGTTGAATTTTTAAACTTAATTAGTCTCTACTAATATATCATTCAACTATAATAAATCATTCAACTATTTCCTCTCACTTTCATTTGTTTCAATTCAATGACTTCTGAATTTGAGATCTTGGAACTTTATTAACCTCCCACAAGTTGTATCTTTAATTTTAATTAGAATCCCAGTTTAGTCGTAGTCACACTTAACCTCATCAGCACAGAAAAACCAGTTAACTATTTACACACTGTTAACTGCCTGAACATAACACTGTTAACATAACATTGGTTGGCCCCCAACGTTCCTGACTGTTAATGAGTGGCAATCAAGCAGAACCACGCCTACATCCGATATTGGCAAACTAAATTTAGTTAAGGCCAAATTTAACTCGGACAAAATACTTGATGTAATTATGGATTTTGGTCAGACAATTTTCATATGAAAATTATAAAATTTAATAACAATTATTTATGGATATAAATGAGAGAAGAATGAGAAGGAATGCATCATAAAATTCAATGGGTTATACATAATACATGAGCTACGATCGACTATAAAAGAAAGATGATAACTACCGACATTGCCTACTACCTACCACGATCAATCCAGACGATGGGCAATTGCATTTCAAGGTCAACTTAAAGAGGCTCAAACATTAACATTGAAAAACTGCATTGCAATGTGAAAACCGGTTAAAGTAAAGATCGGGGATGCTGTTGGTCACCATCAGCAGCAGTAGTAGTTGCTTCTACCAATGAATTTGGCAATTTTGAAAGACCCGGGAACAACAACGACAACGACAACGACAACGACAACGACAACAACAACAGCCACACCAGCGGCCACAATGGAAGTCAAGTCGTGACATTGAATTGTAAATGCAAGCGATAAACGAAATAAAAAACTGACCACAAAAAAACTGAACCCATAAAATACAAAAAAGAGTTAAATAAAATTGTAAAGCCGGCAACATATGTGCGATGCATGTGAAATTTGTTGCCCTGCTTGCTTGCCTGTTTCTTTTTTTTTTTTTTATTTTTTTTTTTCCTTTTGTTGTCTTTTTTGCAAATTGCAATATGCTAGGGATGGGAACGTGACACGATCAAAATAAAGCCATAAAAAATTTAATAGCACAAATAAAATGAAATATAAGCGATGTTATAGCATCGTGTAAACTCTTTATCGCTCATTTAATAGACTCTGCATTTCCTTTCATTTCTTAGGGACACAAATTTAACATTTCTTTGAAAAATTTGAGTTCTTGGCTTATAAAATAATAAATATTATTTTATGATTATCATACTCTGATAATCTTTTCGTATTATTTAATAGTTAGAGTGATATAAAAATACAATGATTAGTTTTTACTATAACCTAAAAGTTAACTTTTTTAACATATCCATTAGTTTGTATATATCAACTGATATTGATCAGTTATTATAGAAAAAACCATTTATTTCGGATTCATCTTTGTGTTTGAACATCAAAGCTTATGTTATTTCCTTTTCAAAGTTTAACTATTGAATAAAAACTTGCATAGATTTGCTACACATTATCATCTCTAGTAACACACAAAACCCAAAGATTACGTATACGCAGCATGTGCTGCGACTCTGTTTGCCCTTCCATTCATATCAATGGTCAGCTATGTTGTTGCTGTTGCTGTTGCTGGTGTTTTTGCAGTTGCCGTTACTCCCCCCCTTGCAACCCCCACCCCCTCCCCCCTACTCAGCTGCCAGTTGGTCTGTAAAAGACATTGACATTTTTTTTTTTTCTTACTTATTTTTACTTGTCTTTACTTTGTTGACGCCGTTTAATGCTTTTATACATGCTTCTTCAGTTGGTTTTTTTTTTTTTTTTTTGGTTTTGCTTTGTTTTTCTTTCTTTTGCATTGCCTGCCTGCTCTTTGCCTGCTTTACCCATTACGTCACTTTCACTCTGTAGTAGTTTGCGGCTTAAGGCAACATTTGTTGTTGCCAATGTTGTTGGTGTTATTACTCTTGTTGTTGTTGTTTGGGTACAAACAAGCGAATTGCAATAAAACTGCTCAAATTTATGGGTCGCTTGCATATAAACTACATACATACCTATAAATATGTAGATATAGGTATGTATATCTACATAGTTGTTGTTTTTTTTTGGCTCATTTTAAGATGATTTATCTGAGAGTTTTTCGGCTAACATAATTTATGGTCGTTTACATGGTGCAAAAGTTTGTGTCTTTATCTTATTTTGTTTTTCCTTTTTTTTTTATTCAATGGGGTTTTTACTTTTTGGTTCAAGTTCATCATCAACTGAGTCCATGTCCAGGTTTATGGTATATATCTTTCTTATTGTTGTTGCCGTTGGTTTGTTTTTTTTCGGATCTTTAAAGTGAGCTGTTAAAACAAATGTTCAAACAAATTGAGTTGGCGGCAATTTGTTTTTGTTTTTTTTTTTTCGTGTCGATAATAAAATTGCAGAAATATTGTTACAATAATTTTGGTTGCTTAATCAAGATACAAATTGGTAAATATTTTCACAATGACAAGAGAAGGTTGAAAATCTCAGTTTCTTGTTTCAATTTCATATATGTATACTCTATCGAATACAATAAAAGCAATAATACAATATTGTTTTTTAAAAATTCATTTAGTTCTTTGACATTAATTAATTTTATTTTATATTATTGACAACAAGAATTATTTTTTAGTTTTGTTTTTGTTTTGTTTTAAATTGAGAATATAGATTTGACCTTAATTAAAATGACACCAAAGAAGGCAATATTTGTTAATACTTGTGGTTGCTAATAATATTAGCTTAACAAATGACAATCCAAAGTTCATGTTAAACATTCTCACTTTCCAAAAAAAAAACAAATAAAATTAGTAATAAAAGACCTTTCAAAATTCTTCAATGTGCAAACCAATTAAAATATCGAATAATCAATTTTCGATTGAAGAGTGAATATTTAGCACTTTTGATAGCCGATGAAATCAAAACACTTCAAATCACTAAATTAATAATAATATGTATACAAACAAGAAAAAGGGAAAATAACAAAGCAACAACAATGACAAAGAATATATGTATATATATATATAAAATACCTGAGACAGATTGAGGTGAGATACTAAAATATTGTATTGAATTTTTATGCAAGTCATGACATGATACGATTATCTATCTATCCGTTGATGCATAAAACCGGAAATAAAATGATGCAGATGATGTGAGGTTTATGCTCGTATATGTAAATGCCACTTAAATCGATTGATAATGCCCATAAATTGTTATTAAATAGAAACCAAAAAAATCCAAAACTAAACCAAAACCAAACCCAAAACCAGAATAAAACAAACAAATGAACAATCAACAAGTTTGTATATCAAAAATAAAAAAAAAGACTTTGTCATAGTCATCCGTCGTCGAATTGTCTCGAATATACTGATCGCAATGCCCATGGGCATATCAATTAATTCGTAAATAAAGGGCGTGGCTATACCAACGTGTGAACGATGGCAATTTGTTAAGTTTTGGGAAAGGTAAAACAATATAAATATCTATATGTAGGTATGTATTTACAAGTTTCTATTTATGACAATTCGCTAATAAAGATGAGTCTATACAAATCAATGACCTTGAAATAATTCTATAAAATATTGAAAAATTTTTAATTGGATTTAAAGCCAATTTATGTTACAGTAAAACCTGTTTATTTATTTATGCAATTTTCTTTATCAAATTGCCATGGAGCATTAAAAGTTTAAACTATCTGGCTAAGAAAAACTTTAATATGCTTGTAATTATAAGGTAAAACTATTTTTGCTATAAAGTTAGTAAAGTATGATCTTGAGTTACAAATCAATTAATATGTTATACATTATTTTAACATTGAAATTGATTTCTATTTCAATTAAAACTATGCTAAAACTAACTTCTAAACTTTCAGTTCAAAAACAATTATTTTGTGATAATTTATTTTAAAATTGTCTCTAGTTATATATATATGTAAATATATTTATGATTCAATTGTTAAAACACCTCACGCAGCATTGGGTTTCGGTTTTGAACTCTATATCTGACGTCTGGCCTGATTAACCCTCAAAATATCCATTAGCCAAAAATACAAATTAGTCTTATCAATGGGGCCCATCAAAGTTTAAACCAAATAAAGCCATTTAGGCCAGGCAACGTGGCATGACTAAATGGCAGAGACATCGAGTTAAAGTCAAATATAACAAAGTTGTACTTTTTTATGGATTTTTTTTTTTTTTTTTTGTCGAATTCAATATTAGAAAACAAAATGTTGTCAGCATATGCAAAAGCATTAACCTTGATCCAACTAATCTGGCCATTATATCGAATACTAGCTGTAAGTTCATTAGATCAATATAACTATATACATCTATTCCTATTTGAATTTATTTTTACTTTTGACTTTAGACAAATATAGAAATTGAAGATTTTCATGCCCATTCATTTGTACCGAAAGAGATAATACTTGAATATAGTATCGATCATGGAGACGCTATCAATTTCAATTTAAGTGTTCGAAATCAATTTCCCGGTAAACTTCTAATGCACATTTTTGTTCGTCAATTGGCCAACGTGCCGGGTGGTCATTGGTCAAACGAATTAATTAAGTTCAAAAATATGGATTTCTGTCATACATTGGAATCATTAAGGAATCTAACAACAGAACAAAACCAAAGTGACTCAATAATACCTCAAACCTTTCTCATCTCATGTCCATTGAAGCCAGGTTTCTATTATGTAAGTAATGGTAAATTTGATGTACGTGTATTGCCAATAAATATACCAAATGGCCGATATTTGGTACAATTTGAATTGATACAAGTCTACGAGGAGGTTATCAAATTGTTAAGTTGTAAAATCAAATGTAAAAAACAAACACCGATTGATAATGATGATGGTGAAAAAAACCAAACATTCAACTGGAGTGATGAAGTGGAGGACAAGGATCAGGAGAATATAGAAACGAATCAATTTGTAAATAAAACTGAAATAATTCCAACAAAGACATCGAATGAGGATGAGCGTCATGAAACCGAAATGGGAAGCGAAGAAGTGCAAAATGATGAAGAAAATAAGGAAGAAGATGTACAAGAGGAACCAGAGGAACCAGAGAAGGAAACAGAAAAGGAGCCCAACAACGAAGATCAAGAAAGTGACAGCAAAATGGAGTATTAAAAACCATTTAACCATAATCAAAATTGTTTTTAAAATAAACGATGGTAGTTGGACGTCTATCTCATATCTTTATTACCATTTCATTATTATTTTTGCAAAAGTTGATTTACCGAGAATATATATGTATATATATAGATATATGTATACACCCATCAAAATACAAAGAGAGAGAGAGAGAGAGAGAGAACAAACAACAATCATTTCACCTCTTCGATATAAAAACATTTACTTTATATAATTAAAAAAAAGAACAAAATCTATACAAGCATTTTTGTTTAGTATTAAGTAATCGATTAACGGTTATGGTATTTACAAAATACATCTATAAATAATATGAAGATACGATATGATAGACCTGCCATCAAAATTATATTTCTAGCTGGAATTATGCTAACTCAAATATTCTTAACCGAATTCAATTTTAATTTTGTGTATTGAAATAATATTGTTGAACAATTAAATAAATTTTTGTTTTGTTTTGTTTCGTTTTGTTTTGCAGTTAGAGGAAACACTTAAGCTGTAAATAATATTGTTTTTTTTTTTCTTTTCTTTTCTTTTCGTCTCGTCTATTTGCCTATTGACATAATCATTTTATTTTTTTATTTTTTTCTTAATTTTGTCATATTTACATGGCAAATGTTTCAATGGCCTTCAAGATTTACTCACTCCTCATTTATAATCAAAATTTACTTAGTATAATAAGTATTTATACTAGACTATCGACTTCTTCAGTGGCACTACTAAACCTTACCAATCTCCACCAACTCTCGATCTGACTCTCTGTGTCTCTGACTTGACCAACAAAAAAAAAAAAAAAAGAAAAAAAACCAAAAACAAGTCACCAAGGCGTGGTCTTAAATTTATATACATATATATATATATATGTATACCCTATTGTCTGGGTATATTCATCATTGAATGACTATCTATCTAGATCAATTAACCAAATTGGAATGTGTTTTTTTTTTCATTTTTTTCATTTAGTTGGCATTGAAATAAAATGATATCTTAAGCAATAACTTGTTTTATCATTTAAATAATTGATTTATATAATGTTATATATACTAACATTGAAAATGAATAATTATATGCAGTTAATTCAGTAGCACTTATAGGGTGTACAGACTTCAATGTAATAGCCCTCGTTTTGTTTTTGTTTTCGATCTCTGCTTTTTAGTTACCTCTTCTTCTGTTTTTGTGGTTTATTTGCAAAAGACTTTAAAAGCCACCTGCCTAAAAAAAAAACTAAAAAAAAAAATGAAAAAGGGCCCCCTCACTCTTGATCCATCCTTAGGGCCCGATGTTGGCCTTCTTTTGGTCGGGTTTTGTTTTGTTTTTATTTTGTTTTGTTTATGTATCGTCTGTTCATTTTGGCCACTTTTGTCCACTGACCATTGCAATTTGCAGTTTACATATGACATTATCATCGATTGGTCTCAAGTCTTGAAATTCGCCGCTTCTTCGTTTTCTTTCATCGATGGGACTATAAAAGACCCATGGACAGACCCAACCAAGTGCAGTCAATATTTTGGATTAACGAACTCAACAACCAAATACTTAAAACCAAATCACTACCAATACCAATCCAAATCCAAATCCAATAATAAACATGAAGTTCATCACTCTGGTAAGTTATCCTTTTTAACTAGTATCCTGTTTACATCTAATTGGCATTATCTCAATTAGACCCTTCTTCTGTGCGTTCTGACCTTTGCTCTGGTCTTTGCTGTGCCCATCGATGAATCTCTGAATGGTGACAATTTTTACGAATCATTGGCCTCTGAGGATGTACATAGTCCTCATGATCCTCAATCTATTTTCAAATTGAAGAAACTTTTGAAATTCAAAAAGCTATTGGGTTAGGATAAATCCAAAAAAAAAAAAAAAAAAAATTGTTTGCCATCTAACACATAAAAAAATAATTTTTTTTTTGTGCGTGTGTATTTTTTTTTTTTTGTTTTCGTGTAATTGTTGTTAAATCTAGTCTATAACCTTCATTTAACCCTTAACAAAATCGGTATCGTCCCGTTATGCATATACATACATATATATATATATATATAAATATACGTAACCTAAAGTAAAAAAAACTAAACTGATAATATGGTTGTATTCAATGACATAATGAGTTGGCATATACCTTCTTTTTTTTAAAAAATGTTTTTTTTTTTTTGGGCATCCAATGAAAAGAAGGAGCTAATATTTAAAAACTTGTTTCCCCTCTTCATGTTATATGATTAGTTCCAATGCAACAACAACAACAACAACAGCAGCAACAACAAAGTGTGAAAAAAACCGAAACGTGGAACTTCCTTTTCCAGGTTCGACGACAATACTTGTTTTACATATATAGCAAGTCAGTTTGATTTGACCTATATATGCATATATGCATTACCTGTGCATACATATATATATATACATATATACATATATGTATATGTACATACTTATATATATATATATTTATATATGTATAAGAGAAGGTATTGATTTTGCTAATTACATGATTGATTAGATTCGATAGAGCAAATCATTTTAAATCACTTGAGGCGCTAATTAAACAGACTTATTATCAATGTCATACTTTATTTTACATATCTTAGACAGAAGTGGTATAAGTCCGGTAAATATATATATATCTTGATTATTGATTTGAATTATCTATCAGCAATTGAACAATTGTATTCAACCTGAATCAATATATAACAACTCTAGAGATATTACTCTTTGCTTTAATGAAACTTATTTATCACTTTTCAATATCCCCTTAAAATATTCATCGGTCGATATATGATATATATATAATTATCATCTTTAAAAGTTTCCACTTGAAATTTTAGTTATTCAGTGCTCTTTGAGCTATTTATCTACTAATCATTATATATATTTATTTATTTAAAATTTGCTATTTGTTAGCTGAATTGGATAAATAATAATAATAAGTGATTGTTCATCTATGTATTATAGTAAAGGTTTTTTAAAATTTGTCCAAAAAACAGAAGTTTAAAATTAAAAGAAATTATATAAACATAGTGTCAATTTAGTCTGACAACCTGTTTTACCTTTTCAAATTTAAAAGTCTTTAGAATTGAAAAGATCTATAAGATTTTATGTGCATTAACTTTCGTTAACTTACTATAAAAAAAAACTTTTCAGTTGACATTTTTGAAGCGAATCAGATTAATTATAATTAAACTATTAAATTTTAGACATATAGGAAATGTTACTTTGTGATCATTTTTAATATACCAACGATGACTTTTTGTTAATCTCTAATGAACTTACATTACTACTTAGACACCCCCTCCGCCTCATCCTCCTCCCTTTACTTGTTCTTTCGCATTATACTCGAATGAATCTTATTTGATGTTAAGACCAAAACACATTTGTTTAATTCCACACAAATGCATACATATATATGTACATGTATACATATATGTATATATATATATACATATCTCTTTTATCTGTTAAACAAGATGTTAGCCTAAAGGAAAGAAATTAATAATTGACTTTCGGCCTTGAATATATCAAATATCTAGATTTTTTTGAATTAGTGCCATCATTCTTTAAGACATTCGCCATCCTTGCTTTAGGACACTCTCTGAATTACTTTAAATTCTCTTACACCCCAAAAACAAATGATTTAAACAACAAACTTATTTCCTTTTTAACATCAGACGAATGTGATGCGTGTGTGTGTGTTTTTTTTTTATTTTTATTAATATTAATAATATTCTTTGCTTAATCAACTAAATTCCAAATTAAGAATACAAAATCCATTTAGAGAAATATCCTCTTGCTGCCCATCTCAAGACATTGTCAAGCTTAGCCCAGGAACAACAATTTTTTGAGCAACTTCAATTTAAGCAAAAACGATTGATCATCCGTGGGTCCAATTGGTTCACTGCCAGGACCTTCAAGACCTTCCGGAATGGCCTCCTCCACCGGCACTGCACTGGTCAGCATAAGGCACACGGCGACGAAAAGCAACACAGACTATAGGACCAAATAATAATAATAGACAACAGCAAACAAAACAAAAACAACAAAAAGAGAAAAAAAAAAAACAGGAGATATTATCCACTTGTTAGCTAAAAAGGCTATAAAAGTTTTAACCGATCGTTTAAATAACGCACCAGAAGTAAGAATTTCATTTTGAATGATTTTGTTTAATTCCTTATCGATGATAGCGTTGACAGTATTGTATCACTCACTAGTTTGCACTGAACACCAGACCTCATTGAGTACGTCTATTTATATACGAATCACTAAAAAAAAACAACGACAACAACAACATCGACAAAAATAACCGAAACCCGTCTCATAGAAATTACAACAAGAAAACAAAAAAAAAAAAAAAGAAGCAAAATACTTCAAGTCCAACAATGCATCTCTTCACCGTATACTAGCCGGCTAGCTGGGCAATAAATTTATATTTTGATACCCTATAAACCATAAAAGTAGAAGAATGTCACGTGTGACAAATGCTAACTGAAATAGATACATAAAGCTTATAACTATAGAATTATATCTATATATGCATATACATATATAAATACATACTTATATATAATCCAATCCTGATTTGCCCAAGACCTTTGTCATAATAATTTTGAAAACAGCTTTGCAACATTTCAAGATGATAGGATCACAACATAACCACCATAATCACCCAAACCACATTAATCTTTAGAAGGGTTTATGCTTACGAGGTATCTAAACGTCGGCGATCTGTCTAATAGCATGGAATAGTTTTTTTTTTTCTTTCTTTGATGTGCGGACTATTAAATGTGATTTTAGTTTACCACGTAACAACAACAATGAAACCTAAAATCAAAAATTATACTATTTTGTTACCTTTTTTTGTGGTTCCATTGTTTATTTAAAAGAAATTTGTTTTTGTTGCTTGTCCAAATTTTGTACTTGTTTTTTGGTAATTTGTTGACTTGTGGTTTTATGATTTTGGTTCCTCAGTTTTTTTTTCTTTTTTTTGTTTATTTATTTTTCCTATTTTTTTTTTTTTTTTTGTCTTTAGTTTTTAGCTTAGTTCTGTATTCTATTTGATTTGGCCATCCTCTGCTAAATAGTAATTAGCAGTTTCTGACGATATCGAGTGGCATTAGCCTTAGCATTAACATTCCTAAATTGGCATTAGTTAAAAAATATTAACACCTTACCCGCAACTGACGGAAATGCGATCAGTCAATAGACAAACAGCAACATCAAAAAGCCATCAAGGTGACAAAAGAAAACACATAAAAGGGTATAAACTCATAATACAGAAACAAATTTAGAAGAAATCTTCTGGGATTTCCATTGTTAATACGTATATACAAATATCATGCAGCCATTTAGTCAATGGGCATATATTTTTAAAAGTTAGATTAGGATCCTCTTCAAAATGTTAAAACATTTTGCAAAAGTTTCTGCACTACGTTTGCTGTTGTTTCACCACAAATTCAAATCGTAACGGTAATTTTCTTTGGTGACATATAGAGGGCGCTTGCCAGAGCATTTAATTGAACACTTTGTTTCCGAACACTTTGTTTAACACTATGCTGATTTTTTACCCTATTGTTTTTTCAATTTGTAATTTTTTAACACTGAAGTTTTCCAGCAGTCAAAGTAAATAATTACCAAATTATTTAAGTTATATATATTTATATAAATACGCATCATATTTTATAGTAAATCGCAAGTTAAAATTATGACTGGTTCAACGTTTAGTGTGAAACTGAAATCGAAAAAGGGCCAATTCATTGTGAGCGACCTGAGCGAAACCACAACACTAAAGGATCTAAAGACCCGTATTGTCGAGGCAACTGCCATAGAAGAGCAAAAATTGCATATTTTGGTAGGCTACCCGCCACGCCCCCTGGACCTCAAGCAAGACAAGGAGAAACTGAAAAGTCTTGGCATTAAAAGCGGTGAAACTCTAATCGTGGAAGAGAAGGCAATTGTAGCCAATGCGTCCACACTAGAGGAAGACGAGGCGCTGGCGCGTCGTCTTCAAGCTGAAGAAGATGCTAATGCCGCCAATGTGGAGCAACTACGTCAGCAGCAGGTATCAAGTAGTACAAGCAATGTAGTTCCTCCACCATTGCGTACCCCTGCTACTGTGCCTCAAAACGAGGAGCCACTGGCTGTGCCTTCTAATGGTGACTTTAATGGCATCTTATTGAAAAAAGTAGTGCCAGCGGATAACTCTTGTCTGTTCACCAGCATTCGTTTCGTTCTTAATGGCAAGGTGGATACCAGTGAGGGCAGCGAAATGATGCGTCATATTATTGCCCAAGAAGTGGCTGCCGATCCTCAACAATATAATGATGCAGTATTGGGTAAATCCAATTCAGAGTACTGCTCCTGGATCCAGAAAGCCGATTCTTGGGGTGGTGCCATCGAAGTGTCGATATTATCCAATTATTATGGCATTGAAATCGATGTGGTTGATATACAAAATGCAATCATCAATCGCTTTGGCGAGGATAAGAATTTTGGTTTGCGTGTCTTCCTACTCTTCGATGGTATACACTATGATCCATTGTATATGGAAACTGCCACATGTCCGGATCGCCCGGCAACCATATTTCCCGTTGAGGAGATATCCGTCTACCAGCAGGCCGAACAATTGGCCAATGAAGCCAAATCATCCCGTCAATTTACAAATGTGGACAAGTTTACTTTGAGGTGCCTGCAATGCGATGTCATGTTGGTGGGTCAACAGCAGGCCCAGCAGCATGCCGAGTCAACTGGACACACAGAGTTTGGAGAAATTTAATACGTCCTGATCTTTGGCTTTATTTATATTTTGGCTTTTATTCTGTTTGCCTATTACATACTCACCACTTAACCCACAATGAATGCAATAGAGAGAGAGAGAGAGAGCAAGAAAGAGAGAGCAAGAGAGAAAAGGGATATCGATCAAACGAGGGCAAGAAAAGGAACGAGCGACCATGATAAACAAATATAGAAGTTTTTAATTGTTATAACCTTAAAATGCATAAAAGCATGCGTCTCCATCTATATACATATATGTATCTACACCTAGTCAGCACAAAGATCGAAATATATATAACCATGACCCTCTGTCCGAAATCAATACAAAACTAGTCCACCAGTCCGTAATTAAATTAACATTCATATAGTGTTCCCTTTCGCCTCAAGTTGTATACCTTGTATATGTATTCGATGGCTGCAGCATACATATAACGAACGATTGTACCAAAACATTGTTTTTCATTCTTTCTAAAGCTATTGATAAGGAATACTATCATATTTGATCAAAATTGATGGGCTCACGATCCTATACAATTACTGATTGGTACGATAAAAATCAGCGTTGAATTTGCAAAGATATACATTTTCTTCGGCAAAGTCGAAGTTAGCCCTGACTCTCTGGTTTTAGCAAAATTTTTATAATATTTTTCGTTTTTTTTTCTCCTAATATATTATGTTTCTTATATATATTCATTTCATATTTTGGTATTTACCCGCAAATTTAAAAAAAAAAAATATATATATACATTTTAATTTAAATTTTATCCCTGGCCCGATTGTTGTTAAAGAGAAAATGATAGATATAACTTTGGCATAGATAATGCATTCGAGATAACCCAAATCAAATCGTCTTTTTTATAGTCGCTTACAGATACATAGAAAAAAGGAAAAACTTACCATTTAAAGCTGATCAATCCATCACGTGTGCATGATTCCCATTGTTTTCGGATCTTAATACATATATTGTTTGAGCTATTATCTGAAAACAAGAAAATTGGAAAAATATTAAAAGCTTCATTAAGACCATTTGATTCATATATGTAGTTCAAACGTTTCTCATCAATCGATTGTTATGCAATTAAGTTTGGACGATGAATAAAATTCTGTCTAAATATAAATAACGAATTATTTATGACGATCGAGGAATAAAACGAATTATTCAATCTAAACACAGTTCAGGACAATGTTGCGAACATACAAAAGACTTTAAAGAGAAAAAAAATCATCGATCAGCTTATATAATATACAGATGTCGACGTTGTCTAAATTGAACAAATGCACAATTTACATAATCGAATATATAAGGCATTTCCCCAACAGTGATCCATAGAAATATGATGGATCGGACGACTATTGACGACGACTTGTCCCGAATGCAATATCTTTGTTTTATTTTTGTTCTCAAATGGAGAAAATCAAAACCAAACCAAAATTAGCTTGCATTCACTTTGGCGAAAAAAATAAAAACAAAAAAGAATATGTACGTAAAATTAAACATACAAAATGCCTGATTAAAAATTTTAGCTTAGAAAGTGCCCCACATAACTAAATTATTTCCAATTTAAACATAATCATAAAATGCAATATAAACGAATTTGATTGAACGACTATAAAACGATATTCGGTATTCAGAACAGAATGAATCTACAAAAATTATTACCTTTAGGAACAAGATCAATTCCTTATACACACAGCTAAATCTATGTACCTAATTTCGTTGTGAATAAAATTGGTTATGGCATGAACACGAATATTAAATCATGGTACTACTTGTAATCAGGTTAATAGATTCAGAGATTATATAAATTCTATTCTTATAAATTCTTTTGCATTCGTTGATTATAGAGGGGGTAAATTACCTCTAATACATCCGGGTGGATATAGATTCGATTTTCACAACACAGGAGAGCAAATCGCATGAATAACATAGAATATGAAAATTGTGTCCCAATGAGCGTTCCAATATTAGAGATGATAATAAAGTAAGTTTTTTTACGCACGCATTAGACAACAAAATAAGAATAAAATTGTTTATTTGAAAGACGAAAAACTGTTGGAATATGTTGGCTAATTTGTCCATTGGCTAAGGTTAAGATGCCCAAGGCGGCGTCATGGCAGCAGGATTCTGTAGATAGGACATTACGACAGCGCTGACGCTCAACATAAAAGAGGACAGTACCTGAAGAAGATATAAATATCAATTAATAGGGTAACGATTTCATTTAAATATAGGCAGATGCCATACCTGTTTAGCATCATCACTGGCTCGTGAGCTAGCAAAACTAATGCAGGAACAATAAAGGGCAAACCAGGCACACCATTTTAACTGTAATAAAAAATAAAATATATTGATCATAGGTAACTAATAAACAGTTCCAAAATGTATGCAACGCAGGTACAATAAGTCTTACAGCACAAAATCAGCCTAATCATGCATTTATCACAATTACCTTCATCATAAGACCGCACATTGAGAATATCATGCCCAAAATATTCATATAATCGGGCAACATATCCTCATTTGCTCCTCCCTGGCCGGCATTTTTGGGCGCTTTATACCGATTGATTTTCTCTTTACGACGTGGATCCACAGTATTGCTCATGTTTTTCTAAATTAAAGTATATAAATGTGGGTCAATTAGAAATTGGTGGGGGAAATGTGTCACGTTAACAAGGGAATGACAACCAGTATTGGTTAACGAAAAAATTGAAATTAAGAATATAACTGATAAATAAAAACCATTGATATTTCTATGTTCAGTGAGACATGTTACAGCATAAAATTAAAGGAAAGATAAACATTTTTAAAAAGAACCTAAGTATATGGCCCGATTCTTCCAATTTGATTCATGACGAATAAAAACTTGATAAAAAAAATAGAAACTTGGCAACACCAAGCACATCACTGTGACTGTTAAACAGAGTTGCCAGTATTGTACGTTTATGATACCGACGACACATTGTTTTTTTTTTGTTTGTTTTGATGACAAATAAATAAATGAAAATGTCCTTGGATATACTAAAACAAGGAGCCGAGGGCCGTCTGTACCTGGGTGAATTCAAAGGTGAATCTTGTCTAATTAAGGAGCGCTTTGTAAAGAAGTATCGTCATCCCGAACTGGACACTCAAATTACACGGCAAAGGATGAAGGCAGAAGCCAAGGCGGCAGGACGTTGTCTAGCAGCAGGAATACGTGCTCCACGTATTCTTCATTCAGATTTAAATCAACATAAAATCTATATGGAATATTTTGGCCAGGCAAAGACAGCCAAACAATTTATACAGGAAACAGTGGCTAACAATGACAATAGCAAGGAATCGGAAACAATTCTGATAGAACTTTGTTCCAGGATTGGTTCAACAATTAAAAAAATGCATAACAATCACATCATACATGGCGATTTGACCACATCCAATGTACTAATCAATCCCAAAAATGACGATTATGAGGTTGTATTCATAGATTTTGGCTTAAGTCATTATAATCAGGCATCCGAGGATAAAGGTGTGGACTTATATGTCTTGGAGCGAGCTTTATTAAGTACCCACAGTGAACAGCCGTACCTATTTGATGCCATTCTCAAGGCATATAGCCAAGACAGCGACAAGGATCAAGAGGCTGTAATGATTAAATTTGAAGAAGTAAGAGCACGGGGCAGAAAGAGGACTATGATTGGCTAACAATATTAATTTAATTAATTAAAAAAATGAATTGAGCATATTTTAAATAATGTGGGTTCAATACACTTAAACTTAAATACCAACAAATCGATTTTACTCCAATTGCTTTACTGCATTTTCGCGTAGACGGGGATGCGGTTCGGGATCCGGATCATCTCGAAGTTGATCTATTTTAATTTTCTTAATATATTTTCTCAATTTGGTTTGCCTTTTGATTTGCTCATGTTTAAGCGGTTCCTGACCCTCAACATTGGGCACCTTATACTGGTCATAAGGACGTTCCTTAAGCTTAGCTATGGCATCCTCTAGCTTAAGATTAGCCAGGCCATACTCCTCATAAAACATACGATATTTATCACAGAATTTCGAATGCCCTTTCTTGTAAGAAGTCGTCTTTGTTGATGGATGCTATAGATAAAAAATCAATCACATATAAATTAAAAATATATATTTACAGTTTTCAAACTTACTCTGGCATCTATGGCTCTGGCACAGCCTCTATGGAAATTATGTAGATGCCTTAAAAAGGATTCATTCGGCTTTAGTTTCTCCTCCAGACTCAATTGCATGATTTCATTGATATATGCAAAATTCCTCTGGGCACAACCCTGACGCAACATGGCACCCAATATGGGCATATTCACTCTAATGCCAGCAGATTGCATCTGCTGTAGTAATTCCCTGGCTTCCTCTTGAGAGCGGCAAGCCAAAGCAAGGACTCCATAGGTTATGATATCTGGTTTTAGGCCTGCAGTACGTATCATGCTCAAAACTTCACGGGCACTTGAATAGTCAAAGCGCATGGAACGTTTCTTAATTAGAATATTGAAGAAGTCAATGTCGGCTTTGAGACCAATTTTACGAACAAATCCTAAAAGTTGCTTCTCCGCCGCATTTGTCGGTGGTAAGACCTCAAGAATAAGCGTAAAACATTCAATATCTGGCGTAATCTCTAACTGTTTCATGTGTTGAAGGAAACCAGTTAATCCCCCTAGTAACAGGAATCTTTCATGGGGTCTTATAACATCGGCGAGCGATACCAAACTACCTAAATGCGGTTGAGGTAAAAGCAGATTGGGTAACTCCAAATGGTTGTCTTCGCTAGTTATAGGTTTCAGATCAATCTGATTGGACGAGAAGGGATTAAAAGTTGTTGTGTTCAATTGTGGCTCTAATTTGACTTGATGCGTAGATTCAGCAGATGGCTCTAGTTGTTTAATTTCATTCGCTGGTGGGCAAATCTTTTGTAGAACATCTCGCATATCGTCTATACCACCAAAATTACAATCTCTGACACATCTTAGCATTGTAGAAAAACTATAATAATCCGGTTTGATTCCACTGTGTAGCATCTTATGCCAAGTTACCAAAGCATGACGGAATCCATGCTCTGGATCTCCTGCACAGGCTTGTAATAGAAAATTGAATGTCTCTGCATTCATTTCCAATTTCCTTTCCAGAATTTCATCAGCTATTTGATAGGCTGCCTCAACATTTCCACATCTGCCATATGCCTTAATCATGGCATTGTAATTTTTTACGTTCGGTTCATAATCCTTTTCCTGCATACTCTCACGCAGTAGCTGAATCCTTGCTAGGCCATCCTTGGGTGTGGGTGCATTGGCGCAAGCATTTAGCAGGGAGGTATAGGTACCACCAGTGACTTTTAAACCTCTTTGTCGCATTTTTGTATACAGTTGGAAAGCCTTGCGTGTGTAACCTTCTTTAGCACATCCTGATATAAGTAGATTGTATATATAATTCTCTGGCTTGACTCGATCCTCTTTAAGCATACGCTGCTCGAGAACTGCTATGGCCTGTTTAAGGCGATGTGCATTCAAATGTTCCTTGATTAGCCGTGCGTATTCTTTGGTTCGCAATTTACGAAAATTTCTTGTTGACCTACTTTGAAATTCCTCCTCAGCTGCATCACCGGCATCAGCATAGGTTTCTCCAATATTCTCCTTTGCGACTTGACCAAATAAATCGGCATCTGAAGATTTGGGTTTCGTTTCCTTATTTATAAATTTTCTAGCTTCTGATTGTTGCTCCTCTTCTTCAGTTCCATGTTGCTGGTGCCTATCTTCAAATTTGTTGGCCACACGTTTGGCCTGCAAGCCGGCTTCCTGGTCTGTGATACGCACGTGCAGCAGACGGTGCCCTGGATTACTTAACCGGAATAGATTTAAGTACCCGATTTTAGCTGCCATTGGGAAGCGTCGAACTTGCGTACCCAAAGCGAGGCTGAGCAAACGCAGAGCCATTATAATATTTTGGTAATTTCCTTTTATTTTATATAATTCGGAACAAGCACCAAAGACAAAACTTCTGTTAAAAAGCAACAAAATCAAACAGCTGATGCCGTAGCGTTGCCACCTGGTGGTATCGGTGCTGACTCCAAGGTGGACCAAATACACCAACGATGAAACAAAACACTTTTTAACTTTCTTTTATTTAAGCTTTCTTAATCGCTAAACAAGTCTTAGATAGGAGATATAAAACATATCCAACTTAGAGATCGAAAATATATAGACTATTTCTTAACGGCTCCAGCAGCAGAGTGATTTTTCTTATTGGAGACAGCCGCTGCAGCCTTCTTGCCTTGATAGTATCCCGTATAATATCCAGACATATACCAGGCTGTCAACATGGCCACAAAATCCTGTTCTCCATCGATATTACCACCATTTGGATTCATCAGCGGTGGCACAAAAGGCATGGGTGGCACAACTAAACTAGAGCCAGCGGCACCATTTCCAGATCCTGTCTTCTTCTGAGCCGTTGACTTCTTTGATACATTTTTGGCACGTGGCTGTGGCTGTTCCTGAGTTCGTTCGGCCTTAGCTTGCAGAAATTGTTCACGACGAGCCTTCCTACCCCATGACGGCATTAAATCGGTGATGAGTACTTCCTGCTCATTTTCATACCCGCAATATCGCAGAATACAAGTGCCGGTCTCCAAGTCGGTAGATATTATGGCACCCTCATAATCAATACCATCTATATATGTGGCGCGCGCAAAATCGCCCACTTTGAAAACAACCTCAGGTGTTATTGAAGCATTTCTCGCCAACTCCGTCTTATTGTCAGCTACACCAGCTGCAGCTTCTCCATTATCTGCTTCGCCGTCTTGAGCATTAGTTTTACCGGCCAAACAAAAAGGTGAACCCAAGTGAACTGCGTCACCCGTATTGTCGTAGGTCCTCATCAGTAATTCATTATGCCAGCCAATAGCGTGCTCATCAGACGACATACTTATTCTCTCCAAAATTTCGATCGTCAAAGCAGGAATTAAATTTACTTCTGCCAACCAGAGTTGCCAGAATGTAAACCAGTAAAACAATGGCAACATTGACAGTTGTCTGAACGCTATCGGTGTATCAATTGGTATCGATATCATTGGCACAGAACCAGTTCAATTAACTAATGAATTAAACTTCCATCTCTAGAGCAAAAACGAAACTCATTCTCATCTGTGAATTTAGTAAACTATTGAATATTATTTCAAAAGTATGGCTTCAGTGGAGTCTCTATACAAGGAATTGACCGTTGAGTGGTCCAAGCGACCTTCCAACCTCAGCAAATGCGGTCTTCTCCTGGATAACCTGAAAGTTGCCCTAGTGAAAATGGCCTTTTTGCCTACGGACGGGGCAGATGCTCAAAACTCAAAGAAACAATTGTTGTTGGCCCGCAGTGTCCTGGAGATAGCAGTGGAGCACAGTGTTCTTAAAAAAGATCTGCAGGCCTTTGAGCGCTACATGTCGCAACTAAAGTGTTATTATTATGATTATGCCAAGATAATTGGAGAATCTGATTGCAAATACAAGCTGCTCGGCCTGAATCTGCTTTATTTGCTATCAGAGAACCGCGTGTCTGATTTTCATACTGAGCTGGAATTGCTGTCTGTAGATATAATTCAGAATAATCAATTTATTCGTCCCATCTTGGCCTTGGAACAATATATCATGGAGGGAAGGTACAATAAGATATTCCAGGCAAATTCATCTATGCCCGCCGAAATATACAATTATTTCATGGACTTGCTTGTGGAAACAGTGCGCGACGAGATTGGTGCCTGTATTGAGATGTCGTATGAAAAAATCTCTGCCAAGGAAGCAGCCAAGCGTTTGAACCTACGCTTGCCCGACGAGATGAAAGCATTCGGCGAGAAGCGGCACTGGAAATTGGAAGGCAATGGCAACTACAGTTTCACAGATCGCAGCATTAAACCCAAGGAATTGCTACCATCCGAGGAGCTTGCGGAGCAGGTGCTTAGTTATGCCAGAGATTTGGAAATGATTGTTTAAGCTTTTAATTGTAATCAAAGTAATAATAAAACTTTTGTAATCTAAATCTATCCATCTTGTTAAAGGTAATATCTTTTGAAAGGGCAAATTTAGATTCTTCAGGATCTGCTTTCAGCTTTGCTGCGATTGTTTTGCAAATGCCAATCAAATTTCATAAAAAAGTTTCGAATTTGCTACAGCAGATTCACTAGCTTCTCTTGTCAGGTATTATCCTGTATGACAGCACCTGTGTTATCGAAATTTATTTATTTATTTTCTTGGTGCTATCGGAACATATGTCGTTTTACGCAACAGTGTGACCGTTTAGCCATTCCAACATAAAACTAGTTCTTTACTGGCCCAGGCGAACGACGACACGGCGGAGCACAAAAATTTTCGCTCTGCGATTATTTAACTAGACCAAAATTGCTTAAAAAGCCTTTGCAATAAATTAGTAATTAACTTATCGACATGGCCTGCAATGCCAATAAGACGCATCTTTTGCGTGCCATCGCTGTAAGTAGCCTTCAACTTAACCAAGAAAATAACAAATTGCTACTAGTTCTATTTTCATGTTACGTAAAACTGAAATTACACAAATCTGTATTATCCTATTGCGGTTTAATATTTAGAAACGAGGCTATGCAACCTCTCCCCGGCCAGTGGGTGATGCCTCCGCCATCAATGTGAATGTGCTGGAAAACAAATTGGTGGTTGCCACTGCCGATGCCACTTTACCCGTTTCCCGAGTGTCTATCGTGTTGGGGTAAGTTCAAATGAATTTCCGCATATATTCCGTATATTGTCATTCTCCGAATATTTCTCACCTCAGAGCTGGTTCCCGTCATGAAGTTTATGAGACTTTGGGTGCTTCGCATCTACTCCGTTTGGCTGGCAGCTTGAGTACCAAAAATTCGAGCGCTTTTGCCATTGCTCGTCATATCCAACAAGTTGGTGGCACTTTAACCACCTGGGGTGATCGTGAGGTGGTTGGTTATACTGTGGAAACAACAGCTGATAATGTAGAGACAGGTCTGCGCTATCTGCAGGATCTGGTGCAGCCTGCTTTTAAGCCTTGGGAACTGAAAGATAACACTAAGATCTTGATTAATCAATTGGATGCAGTGTCCACTGAGGTAAGCAAGGTATTTAAAATACAAATGAAACACCATCTTGATGATTCTTCTTCTTTTTAATTAGCAACGCGCCATCGAGCTAGTCCACAAGGCTGCCTTCCGTTTGGGTCTGGGTAACTCTATCTATATTCCACGCTTTCAGTTAGGCAAGCTTTCAACGGAAAGCCTTCTCCACTATGTGGCAAGCAATTATTCACCCAGTCGTGCTGCTGTAGTGGGTGTGGGCATTGAGAATAACACTTTGTCCGGTTTTGCCCAAACTTTGGAATTCCCCAGCGGGGGCGGTGGTGGCAATGCTCCTTCATCCAACTATTATGGTGGCGATGCTCGCAAGGACACAGCCGGTCATCAGGCAACAGTAGCTATTGCCGGTAAAGGTGCAGCCACTTCCAATCACAAAGAGGCTCTCGCCTTTGCCATTTTGGAGCAAACCGTTGGTGGAGCAGCTGCTACCAAGCGTGGCAATTCCGCCGGTATCTTTGGTGAGGCTGCTACCTGTGCTGGTGGCGCCTCATCCACATCGGTCAAGGCTTTAAATGTGTCCTATTCCGATGCTGGTCTCTTTGGCTTTGTTGTCTCTGGCGACAGCAAGGATATTGGCAAAACCGTTGAATTCTTGGTCCGTGCCTTGAAATCGGGATCGGTTTCCGAGAAAGATGTAGCTCGTGGCAAGGCTTTGCTGAAGGCTCGCGTTTTGGCCAAGTATTCTTCAGACTCTGGTCTGATTAAGGGAATTGGTCGTCAGGCTGCTCTTACCAGAACCGTACTGGATGCGGACACACTCCTGGCTGCCATTGATGGCATTTCACAGCAACAGGTTCAAGAAGCGGCTAAGAAGGTAGCCGGCTCCAAGCTGTCCGTGGGCGCCATTGGAAATTTGGCGAATGTCCCATATGCATCCGATTTGGCTTAAGTAGTAGATCAATGGATTCATAAGATAACCCCTCCTTCAATTGTAAAAATCAAGAAATAACAACCTAAACGATAACTATAAATAAAATTCTGTTGGAATTCAAGGATCTAAAATTTCCTATTTAACGAATATTTAAAACGAGGGAAAAATCATGATCGATGGGATCAGATTATTATATCGTGGATATGGATAAACTGATAATTTGCTGTAAAAGATAGTTTCTCTATTAGAATTCGAGTTTCAGGATTTAGTCTTTCATTATACCCAAATCAAGGCATAGATATAAATAAATGTAATCTTACAACCATAATTTAGCTTTGAACATGTCTGGAATTAACGGATATATATCTATCTCATTCTCATTCGGGATAAATATACTAAAAAATCCAACAAGCAAGAAATGTAAGATTGCTCGAAAGCCGTACGATCAGTCTAACTATAACTCCATCTTGATAACGAATTTGAATGAATATGAAATAAATTATAATTTTACATAAAATTAGAATCAAAAACTCAAATGTTATTTAACCTAAGCCACATATGTATGTGCTCTCAAAGAATTTTCCGATTTAGTCCAAATTTGATAACTAATAACCATATATTAAAATACTTTTTAGATGGCCCAAAAACATTTATTATTCTATTTGTATTGGGTATTATGTAGGGGATCTTATTACACATTTATAGCACATACACATTTATAAGTTTAAATTATTTTCAATGTTTGTTTGCCCTTTGGTTGAGTATCCTCATTATTATTCCTTCTTTCATTTGACAGACATGGGCCAAAAACGTAACAATTGGAAAATTCATAATTTGAGTTATTCGGGTGGTGGGGAAGGTGAATAAACAGATGCCATCAATATCGCTTAGAATTTAAGACAAAAAATTTTCATAGACTAGAAAAATTGTTGGTTGCTAAATATATAAATTGTTGTTTTGGTTTTTCTTTGCATATGTCTTCCTTTTTTTTTTTTTTTTTTTTTTTGTTGTATATACTTAATTATTTTTCATTTTTTGTTGTATATATATGTATATGTATATTAAGTAAACGCACATTTCAAGTCACACTTACACTTATGATATAAGTTAAGATCATATTAACAAAAGGAAAGCAAAAAAAAAAACTGCCGCAAGTTATTTAAATATATATATAAGATTGATGTGGAACCAATGTTGGATGAGATATAAAAACGAATATTACGGACTTTATACCAATTCCAATGAGTTAAAATAAACTTTCCTAAATTTTCTTATAGAATATCATTAGTTATATATAATATTGAGATTGAAACAATTTGCTTAGCGCGACAGTGTTACTGTAGAGTCGTTGCAATATAATGCCCACCAGTCTCTCAGTCTGAGTGGCTTTAATTTTCCATATCAATCGGAACCCTATGGATATTGATTGGACAACTTTCATATGAATCGGTTGGTCAAGAACTCGATTAGTTTGTTGTATACCACTGTCTTAAATGAATTAATCTGCTTATCAAATTTGGCAAAATATTGATTAAGGATCAGTCCAAAAAGTAGTGTCTTAAATTGGAATGATTGGCAAAAATGCTTGAAGATTATGCAACCCAGCGTAATTATGCACGGGCCTAGTCGTAGTCAATTTGAATATACTTCTAATAAGGAGTGATGTGTCCCTCCCACTCGGAACCGACTTGTTTTCGATTTGTTTTTGTTTCAATAGGCATCAAATATATATATATTTATATTTACATATATAAATATATATGTATTTCTATATATTCCATAAATCAGATCAGTTTTTATAAATGAACTTATATTTGTTTATAACAAAATGCCAGAGAAAGAAATAAATGTAGATGATATTGAACTATGAGCTAGATGATTTGTGTCGCTATATTTAAATATCAGTTTGTGATCTGAATTTGGATCGGATCGGATCTATCCGTGTGTGCTACAATGCATAATTTTATAACAAAGCGAAAACAAAAAAAAAAAAAAATCAATTAAATAATATGAACATTACGAAATTTATGATGTGATCATATTGAAATCTATAGCTCATAGTTTGGTTTTATCTTCCACCTCCTCTCTTCCTTTGCCTCTCGCCTCTTCTATCGGTTATATTTCTATTTATCTTGTTTTGTTTTGTAGATGCTTCCTTGTGTGTTGGTGAAAATCCGAATTGATTTTTGGTTTGACTGCCTCCCGATAATGCTTCATTTGCGTCTGCTGCTCACAGTGCTCCATCCTGTTTCCGTCTGCAGATGCTGCTGATGTTGGTTATTCTGCTGGTGGTGGTGGTGGTGCTGCTGCTGCTGCTGCTGTTGTTGTTGATTCTGCTGCTGATGGTGTTTGGCATATTTTGTAATTGCTGCTGCTGTTGCAAGTAGTTGTGGAGCAGTGGAACTCGACGACGCAAGGGCATCATCTCACTTTTTACCGGGAGGCGCTATTGGTTGGCCGCGCTCCTTGCCACGTAATTTTATGCCAAGCACACGCTCCATTTTACCCAATATCAAATTGTTGGGAATGCCACGACCAGCTTCATAATCCGTTACCACTTGCTGCTTCTCACAGATTTTCTGCAAAAACCCAAAACGAAACCCAAATGAATTTTACATTTTTCTTATATTGTATAAGCTGTTTCGATCCACTTTGATTTTAAACCCCATACACCAGCTAAAGAAACATTTTGCAAATGTTATGTCAGTTGAACTAACCTTAGTATTCATGTAAATGAAAAAATGAAAGCATTAAGTAACCGGTATACCAATTAACCCGACTATAATTCAACAAATATTATCTTACAGTGGCCAAGTCCTTCTGGCTGAGACCTTTGCCTTGACGTCCTTGTTGGATTAACTTGCCCACATCGAGGGGAATTTTATCATGGCGCAACTCCTCAGTCTCACGATCCAGCTTGGCAGTGTTCTTGGTAGTCACATGCTGCTTGTTGGTGCCAGCACCATCTGCAAATGCAATAAAAACAAATTTTTAGTATTTTCAATTGAAAATATATATTATATATGGCATAACATTGACCATTAATGAATGTATTGTAATAATAACTAAATCTAAATAGTTTTTAGTATTAAACTGATCTGATGTATATGCTATTCTTTAACGAAATCTTTGCTTTATTATTCTCAATTTTGTTAAGATTGGGCAAACTGTTTGAAATACAAGAATTGCTTACAGAAAAAAAGACATGATTTTAACTATGTATGCATGTCACAATAAGCTTTTGATACAATTATACATATCGGTCTGTTGTGCGTTTTATTTATATTATAGTTAATTTCGTTCAGATCAGATTACTTAGTTTGCATGTGGGCCAAGGTGAAAGTTCTTTGCATTTCCGCGTAAAATAAGCAAACTGTAATGTATAATATAAACACAATTGGATTCATGAAACCACCATATTGACGGGATTCATAAATTAAATAACTCAACGGTCTCGCTTGGCCTTTTGTTGTGCGCCTGGTCGATAAAATTAAATTACATATGTTTAGATCGGGCAAACATAAACTCCAATAAGACTATTTTGGGTAATATTTTCCTATCAGCTTATTATCATGGTTCTAATATGAAACACGAGTTGACTCTTACATCAAATTTATGAGTTTTGGGTAAAATAAAAGTATCTAAGGGATTTGAATGTTTTTTTTTATCTGTTTGGAACAAAGAGACATTTATATCAGCGCAATATCCATTTTAAATACGATACCATTAATTTGAAAATATGTCCATCACTAATATACTAGGAAACCAATAAGTTAATATTTATTTCACCAAGCTTAACATATAAAAAGGTAAACACATATGAAAAGATAAACCGCATATCCTCCTCAACCGTCCCCTATTACTACAATACTAAACTAGGCCAAAAGCTTTTTCTATGCATTTGTCATCCAATGCTGCTAATTGCAGCAACTCGTGAAAATATTTTTTTCTCAACATTGTGAAATCTAAAAAAGAAACTGATTAAGTCGTTGAAATAAGACTAACTAAAAGGCAAGACCAACAACAACAAATGCCACGCAACAGCACACAAATCAATTGATTGCACCAGGAGGCAAAACGATGGAGGTGGGCGGGCGAAATAGCCCGGTGGTAGTGATTATTAGGTGACAGAGTGTATGACATAGAGCGGCTAATGCATAACTGTTTATAGTCCATTGTATTTCATAATTTATGTCACTTTACTTACATTTCTGTTGAGTGTCCACAGCGACTCCTTGACGCCGGGCTTGATTGACAGCCGACTCAGTCTTAAGCGCCGATGACTTTGGTGCCTTCTTTCTCAACACTGTAACCGTGTCCCAGTCCGACATCTTTTTTATATGAGATTTCAAAAAAAAATGAATACTTTGTGTAAGAAATGCGAAGAGTATGCAATTAAATCAAAATCCTAAATACGGCACATCAATTGATGACAATGCTCATACACTACTCACACTGACTGCTTTGTTTTAGGCCTTCAATTGCTCTTTTAAAATCTTAATTAAAAACTACTACAAATTCCAGAACTATCTCTGAAGTATGTATATGTATGTATGTATATAAATCTATGTATGTATTTCTGATTTTTAATCACATGTGTTTTACAATACTAATGGAAGAACCTTACCAACACTTAGCAAATGTATGGTTGGCTGGAAAAGAAGCTTATTTGAAAAAAGGGCTAGATTTGTAAATCACTTGGCAAGAATAATGTATGCTGTTTGCTTTTAGCCTATCTCTTTGCGAAGGTATTACAAATATCCCTTGATACTTATCAAAAACGACATTAAAATTTAAAAGCTAAAACGGCAAAATTACAAATTTTGTTAGTCAGCACTGTGTGCTAATTTTGACATATTTCACATCTGTTAATTTTAACAGCATCATTTAGGAGCCTTCGAAATAGACTCCATTGACCACATTTAGGACTAGATTATGCTCGTGGTTAGCCTTGTATTCAAACGAAAACAAGTTTCATTCGTTTTTTTTAGCAAAAATTTAATAGGCTTAATATGTGACAGTTATTAACAGAGGAGCGAATCTCTTGAAACTTAAATGAAGAGGGGCGAAAGCCATAAATTCGGACTAAAAACGAAAAAACGACGAAGTGCACTTGAGGCTTCGACAGTATTCGTAACATATTCTCTTTATTTAACATCAGTGCTGTTGTTCTATTCAAGGAAAAATTGCTAAATTAGCAAAAAGTAGTGAAAAACAGCTAAATCTATAATAAATTGTTATAAATTTGTCAAGCGCTTTAGCTAATAATTTACATAATTTTTCATGATTTTTATTGCATTGGAACTATGTTTTAAAGCGCATTCACGTATATTCAAGCAATAGAAGCTTACCACTATTTCCAGAACTATATATATTATTTAATAGTAGTGACTATGTATACACCTATTCATGATATAGTGTGATTTTAAAATACTTAAGAATACCATATATTCCGTTTGCGCAAGTTTTACAATACATATTTCCGAAATTAGAATGCTTCAATTACATTTAGCCGAAAAAAGCTAACTAATCACCACTGGCTGTTAATGTGAAAAGTTGTTGTTTTTTCAGTGCTGTTTTTGTTTTCGAGTTGGAAGGTGCTTCTCAACAAAGAAAAAAGAACGAGCGTGTCGTTGGATGATATTGAACAATATTCGTGTGTGGTGTAGCGGGTGTGCGTGTGTGTGTGAGTGAATGTGTGTGTAATTGAAAAAATGCATAGATATAAAAGCGAATAGAGGGAATAAAAGTGCCAATAAATGAAAATGCTGTGAAGAATGTATTTTAAATCTTTGCGGTGGCTGGCAAATATTCGAAAGTGAAAGAGATTAAGGGAGCGAGAGAGAAAGAGAGCAGCGACAGCGCGAGAGAGACAAAAAGTGCATTTTTTAGGGCGTGTTTGTCGTCCGCCCCCCTTTTAACACACACACGCACTTGTCTTCTCTATCGAAAAATAAGAAAAAAGAAGAAAAATATAATAAAACAAGATGCAAACGAGTTAAATAATTGCGAGTTAACAAAAAAAAATAAATCAAATAAAGACGAAATCGCCAAACTTCTTTTTTTTCAAGTGAACAAGAAGCAGTAATAAAGAGTAACAGAAGAAGAAATAACGAGGAAAAGAAAATGTGCAAATAAAGTCAAAGTCAAGCAAAAAGCAACAAAAAGAGAGAAAAAATAAGAAAAAAGTATTGTAAAACAACGAGTGTAAGAAAAGTAGAATCACCCCCACCCAAACTCCATCTCCAGCTTTAGGCCGGGAGGATGGGTGCTCAGCAGGGCAAGGAGCGCGGCTCACACTCGAGTGGCGGCGGCGGTGGGGGAGTTGGAGGTGTTCCCGTGAGCTGCATTGGTTTATCCAGCAGCAGTAGTCCAGTGGCCTCGGTATCGCCCCATTGCATTAGTGGTGGTAGCGGTGGCCTGGTCAGTGGTGGATCATTGGCTCCCGGCTCCACATTGCGTGGTTCGCGCATTAAAAACTCCTCTGCGGGTGTGGGTCATGGCGTCGGGGGCGGTGGCGGGGGCAGCAATAGCAGCGGCAATTCCAGCGGATTATCACAGCGCAGTGGAGGCGGACCCAGTGGCGGCGGCGGCGGCGGCAGCGGACACAAGGATAATCGCTGTAATCCCTCAGTGGGCCTTAATATATTCACCGAACATAATGGTGAGTGACGATTTGCAGGAAGATTGCATGGAATCATCATTTGCACCCAAACCCAGCATTGAAATGCACACAAATTCATTCGCTCCCTTTCTCACACACGCACTTTAATGCTAACATGCTGATTTACACTGCTCAAAAAAATGGTAAATGTGTACATAATGTACAAATTCGTATTAGAGAGGAGCATTTACTAAAGAGACGATATGCAAATATTCAATTAACTTTGCCATTGAATATTTTTATTGATAATCAGTTCGATTCTCCTTTCAATTTAGGATTCTTCTTGCTTGATATTGTTTACAACACAGTTGTTGTCTCTTTTATTTTAAAAGGACGATTATAGCAAATTGATTAATTTAACTCTAATCAGGCCTTCATTGCTTTTAATCGATTTTTATTTTCAACTCCGGCTTGCATAATATCTTTTTAAATTATATTCTATTTAGCTAATTATGTTCCAACTTTATTGTAACAATCCTTTCAATCTTTGTTTACCCATACGTTAGTTTACGTTCCGGTTTTTTTTTGTGTGTATGTTGTGCAGCGTGGAACATTTTTTATACATATATATACATACAAACATACGATTCATACACATGTATGTATGTACGTATAAGATGCAATGCGACATACTGCTACCACTACCCTTTTCCGCCCACTCTTTCTCACTCTCGCCTTTCAATTCTTTCACTCTCCCTCTCTTTCTCCCTCTCTCTTTTTCTCTGTCTTTCTCTAATACACACATAACATACATACATACTTCACATGCTGCTTTCCAATTGAGCCAATTTCTGCGTTTTCATTGCTTCCGATTATCCATAGATGACGACGACGACGAAAAGTGAAGGCTCAGACCCATGAAGGCGGGCGGCTGGCTATATGTGTGCGTTGCTTGTGTGTGTGCGACGCCCGCTTCTATTATTATTTTGTTGTTTTTTTTTGTTTCTGGCTCTGTTGTTGTTGCCGGCTAGTTTTCTACTTGTTGTTGTTGCCTTGAACTGGCTGGATAAATGGGGGCGGGTTTGCTGCATCTCTCTACCCTTGTCACTTTACACCCAGCGACCGGTCGCACAACCGACCGGCCGCCCGCCCGCCCGCTCAATACACACAATCTAAAAGAATGGTGGAGGAAAAATTGTGACCTAGCCACCCCCGCTAGGCATTGAACTGTCCCTTTCTATCCTTTCGGTTTTCCTTCCTTTCTAACTGTAGTCCCAAGCTACAATTTTCCTATTTCAATCATTTTACGCACATTTCTCTTTCGTATTTGTCTTTGTGTGTTTCCTCTCGTCGCTTTTGGGCAAGTTGCGAAAATTTTCCTTTTGCTCTTTTATTACATATTCATCTACTTCCTCATATCCCATTTGTCCTACCGCAATTATAATACATATGTATGTATGTACATATACGTGTAAATATTTATTGAATTTTGTTCCTTATTAAAAATAAAAAGGTTTGTTCTGATTTGAATAATTGAGCAGCTGTTTGTTCCTTGAATATCTAATTGGGAACAGCTGTTTCCTAGTGATTGACAAGTTAAACTCCAACTGCCACTGCAGCAACTCTGTTGCAATTGCTATGGCAAAAAAAAAAAGTGGAAAACAGAAAAACAAAAACTCGATTTCATAATACCCTACATTAAATTGAAGTCTTAGACAATTGTCCTTGGAATTTGCTAACAATTAAAAATATCGCATATGTATATGTTTTCCCGACAGGAACAATAAAAGGCAAGGATAAACAAATTATTTGTTTTCCTGGTATACTCAAACAGCCTTCAACTGGTGGTGGCTGAAAACTCAATTTTTAATATACCCTTTTGCCCTATTTGTTGCTATACACAGGGTGTTAGCATAGTAACTAAAATAAACATCAGAAAGGAAAAGCAGCGCAGAAGCATTTACGACATTTGATTGAAAGTGGGCAAAAACATGGCAAGCACTTCACTTTTTTACTTTTACTGCTGGAAAATGTAGAAACTCCATTGCAGAAAAAGTCTCCATATGGTTGCCTATACATATATATATATATATATATATACATATATCTATGTATATATATATATCTATGTATTCCGATCTATTTATAAACTAAATGAGACAAAAAAAAGAAGCGCGGACAGAAACAGAGAAGAGTTGAAAGAGTGGAAATAGGAAAGTTGTAAAAATATTTTTCAACAATTTATTCACATGCATTTGATTGTTTATCCAGAGGCGTAGAAGTTAAAAGGATATAAAATGAAATATGATAAATGCTTCTCTTCACATAGTCGATATTTAGATAAAGGTACTCATACATATGTAAACATATGTACATATATGTATATCTTTTCCCTTGACTAATTACGTCCATGTGCTTAGGTAAAAGCTTAGTGTAAACTAATATTTTTTATAAAACCTTTTGCTGCGTCACCTGTTTGCCTTCCTATGCCTATTGGCTCCTAGCGTCACTTACACCTTCTTTCCCTGCTCCTTAACTTAACATTAGCCTTGTGAAAAGTTCATTTGCCTCGTCTCATAATTTGCCGCTTGCATGTCAAGCAAAAGCAGGAAAACTTGACAGGCTACTCAGATTACCAAAGCAGAGAGAGAGAGAGAGCGAGACAGAGAAAGCTAGATAGAGAGGAAAAGAGAGATGGAGTGAGAGTGTGAGAGCACACTTGAAAATAGTTCTCTCGCTGTCGCACTCAGTGGCCACTCCTTTGGGGGAAAGCCTTTGGCCTCCCACTTGAGTCTATTTTTGAGACGTGGTTAGCTACTCCATGGCAAAGACTTCTTCCTCCGCCATGTCACTTGTACATATGTGTCTTTGTGTGTGTGTGTGTGTGTGTGTGAGCATGTGTTACCCATTTGCAATGCATTATTTATTTTTTTTTTTTACAATTGGCAAACGCATTGAAGCATTGCCAAGATTATTTTTCTCTTTTTTTTTTGCACATTTTCCCAAGCGGTGCAATCTATTCCAGTTTACAACAGATGCCACCAAAAAGTATCTAATTACAACATGTAACAATATCGACTACCGCCTACAACTATTGCACTGCAAGTTGTGGTAAAATAAACACTGTGGAGTGCAATCAATTGAATCGAATTACATATGTACATATGTATGTATACAGACAGACATTACATCAAATTTAAATGTTAATTTTAAGAGTTTAATAAGATAGACGTGTTCTATAGATTTACAATTCCCAATATCTATGTACATATGTATGTATATTTCCCATAATGCCATCATTTTTATGATCCATTATATTATTCCGAAAGCAACTATTCTTTGGCGATTTCTTCGTAGAAGAAGTAGTTTTAGGAGTCAAAAAGACACTAAAGAATATTGATTAATTTTTATTAAGACTAAAATATCAATCAGCCTAAAACAAATTAAATTTAATTTCCCTTGCTTGAATGCTAGATACGCTACATATGTCTTCATTTCAATTTTAGAAAATTTTTATTATGAAGAACTTCGTATAATTCTTATCTGTAGAACCCGACTTTATTGTATGATATTTTAAAATGATCTTTGATATTGAAACGAAACTGGGAGTAGACATTTTTTCAGTCTGTATAGTATTCCAACAATTACCGAATACGATTTAATTAGGTTACCAATTAATTTTAAGATATGTTTGTTTGAACCTATAAACTTCAATTATAGTTTAAGTATCAATTTTCACTTTCCAATGGAATTTGCACTTCGAAAAAGAAAAATAAAGATTTAATAAATTTTCATATATTTTTACTGCTCTAGTAATAACCTTTTGAGATGACCTTTGCCCCACTGTATCGCGTTTGGTTGCTCGGCGGTTTGCTGTCTGTGTCGTCAATTGTCGTATGTCCTCTCTCTACCTTCCTCCCTCCCTTTTGTGGTGTGTGCTATGCTCTGTGTTGCATGTTGTGTGTGAATTGTGTGATTGAGTTTGAGTTTCGCGACCGTACGACCGCCTCTCTCTCTCTCTCTCTCTCTCTCTCTGTGTCTCTCACTCTATATCTGAGATCTCCAACAATCTACCTGCTTGGGGGCTTGATGCCTTTCGGTTTGTCTATCCGTTCGTCTGTCTGTTTGCCTCTTGTGTGTGTTTGGTGCTTGTAATCTGGTAACCTCAGACACAGTTTTTACATTGTAATTTTGTAATTGCATTTACAGACACGAAATAAAACGAAACGAAACAAAAGGCAATTGGCAATTGCATCGATTCTTTTACTTCCATCGTCCCCTTTCTCTATATTTTTTATTTATATACATACATCTATCCCTTTCTATCTTTTCTCAATAATATTTAGACAAATAAATGTTTATTTTCCTAGTAAAATTATCTGAGAAGCTTTAGGGGAACCTAGCAATTTCTTGCTTTATGTATGGATGACTCAATCAGTGACAATTGTACATGTATACTAAAAACATACATACATACACATATGTACATATGTATGTATGTTCATGTATACTGAAAACTGGCTTATCAGTTGGCTCCTCTGTAAGGAGTGCTGAGGGGGTGTATGCATGAATAAGACATTTAATAAGTTAATTATAAATCGCTAGCTATTAAATTGCTCGCAAATTGCTCACAAATGAGTTGTAATTCTTTGTTTATGTATGTATGTATGTCTGTATCTATGTGAAAGTAGAATAAAAATAAAGGGTAGGGAAAGGGAAACTCAAATAAATCATAGTCGTTGCTGAAACCAGAATCTTTTGTTTAAGTACAGTTCGAAGAACGGAAGAAGTGATGTATGCATGTATGTTTCCATATATGTACATACATATAGATGTATGTATGTACATATACATATGTACGTATGTAAATATTTGTATATATTTTGCATTTGTCTTTATTATTCATATACACTAGCAGAGAGCATTATGAATGCAATCGCACGTTTGAAACGCTCATTCATGATAGAATTTCAAAAATAACAATGATTTTATATGTATTACTAAGTTTATTAAACAGCATCCATTAAATATAATATTAATAATTTATAATTCGATATATGTACATATGTACATAGATAAGTATGTACTATGTGTTTACGTATGTATATATGTATGTGTTTTTATTTGAATGAAATTGAATCCTTGTATACGAAATCCTTAAGTAATGTGAATAATGTACTATGAAACTGTTCACTTTTTTACTTGATTCCAATGTACATATGTATATACATATGTATGTATATATGTATGTATGTACATCCAATGCATAAAATTTTTACTTCTTTGTCTTAATCTGAGTTTGTTGCTCAATCTCAATACCCCCAAAGACCCCCCCATCCACTTAAATAATCCACTTCAACTATAAAGTTGAAAATTGATTAACTTTTTTCCCACTTCTTTGCACAAAGAATATTTGCAATCAAAAAGAGCCAACTGTGAAAATAAAAGGGAGACAACGACAGTCTCAAAGACACAGCTACAGAAAGAGAAAGAGTACAAAAAAATGAAACCGAGAGCAAGAGAGATAGAGTTTAGTATTTCTGTTATGTTTGTCATGAACGTGCCAGGTTGGCAAGAAATAATCTCCATCCCCTCGTCCCCCCCTTTCTATACTTAGTGCGCCGATTTCACTGCCTCAATCTTCTCCCCTTTCCTTGCAAGCAAAAATAGTTACAACTTTAAACGTGATTTGTGCAAATGCAATTTGCTCCTATTAATGGAATCAGAATAGAAGAATAATTGAATCGGAATACGAATAGATAAATACATACATATGTACATATATTTATACATACATACTTATGTATGTACATAAATATGTGTGTATTTACATTTATATACAAGCATATGTACATATGTATGTATGTATGTATGTTTCAATTTCAAATATGTACATATTGTGAAAACGAGTTTGACTCACCAATGAATGCACAAACTTAAACTATTTAATAAATGTATGTAAATAGCAAGTGCAAAACAAAAGGGAAAAGTGTTTTTCATTTGCTTTAATAATTTCGGCCTTGGCAGCTTGTTAAACGGTAAACAGACGCATGTACTTGTATGTATGCACATACATACATACATACATATGTTGGCGGCAAAAGAGTATGGTGGCAGAGAGCGGGGATGGAATGATTAAAAGAGAAACAAATCACTGTTCAAGTTAATCAAATATATACAAATGTATATAATAAACTTACGCCTATATAAAAATAAATATACACATAAAATTTTCGAGGGAGACGGTGGTATCCCCTGTCACACTTACAGGAAAGATACAGATTTAAACAAATACAGGGTTGGATCAAGTTGAATACGGGTGGGGTTTTATGATCCATCGACAAAAAACGTGTATGTACATACATACATACATACATACATATGTATACAATATTGAGGGAGTATTTGACAGAAAAAGTGTCTGGTTTATTTAACTAAGGATAAAATTGGTTTTTATTTTAAATTTTGTACTTCTAGTTCTTTTCTGAATATATATGTACATAGATACATATGTACATACATTATCCCTCAGTCTTTTATTGCTTTGTATATAATCAGCAATAATGCGCTCCTGGACGTACAAACATGCATTCTCGTATTATTTCGATTTAGTTTCCTCTTACCATTTGGTCTACAGAGTCAATCAATCAAAGTGGCGTCAATATTTATGACCTCAACAAGAAAACTGAGAATACCAAACAAAACTAAAATTGAGAGGGAGAAAAAGTGCATAAAAGTAAAGAATCTTCGATTCAAATAGCTTTGTTTTGGCTCCCCTAAAAGATATACACACATACATACATACATATGTACATATGTATGTATATTGTCTTCTGTTTGCTTTGTCCTCCTACCTACACGTTCACACTTGTGGTGTTACTTCTTTCTTTCTTTCTGTTTCGTCAGCTAATTTATGCAAACAAATTTCAATGAGGCAAAGTCTCGCAGCGCTCTTCTATGCTCCACTGGGATTTTGAGAAAATTGACAGAAATAGGGGTGGGTAGCGGAGCAATAGAAAATGCCGGCAAATGACAATAATGGCAAGCATTTTAATGCTTCTCTTATAAACAAATTAAGAGTTATAAATGGGGAAATATGTATGTATATGTATATATGTATGTATGTACGTAGATTTAAATGGATACAAGTTTTACAATAATGTAATACTTGGAGTATCATTGAATTTAGAATTGGCTTTAGCTTAACAGATGAAAACCGGAAAGAACACTCATTTTGATTTTTCTGAAGAATTTGGATGAGTGAACAATTGGCATTCCTTTTGTAGAACTTTGGCTACATGACGCACATTTTAATAGGAACGAATGTAGAAACTGAAATAAATTTAACACAAATATTAATAAGGAATAGCGCATAAAATTAAACATAAATTAATTCATTAATTTAAATTGTCATAATATAATTTATTCTGATATCGTTCATGTTCATTATTACTGTTTGTTATTTCTTACTGCAAATTAGATATACATACATACATATGTACATATGTAGATTTTTTCTTACATCTGTATATATGTATGTATCAATTGATTACTGATTGACTGATTATAACTTTAATTTCAATTTGCTCTATCTGTAAAGTTCTTTTTATGTATCTATCGTCAAAATACATACATACATACATATGTATGTACATATCTCTTTAACTTACATATGTACATACATACATACATACATATGTACATAAAATTCTGGTTTTATTTCTTATCAATTTTCTCTTTAATCAAAAAAAGCCATTCAAACAGCTTCAAATTTTGTTTTTGTACCAGTTGTTGTTGTTTTTTTCGTTCTCTCGTTTGCTATTTTGTGCCCAAACAAATCGAGAAAATTGCCAAGGTATTTACCGTAAATAACGAACAAAATTAAAGAAAAAGCATGACAAATGCCAAAGTGAAGAAAAGAAACCTGTTTAAACATGATGAGGAGGGAGGATGCTTCTCTTTTTGCTCTTTCTTTCTTTCTGTTCCCCATCTTTCCCCCGGTCTGGACAGGTCTGTCTCTTCTTTGTAGGCTGCTCTCTCAGCTGACCGGCATCGGCTGATGAGCGTTGCCTTTGCTTTCCCCTTGCTCTCTCTATCATCTCCATTTCTCACACTTTTCAACGTGGTCAGTGAACCGTTTTCTCTGTTTGTGAAATGAAAATTATGTCCAAAAAAGCACCAAAGTTAAAATTAACCTAACTGATCTGATGATCTTTTGTGTGCGTGTGCGAATGCCAGTGTGCAAAACATTTTTTTTAAATATTTCTTTCTTTTTTTTTTTTCATAATTAATGTGAAATTTAATTCCATTTAATTGCTTTGGCTTTGCCTAATGGCCGGCCTTTTTAACTTCTTCCTAACCAACACTTTCGGTTTTTGTCACCCTCTAGCGAAAAGGGCAAAGGGTATGTTAAGATTACTAAAATCATGGAATCAGGGAATCAAGAAAATAATTTCTGTATTCTAAAGAATATACATACATATATGTACATACATACAAATGCACATACATATGTACATAAATACATACATACATACAAAAATATTTTAAACCACCATCAACAGGTAAATTGGGAAAAAACAAATATTTCGAACCCATTTGCAACAGGGTGTATAGTTGGTCTATGCTTTTTATATGATGTGCGGATTTTATTTTGCTTTGCCTTGGCGACGTCTGTCAATTTTTATGCCTGTCTGGTATAATATTTAAACGACATGCCACATCCACATCCGTGGCGACGTAGTAGTCCGTCGTCGCAATTGCACTTGCTTCCAAGAATTCTGGAGAAATAAAGAATAACAACAAAAGGGAAATTGAGAGGAGGCTGGGGCCAAACCGGCGGCTGAATCACCAAGAACTAAACAGAAATCGAAACACAGACTCTTCTTCTATCTTGTACTTAGTGGTAGAGAGATAGAGATATTCTATACATACATATGTACATACGTATGTATGTACATATGTATAAACATACATTAATACATATGTATTTATATATGTATGTATGTGCATATGTATGTATGTATGTATATGTGTATGTGTAAGCAGAAATAAAGTGTTTACTCTTTACTCCTGCTTTGACTTTAAATAGTTTTCACCATATTTCTTTCGCCGACACTGTTAGCTGTTGCAAACATGATGAGACGGCCGACAAGATATTCATACATATGTATGTACATATGTACATACATACATAGGAGGAGATAGGAGTCGGAGGGGTTGTAGAAGTGACTCCAAACCGCACCTTGTCCTGTTCATGTCACTGACAGCTTTGTAGCTGCTTTTTCGATAAGAAACTCTGTGTCCAAAAGGAAAAAGTTTTCTTTGTTCGAGTAAAAGTCAAAAGTATAGGAGGGGGCTGCAGACTGTGTGCGTGTGTGTGGGTGGATGGATGATGATAAATGATCTGTTAAGTTGTTAAGGGAACTTTTCGTTACTATCAAATTGAATAAATGAAGTTTACGAAATAAAAATGTTAACTAAAATCGATTACCAACTCTTCTAGTAATTAAAAGTACAGTTTTCTAAGTTCTAAGTTTATAAATAAATTTTGAGAATTTTCTTATCCAACAGGCATGTCTCCGCACTTAACAAAATATATGAAAATGGCATTATGTTAATTATGTCAATTAATGTTCGCAATATTATCTCTCTCATATTTTGAGTTCCGGTGCACCTTGCCCTCTCCCAAGCTTTCCCACTTTGAATTCGAGTTCGAACTGCATACTATGTACATTACTTTTGAATCCAAATCAGCTGTAGCTTATCAGTGTTTGTTACATTATTGTTGTTGTGTTTTTTCTTTTTCCATTATCACTTTTTTAGTCTATTAAGTTCATTCATTAATTTGTTCACTTAATTACTTTGAATGTGCAGTTCAATCAACTCTCATGCCCGCCCAGCTGGCCGAACAGGTGTTATAAATGAATGGAGGAGGTGAAGTGTGGATTGGGGACGTGCAAAAATGAAAATCAAATAAAAATAATGTGCTAAACTTTCACTTTGCACTGATTTCTCGCCATTTTACCTCTCCCCCCTCCATCACAGTCATAATCAAAATAAACAAATTGAAACAACATTATAAACTGATCAATCAATCATGGAAAAAAAGCAAAAAAAAAAAAAAAAAGAAAACGAAAAAGATTTTGTCTGCTCTATACGCTTCAGTAAAGCTGAAAGTTGTCTGAAAGCAAAATAAAAGAGTAATAATATAATAGAAAATCAGTTTGCTGTGAAAATGTTAATTATTATATGGATATTGAGGAAAAAGTGAAAACTGTTGGAAAAATGAATGAATAATAAAAAGAGAAGAAAACAGAAAACGCTTATTATTATTATTATTGTGCGTAATTTGTTGTCTGTATGTCTGTCTGACTGTCTGTCTATCTGTCCGTTTCTCTGCCTGTCTGTACACGCTTGAGTGTGAGGTAAGGCCTAAAAGATTATGTAAAAGACAAAAAGAAAAGCGAAGAACCAAGCAAAAAGCAAATACAGCTGAGCAAATGAGGGAATAAAACCAAGCAACAACTTTTACCCTAACCAAAGCGGACATATTCACTATTTTTGTAGTTAAGTTGATTTAACTGAATTTTGTCCTCCAAGTGTTGGATGGGTAACCTGGAAAACGGGCAGGATCTTCTATGCAATTTAACCTTTTTATAGCCTGTACCCATAGGGTAAAAGGGTATATTAAAGTCGCCAAAATGTATGTAACAGGCAGAAGGAAAATTATCCGACCCCATAAAGTATATATATTCTTGATCAGTCCGCCTGTCCATCCGAGCGAGATAGCCTGCGCACGTTACCCTGTACCAAATGACGCATTAGTTTCGTTTACTGATATGAGTCAATACGGAAAGATTCTTTTCCAGAAGTTTGTTGTTACACTTTTCAAAATCGGCCAAAAGATGGACAACTTAGAACATTGGTAAAATCCCTCAAAGGACAACGGACAAATCCTTCGAAAGAACCTCTACTTCAGAAGGCTCCAATTTAGTCAAATTTCGTCTGATTTTGAAAAACTATGTCTTTATTTGCTTTTTGGAATCGCCATTTTTAATTAGCATAAAAATCTGGAAAACTAATTTTCAACTCGATTTTCGCAAATTTTAACGATGGTTACACTGCAAAAATTCACGAAAATCCGGTCAAAATTTTTTTTCCAACTTTTTTCAACTTTTAATGCAGTTTTTTAATACGGAAATTATCCAGAAGATTGATGTAAAACTTTTCCAAATCGGCTAAAAGATGGCCAACTTAGAGCCTATAGAACTTTGGTAAAATCCCTCAAAGGACAACGGACAAAGCCCTTGAAGGAATCTCTACTTCAATTTAGTCAAATCTGATTTTGAAAAACGATGTCTTTATTTGCTTTTTGGAATCGCCATTTTTAATTAGCATAAAAATCTGGAAAACTAATTTCTGATTTGTCTGATTTTATGAAATATCTCTTATTGGTACAGGGTATAATCCAAGTCGGCAGGGACGACTTGGTTACTTTATTAGTTTTGCATATGATCAGTAGTAGATATTGTTGTGTTCATACCAAACTTCAGGATCTCATCTAATCTAATAAGTTATGTAATATCTATTTGTTAATTAATATATGTGCATACATAAATATTAGAGTATAGAATCTTCGTTATCATATGCCTGACCTACCCGCCGGCCGGCCTTTGTTGTTTTTATATGTACAAATTTTCTTCTTGATTGTTTTTGGCATTTTCTGTCATTATCCAACAATTAGCTGGACAAATGAACGGATATGACAGACAGATGGATGTACGGGGAGTTTTTCAGGTTATGTAAACTTGGGAAACAAAAAAAGAAATGCGACAATGACAATGACAAGGCATTATATACATACATACATACATACCATATATGTATACTCCAACTACCACCGAGAAACAGTAGATGATAGCTTTTGGAGGAAATTATGTTCATTAAAAAGCTTTTTTTTTTTTGATAATCAAATTTTTGTGTCTTTCGTATTTTTCTTTCTTTCTTTTTTTTCTGTTACCGACCAAACCATTTGCAATAACTTTAATTGTGTGTACTTGGGATAAAATTGATTGGTGTGTATGTATGTATGTGTGTGCGTGTATTTGTGTGTACATACATACATACGTACTTTACTTCCACGTAATTACACGGTTGAGCAATGAACACATCACCCAAACGAAATTGTAAACTTTGATCTCTATATTTCAACTTCGACTTTGCTCCTCTATGGTTTGGTTAATTGAATATAATGATGGGGAAACTTTTGATGTCACATTAACAAAGAGAGCGTAAAATAATGCCAAATACTTTTCGAAATCTATAATTTTATAAAAAGGAAAATTATAAAACTATTTAAAAATAATAATAAAAAAAAAATGTGTTAATATCATCTTTAATAAAGTACTAACAGAAAGAAGTAAAAATGGACTAATTTTCAAATAATTTCAGTAAATAAACAAAAAGTTTGAATGCCAAGATAAAATCCGTTATTCCAATTAGTGTATGTTTACAATGATAATCATCAAAGATTTTGTTCATAGATTAAAGGCATACTTATTATAATAATGAGTAGTTTCCCAAGAAAGTTTCCACCTGGTAAATCTCCCTTCCTTTTTGGATAGCAATAACAATTCATAACAATTCACAAAAAGAAAACCGACAACAATAATCTTAGATTTAGTGCACAATTCCACATTCCAACTTAACCCACGTAGTATATGTACATATGTATATTCTTTCTTCTATATTTTGTTGCTGTCTTTTCCCATGGTTTCTTTGACAAAAGGAATTCTTAACATCCTCCCCCCTGCACCAAAGTCAGGGGCCAGGCTAAAATCCCACTGTTCATTGTCTGGCACTCTTCTATATACATACATATGTACATATGTATATTTTCTCTTGTATGTGTGTGTGTGCGACCCTCAAAGTTAAAGCTTTTATGCTCGAATGGTATTTTTTCTCTATTTCTTTATCTTTATTTTTTGTATAATTTTTTACAATTTATTATCTGTAAAATACGCCCACGCTTTCAAATGTTTGAGAATAAAAATGTTTCACTCTTATTCAAATGAACGAATAGCATGCAAATGAATAAACAAAAATACACAAAAAAAAAAGACAGGAGGCAATATCAAAAACAAAAAGAATACTTGACAATAAGCCATAAAAAAACATAAACAAAACAAACGCAAACGAGGAAGAAAATTTTTCATGAATGTTTAATTTATATCTAACCAAAGTCTCAAATACCCTAACTTACTATGCGCTTAATATAAAAAAGTTTAATTACCGGGGTAATTTAAATAAAAATAAAATACATATATGTATGTATGTATGTATGTATATTTGAGCTAATTATTAAAATTATTAAATAATTGACCTTACTTCATAAAATTGTGTAATAAAGACTTTCGGAAATGGTTTTTAAATAGGAACTCTTGTATTGTGTTTAGGATTAGGATATTATTCATATTTTTATCCAAACTGTAAAGAATAATTAAAAATATACTAAATATGTATGTAGTATATAGTTGAATTGTATAATTGCCAAGTAATAAACTTAAAGACCTCTTTAAACTGCAATTGCATATAGTATAGTATTGAAAAGGTATATTTAAAAAGTTTTTGTTTGATGCCGTCTAACCTCTGTATGAGAATTTATCTAAAATATACGAAATTCGTAGAAAACGAGTTCATGAACTTAATTCAGAATCCTGTTTTTGTACCACTGTGCATGCCTATAGTATATGGTATGTCTACCGGCTGGTTGAGTGAGTCATTCGTTTGAATGTTGACCAACGCGATGACGACGCGACGGTGGCGTATGCTTATTTTTGTCTACATCTCTCTACCTCCCCTCTCTCTCTCTCGCTCTCTCGCTCTCTCGTTCTCTTGCTCCTTCTCTTTCTCTTTTATGATAGCCAGAGTCATTTGCATAGCCACAAAATTGTGCATGCCAATGGATTTTCTTTTATTTTTATTGTTATTATTATTTTTTTTTTTTTGTCAACAGACGCGTCGTCGGCAACGTCAACAATTAAAAGTCAATTTCATTCACAAACAAAAATACTAAAATAGACAATGAGTGTACATACATATGTATGTATGTATGTGTGCGAGTGTATATAGTGTACGAGTATGTATGTATGTATGAATTTGTGAGCATAGTGGACATAAGGGCGGACTTATAACAAATATAACTAGCAAAGGCAATAGCCCAGCCATCAGCGGTCGCACGACTCGGTGTGGTGGTCTCTGGTCACGTGATGAGTGGAATATGAATATATGAATGGCATTTTTATGTCTGAAAACTTCAAGTTCAACTACCTTGTTAAAGAAATGGTTAACACCTTGAAATAAAAGGCTATTATTAAAGGGGGTGAAAGAAAACGCTTACAACAAAGACATAAATAAATGGAAAACCATTTCATATCCTTGGAGTTAACAATACGTACAAATGAAAAAAAAACCAATTGATTATTTGTATAAAACATATCAAATTTTTTTTTCTTGAACATTTGAAATAATTCTTTAATATACAAACGATCTGGATAATAGCTTCGTTAAAGAAAAAATTAGATAAATGAGTTATAGAAAAAACTTATCATTATCTTAATGAACAATTATTCATAACTTTCTTTGCATAAATAATTTTCATTTTGTCTTTTGTTTATTATTTGTATATTTCGTTAATCTTTAAGTGTCAAAAAAAAAAAAAACACTTTTAAATTTATTAGTTCTTTCTTTCAAGTTCTGTTCGTGCCGCCATAATTATAATATTAAATGTACTTTACCTTCAAGTCAATGACAAATAAAAAAGTAGCAGGTGCACACAAAAACTTTCAGTTTTTTCATACATTGAAATATATGAACATATATATGTACATATATACATACATACATAGATATACATAGTACTTTTTTTTTCTTTTTATTGGCACCCAACGTGGGGCAAGGACATAATCATTGCACATGCCAAAGTGAAACTAACCAACCTCGAGACCACTGGAAGAAGGGCGGCCCCTCTTCTGACTTCGAGTGGATCGATAAAAACAGTTGCTATATAAAATGTTCTAGTGCACACGATGGGCGTTCCGTAGCCCGTCTTCTCCTATTCCCTCTCCTTATTTATGTATGTATGTATGTATGTATGTGTATACCCCTGCAAATGCCAGCATCTTCTTTCGGATGACATTCAATTAATTTGCCCACTAGAAAAGAAGATGATGATGCGATTTTATGGAATGACACTTGGTGGCTCTTTGCCAAAAGGTTTTTCCCATTATTGATTTTTCTCTTTTGTCTCCTCTTCACCCCTTGTTGGCTTTAATAATGTGTATTTATTGCACTCACTTGATTTTTATATCAACTTTTTCCTTCTTCATCATCTTCATCATGATGCTCTGCTTCTATGCAACCATATGCTGGTCCAACGTGAGATAGGGCGCGCTCTCAGGGCTCAGAGTCGCGCGTCGTCACATGTCAAACACGACAAAGCTGAATGAGTGTGTGTGTGTGTGTATGTGTGTGAGTGGTATGTGCATGTGTGTGAGTGGTGTACCCTTATCCTAGCCTTGAGTATATGGAATCCTTACAAAACGACAAAAAAAAAAAGAGAAAAAAATTAAAGTGGTAAAATTGCCCGCTAGCTAGCACTGGCCGAAGAGTGAGCCCGCGTGTTACCTCTACAACGTCACGGTCGTCCTCCATTCAGCCCAGCCCAGCCCAGCCAAGGGTGGAATTTTCTTTATTTTTGCTTTTATTTTATTTTGTATTTGCCAAGTGCAGGGCCGGGCCAAGCCCAAGACTAGGAACAAAACCAGGACCAAACCATTCCCGCTGCCTGCTTGCTAGCTGCCTTTTTACCTCTCTCTGCCATCCGTTACCTTCTCTTGTTCCCACCATTTCCTTTTGTTTTCGCATCTTCTTCTTTCTTTTCTCTACGTCTGTTTTGAACTTTTTTTTTTTTTGTATAAATTTTTACTAGTTCATACAACATTTTTTCGCACTTTGTTGGTGAATGAAGAGGGTGAAAAACTTGCCCCTAAAGTTTGTTTTTTTATATGTACATATGTATGTATGTATGTATGTACATATGTACGTATACATATGTACATACATATATGTATTTTTGTTTTTCTTCGTGTCTTGCACCTTTTCTTCTTTTCGAGTTGTACAAGTCGACATATGCAAATATGCATTTTAATACCCTATTTGTAAGAGGGGAGGTATGGGTTAAAAGGTTAGGGGAAAAAAGTTAGAGTATAGTAAGTAAACTATAACTATACTCCGGCTATGAGAAAATTTTTTTTCTAAGGTCCATTGTCTCGAGATAAGGCAGGGTATTCAAAAATCGGTGTTTCCTTGCGTAATTTCGTTTTTGCAATGAAGGAACAAAATTTCAGAATTCTCATACATTTTGTCATGGGTCGTGTCGTTTATGCGCAAAGTTAGGGAAGTTTATAGAAAGAAATGAAGGAAATTAAATATTACAGATGGGATATGTATCTAGTAGATGTAGAACAGATATATGTGTATAAGGAGCTGATATGAAATGCAGTTGAAAATTGAATTGAATTGAAATATGAAATTTTTGTGTGCTGTGCATTTTGTTCATTATTTTGAATGGAATTGTAAGTGGTATTTGTGTTCTTCGTTATTCCGTTTTATTCAATCATATTTCCATTTCATAATCCAAGCCAAATTAAAATTAAACCAAGGGAATGAAAAAGAAATGTTATTTACCCCATTACTCTTTGGATTTTATTTTTTGTTTCACTGGTTTTAACGGAAGCCAGAGAAATGACTAATTAAATTTAACCCGTAAAAGTTTATTACTGGTGACTGGCCACGCCCCTGGTCGGCGGCGGCGACGACAAGACCTATGTATGTACTTACATATATATATATAGTATATGCTAACTGTTGTGTGAATGAAATCGGACAAGTATTTAGTAGTAGTTAAGGGAGATGTACAAAGAAGCCAGAGGCTAACTTAACTTAAAACCAAAGCCTCCCCCCCCCTCATGCCAGGGTAGGGCTTGACACAAAAGCCCTTGAGCTAAAAACAGAGAAAACAGAACTGAAAAGCAACATTGGCAAACTAAAAACGAGACATGCTCAAATGCAAAAAAATAAAAAAAATAAAAAAAAAAAAAAAAAGAAAAGAGAGAAAAGAATGATGGAGAAAAAAAACCAAAGAAAATGGGCAGAAGATACAACAACAAATGCATTGAATGAACTGTGAACAAACTAATGAATGAATAAAAATGAGAATGACAAACTGACTGACTGACTGAGTGAATTATTGAATGAGAGACGACAGAGTCTGCAAATGAATGAATGGAAGCATAAAAGTTCTTTAAGAAGTGCATTTCAATAAATCACATCTATGTACATTTGTTGTTGGAAGAAGAATAGTGGTGGGTGGAGGGTATATGGATGGTTTGAATGAGTAAAAGATGACAATAATAAATGGGCAGACCCATCAAGTTTAATAGAAGTTTTTATGGACAAGGCCAATTTCAAACAAAGAAAATAAAACAAAAAGAATACGAGAAATGTCATCAAAGACGATCATTAAATGGTCAAATTCACATCAATAGTTTAACAAAACGTTACTAAACAATAAGCCAAACAAAATACTCCTATAAATGGCATCTAATATAAAAGGGTTTGGCTAACACTTTAACATGAAAAAAAGTATGATTGCATTTTTTCTAACGATCATCACAATCAACAATGCAAAAGTTTGAGTTAATAGAGTTAATAGTTCCTTAAACTCCTTTAAAATCAGGATAAATATGAATAATAAATATACATATGTATGAACATATGTACATACTTTTATGATTAGTCAGGAAAGTGTGCCTGCATATTGATAACAATAAAATACTTTTCGACAAGAACATACATACATACATATGAGCTCCACATTTTGCTTAAGCTTAAGTTCAGTAGACTCTTGTGTTTGGCCATTAGCTCAACTTCAGACCAGCTACAACATTATCATAAACATCACCAACATCATCATCATCGCCATCGTGTCATCCTCAGCATAATCCCCCACATGAATGAAAACTCTCAACAACTTTGCTCCAATTCCTACTAATAACTTGCATAAGTAGCTGTGACGGCGCGAGATGTTGATGATGATGATGATGCTCCTCCGTGGCCGCCATGTGGTAGACAATTTTTAAAGTTCATTGGCCCTGTTCTTTTGCCGTTGCCCGATTTCAAGTTTAATTCTTTATATATATATATTTTTTTTCTAACAAAATTACATTTTTCTGTCAGATGTCAAAAGAGGAGAATAGAGGGGGCGTGGCCTATGGCGGATGAAGATTCTTTTTTAATTTTTGTTCATTGTATACATCTATTTTTTTTTTTTTTTTGTCGTTGGTTGTTCTTCATTTTTCACTTAGAGCATTTAGTTTTACTTGGTTGTTGTTAAATTTACTTTTTTTTTCTTCTTTTCTTTTCATTTCTAAACTGTTATTACTACAATTCATTCTTGTTGTAGTTGTTGGTTGTTTGTTGTTGTTTCAATCTTGTTATTGGCCTGAACCCAGGCTCTTCTTCGGTCGTTTTTTTTTTCGTTTTCCTATCTCTTTCTAATTGGCCTCTGCTGTTGCTGTGGTTAGGCCGCTTTTGATGTCATTCATCTAACTGTAAATAGAATTCTGTACATACAACAATCCCATCATCTAGAGTTAGTTATTTTTGTTATATATAAAATGAAATGATGATATTTTGATTCTCTCTCTCTCTTTCTCTTTATTTCTATTTTCCTTCCTTCCCATTTCTACGTTCCTATTCCAAATCTTTCTTTTTCTCTTCTGCAGGTACGAAACACAGCTCTTTTCGCAGCCACCAAGGCAAATATCACATAAATTTAGGTAACAACAAAAAACCAAAAACCAAAAAAAAAAAAAAAAAAAAAATAAAAAAAAAAAAAAAAAAAAAAAAATAAAACTCATTTTAGTTCAGTAGTGTCATTATTATTAATTAGGTGTATATAAATAGAGAATAAGGCATGAAAATCGGTCATCAGTTTCAATTTTAAAGTAACTTGATCAGAGATCACAGATATATTTAAACTTTTCAGATTTCACATATGTACATATGTATGTATGTAGTTGTGATATTAATATAACATACATACATACATGTACATGTATGTATGTATATATGTATGCTGATTTATCGTGATCAGGTAACTCCGTCATCAAGGAAGAATATAGAGAATATAAGTAAAAATATACATTCATACATACATACATATGTACATATGTACATATGCATATAGACTCTATTTTTCTTTGTAAAAAAAATGTTTACAAAGCAATTCCACTTTATGGCAAGTTTCGATTTATATACAATATACTTAAACCATATACAAATGTACATACATACATATGTATATGCTGATAACGTAAATATACTATATACATAAATATTTTTCGATTAAAAGTCCTTTAAAATCAAACAAACAATCATGGGTTTTTAGGTGATATAACATAATTATAATATAAAAATATTTACATATATACCAATGCATGCAATGTAAGCATGTTGTAGATTCTCTGAATTTTGAGATTTTTAAAATTTATTTTTGGTTGACTCGATGATTAACAGAAATGCCCAACCAAGAATTTTCTACATAATATCATTCCAATGAGTCATATTAAAAAATTGAACCATTTTGGAAGTCATAACATAACCATAAGCAGCTAATCTCTGTCAGACCCAGAGCAGACTACAACACCAAACCTCTCCGCCCCTCCCACACACACACACACAACACAACACAACACAACACCAAAATTGATATGTAGAAACAAAAGCTGTGCACCACTTTACTTTATACCATATATCCGCTCTGGGTAGATCAAAGTCTCGTTTTCTTCTCCCTACTCATTCCATATAGTGCAATATGTATGCATATATGTACATATATGTATGTGTATGTATATATACATATGTATGTACATATGTAATATATAACATCATCATTCCCGGTGGTTACCTTTTTCCCGGACTATTAATATTTCCTGTCTCGCGCGCATAAATTAACCATATTGGGTCGTCTATTTGAAGGAGTGGTAAATTAAGAAGGGAAGAGGGAGACACAGATCCACAGAACCCTTCTCAAAAATTTCATTAAGTATTTATTATTTGAATTTTATGACTTTTAGAATCATACAGACAAACACACACATACAATGCACACACCCACTCAATAAGAAATGAAGAATGAGGGGGAAAACGCACTTCAAAAACAAAAACAAAAAAAAGAAAGAAGAAAATTCAAATAAATTCAAAAATTGAGTTTTGGCTTGGGCTTAGTAATAGGAATAGCGGTTTCTATTTAGTCTGTAATGCCTACATTGAGATGTGTGTGTGTGGTAAGAGTGTGGGGTATAGGGTAGGGGGGGCGTCTCCAAAACGGAAGTAACTACTTTGGATGAAAACTGTTGAACAAAATAAATATGTAAATTTTCTCAATTATTTGTAATAAGCCAAATGCATCAGCGGAGAGGAGAAGCATTTGGAAAAAAGTGGAAAAGCTGTAAATGTTCATCAAATTATGATCAAACCCTGGCGACATTTGAACACACTACACACAATGAATATATTATTATATTATATAAATCATGCATGTAACATAGAAGTATCTGATTTAAATTAATAATACATATACATATGTATGTATACATATGTATATGTATGTATGCATATACCAAGTTTAGTTCATTTTGAATAAAAAAGAAATGAATAGCAGTTGTATAAAACTTTCTTTAAAGCAAAATAATACCTCCTTAGCTACGATTATTCCATGTTCCCAGCAAGTAAGATGAGTAGGGGAAATCCATCAAATGGATGTGAACGTTTTAATTGTTATTAATTTAAACATAAAAACTCCTGAATCTAAATATTTACATTACTCTTTCTTAGTGAAGAGAAAAAGAGTATATAATAGATCCCCCACATACATATGTATGTATGTATGTATGTACATAGTTGTGGCGACAGCTACCACATAGATTGGTTAGAACTTCCCACAATAAAAGTGTATTGTTGTGTCTATATCAATGTGTGTGTGTGTGTGTGTGTGTAATTCTCGTTCCTGCTTGGATCGTTTTGTGTAATTTTATGCCGCTTTATGCATAATTTATTTTCTCAATGGAAAAAAAAAAGAGTTTACCTCCCGGTTCCGTTCGTTGTTTGTTCTTCACCACTTATCCAATCCACAAATGCTCCACAAATTGCCCGCATTCCTGTGTTGCTCTCTATTTGTGACTGTGTGTGTGCGTGTGTGTGTGTTTGGTGTGTGAGAGAAACGGGTTTACCTTGACAGTAGGAACTTTTGCTCTTGTACATTGTTTTATGAGATCGGTTCACTCAACTTCAACACTAACTAATAACTCCCTTCTCCTACATATCTCTCTTTCTCACTTTTCTCTCTCTCTCTCTCTCTCTCTCTTTCTCTCTGTCTCCATCTCTTTCTATTCTATTACAGAAGCTTTGCTCCAATCGCGTCCATTGCCACACATTCCAGCCGGTAGTACGGCAGCCACATTACTGGCAGATGCTGCTGAACTGCAACAGGACTCTGGTGTCCTATCATCAATGGGTGGTGGACATAGTTCAACCACATCTGTATTTGAATCAACACATCGCTGGACTTCCAAAGAGAATCTCTTGGCACCAGGGCCAGAAGAAGATGATCCACAGCTATTTGTGGCCTTGTACGATTTTCAGGCTGGTGGTGAGAATCAATTAAGCTTGAAAAAGGGCGAACAAGTCCGAATATTGAGCTATAATAAATCTGGTGAATGGTGCGAGGCACACTCCGATTCGGGCAATGTTGGTTGGGTCCCTTCCAATTATGTAACCCCATTGAATTCATTGGAAAAGCATTCCTGGTATCATGGACCCATCTCACGTAATGCTGCCGAATATCTATTAAGTTCTGGCATCAATGGAAGTTTTCTTGTACGCGAAAGTGAAAGTTCGCCTGGCCAAAGAAGTATTAGTTTAAGGTAAGTAAATAAATAATTGTTCAATTTAAATATATATACATACATATATATACAAGTACATACATACATATACATATTTATATTCAAATAGATACGATGGTCGCGTCTATCATTATCGCATCTCCGAAGATCCCGATGGCAAAGTATTTGTCACTCAGGAGGCCAAATTTAATACTCTAGCCGAGCTTGTACATCACCATAGTGTACCACATGAGGGACATGGCCTGATTACACCATTGCTCTATCCAGCTCCTAAACAAAATAAACCAACCGTCTTCCCGCTTAGTCCAGAGCCCGATGAATGGGAAATTTGTCGTACGGATATTATGATGAAACATAAATTGGGAGGAGGTCAATATGGTGAGGTATATGAGGCTGTCTGGAAACGTTATGGTAATACGGTGGCAGTTAAAACCCTCAAAGAGGATACAATGGCACTTAAGGATTTCTTGGAGGAAGCGGCAATTATGAAAGAGATGAAACATCCAAATCTAGTACAGCTAATTGGTATGTCAAAACCATTTTCGGACACCGAGGAGTCATCATTACATCTATACCATTATTAATTAATTACATATTTAAGACTTAACCTATTGTTGAGTAAATTAATTTAATTTTTTAATTTTAGGTGTCTGTACACGAGAGCCACCCTTTTATATCATCACAGAATTTATGTCCCATGGCAATCTCCTGGACTTTTTGCGCTCAGCCGGCCGTGAAACCTTAGATGCTGTGGCCCTTCTCTATATGGCCACACAGATAGCATCTGGGATGAGTTATCTTGAATCTCGTAACTATATCCATCGTGATTTAGCTGCCCGCAATTGCTTGGTAGGCGATAATAAATTGGTCAAAGTTGCCGATTTTGGTTTGGCACGATTAATGCGCGATGATACATATACGGCACATGCGGGAGCAAAATTCCCAATTAAATGGACCGCCCCCGAGGGATTGGCCTATAATAAGTTTAGCACTAAATCGGATGTATGGGCCTTTGGTGTTTTACTATGGGAAATAGCGACATATGGGATGTCGCCATATCCGGGCATTGATCTCACCGATGTCTATCATAAGTTAGAGAAGGGCTATCGCATGGAGCGACCCCCCGGTTGTCCGCCCGAAGTTTACGATCTGATGCGAGAATGCTGGCATTGGGATGCCGCGGATAGGCCCACGTTTAAGAGCATTCATCATGCTCTGGAGCATATGTTTCAGGTGGGTGGTGACGGTGATCACATCCAGGTGGAGGTTGAGGTGTGGGATGATGATGATGATGAGAATTATGATTATGATTATGATATTGATGATGATTACGAAGCTGATGGCGACGATGACGACGATCATAATAATAGAAATAATAAAAATAATAAAAATGGGCGACAGCACAACAACCACCAGCATCGTCAGCATCACCACCACCATCGTCGTATCGAGGACGATGGCATTGAGCTTTGATTTAAATCAAAGGCATCGCAGGCAAACAGTAGTGATAGCAACAACAATATTGATCCACATGGTGAACGTATCTCATTCTTCGCTCCGCAGGAATCGTCCATAACCGAAGCGGTCGAGAAACAGCTAAATGCCACAGCAGCAACAGCAGGAACAGTATCAGCAGCAGGAGCAGTGGCCCCAGCCAGTGCATCATCATCGGCATCCGCTTCGCTAAGTCTAACACCGCAAATGGTTAAGAAGGGTTTGCCGCCACCGCCGCCAAATGCAGCCAGCCTAACGCCAGGTGGCCACCACGATCAGCAGCAGCAGGCAAGCACTCCCATGTCGGGTAAGTCAAATGGCATATACAAAGAAGCTTTAAATAACTTTAAATACTTTTCTTTTGTTTGTTTATTGATGTATTTATCCATCCCGTCGTCGATAGAAACCGGTTCCAGTTCAACCAAACTTAGCACCTTCTCCAGCCAGGGTAATAAGGGCAATGTTCAGATGCGTCGCACCACCAATAAGCAAGGCAAACAGGCACCGGCACCACCCAAACGAACTAGGTAAAAATTTAAATCAATTTAATTTATTCAATTTTGTATCTCATATACATACGTTTATATCAATCAATTTAGCCTGCTATCTAGTAGTCGGGATTCAACATATCGTGAGGAGGATGCACGCAATTTTATTGATGAGCTAAATAATGCCACAGCAGCGACGAATGGTAGTAGAAATATGAAATCTGTCAACTTTTTCAGTCAGACCCTTTGTAGAAATTTTAAAACCCAAATTCCTACCCATATACCACCACAACAACAACAACAACAACAACAACAAATACGTACACAAACCGTACTACAACAACAACAACAACAGAAACAACATTTATTACAACAACAACAACAGCCAGTACGGCATCAACAGTATTCAATTAAGAAATCGTCCTCCTGCAGTAGTTTTCTTTACGACATATTATTTCGAGGTATTTGTCAATGGAGTAAGAATTTCCATTTATTGTTTAATGTTTTGTTGGGATTTTCTTCTGTTATTTTCCCCTTTTGTTTAATTTGTTTTCTTCGTTTTTTAATTGTATAATTTACTTGAATTAATATAGAATTGTTGATATATATAGATATATCTATTCTTTTTTTTATAGCATGATGTTGTCTTTTTCTATTTTGCAAATGATTTGCTGCTTACATTAATATCAACAGTTCTAATTGATTTCCTTTTTTTCTAAATTTATTTTCTTAACTTTGTTTTTCTACTCTATGTATTTATTATTAATTTTTATGTAATATCTTGGGTTTTTGTTTTTTAGTAGGACCCTAAATACTATTTAACTTTAGGCATTCCTTATAAATAATGATTAACAAATGTGTCTCACCAAGAGGTGAGGTGGTAAGGCATACTATATAAAATCTACCAATGTCTCCATTGAAAATTTCCAATATATTATATAAAATGCCTGACAAACTTGTTTTAACATTTTCATTTAATTTTATTAATATATTATATAAGGATTGCCTAAATTGAATTAGTTCCTACTATATTACATCATTAATTTTTGTATTATATATATCTATGCTTCTTCTATTATTTGTCGGGTTATATGACACTAAAGAAATTTTTGGGATGCTTACATAGATAAGATCAGACTGAAATAAGATCAAAAATTAATTGTTTAATTAAATTAATGTTTTTTTTCATTTTGTTTTCTTTTATTAATACAATAATGTGCCGCAATTTTTAAAATGTCCATTTTCAAATAGATTTACAATAAAATTTTTAAATAAGTTCAATTTAAATAACATTTTCTTCTATATCTGTTTGGCACACAGTTCAAGAAACTCTTTTATATTGTACAAGTATATATAACATACTTTAAATAGCATATAGGAAGAGATTTTTTTCTACAAATAGATTGAAATGCATATCAAATACATATATGTATATATATATATGTATATATTGAAAGGAATACAAAACTATAGGGCATTAGCTAGTTCCTTAGATTCCTAGTAACATTTACCATGATTATTTAAATTATTATTATTACATGTCTTGTAAGCATCCAAAATATTCGACCCATTTTAAAGTACGTTTTCTCAGAGCAATTAAAAAGAAGGAAAGTATTTTAATTGTATGTTTTTTGTGGTGTTTGTTTTTGAACTATTATTGAATTACTTTACCACTATTTTTACCGCTTTATTATTTACCCGTATTTGTTGATGTTTTACTTAATTGTTTATATTTTTCTTATTTGTTGGTGTTTTTCTTGTTTTTATCTACCTCGCTTGACAAATACACAACAAAAACAAGACCTCACAAAAAACTATGCACACACACCCACTCGCATACCCACACACACACACACCTACACATACACACACACACACACACCTACACATACATACATATACACTACAACCTGTCTGTCCTAATACCATTTGAAAGCACACAGCACGTTGAGGCATGAGTATCACGCTAATCTCTATATATACAAATATTAACTAATATAGTGCCATATTGGCATTCTTCTCTGATTCGTGATAGGTTTGACCCGCGACATTAACAATTTGACACAACGTTATGATTCGGAGACCGATCCAGTTAATGATCCCGATACAGATGCCACTGGGGATAGTTTAGAGCAAGGTTTACCTGCTGTTGCTGTCAATGCGGCGCCAAATAAGATGCAGCACTCGTTACTTTCTAGCGGCGGTTTGGGTCCCCGTTCCTCTCAGCAGCATAGCTCATTTAAGCGCCCCACTCCGGTGATGGGTAATCGTGGCCTGGAGACGCGTCAAAGTAAACGTTCTCAGCAACAGCAGCAGCAACCCATACCAAATGGTACCACAGCCTCTCCATTAGCTGCTGCCCATCCAATTACTGTGGGAGCTCTGGAAGTGATGAATGTGAAACGTGTGGTTAATCGCTATGGCACTCTGCCCAAAGTGGCGCGCATTGATGCATTTTTAGATAGCCTCGAAGATAGTACGAATAGTGAGGGTAATTCGTCTTCATCTTATAATGGTCATGCCACACCGGCGCCAACGCCAGCAGCAGCTACTAGAATGGGACCAGCGGCCGGTGCACCACCCCCAGCAAAAGGAAATAGTGCGTCTGGGCCACAGCAAATGATACGCAGCAATTCATCGGGTGGAGTGACAATGCAAAATAATGCAGCAGCCAGTCTAAATAAATTGCAACGACATCGCACCACCACTGAGGGTACCATGATGACATTCTCCTCGTTCCGTGCAGCTGGTTCTAGTAATTCACCAAAAAGAGGTGGCCCTGGTAGTATAGGAGCTGGAGGTGTTGCACCGCCAGCTTTGGCAAATTTGGAGTTTCCACCGCCACCGTTGGATCTGCCACCACCACCAGAGGAATATGAGGCTCAACCACCGCCACCACCACCAGCTCCAGAGAGTGCGGTTCAGGCCATACAACAGCATTTGCATGCCCATTTGGTGAACAATAATCCAAATAGCAGCAGCAATGATGTAAGCAATACTGCACCAAGTGTGGAGGAAGCCAGTTCCCGATTCGGTGTCTCACTAAGAAAGCGAGAGCCTTCTACAGATTCATGCAGTTCTCTTGGATCACCA